>JAEQBH010005881.1:0-160154 GCA_016808115.1 Tetrastigma voinierianum | reverse complement strand
TTAGATTGTGACATCGTATATGGAGGCCTAAAACTCAGCCTTCTTCAGGTCTTGTTTTGAAAGTGTAGGCCAATAAATAACAAAAGCTGAAGCCTTGCCCAGTGGGAAACGTCTGTGCTTCCTTTGTGACCCTCGATCGGATGTCTCGAGGTGTGAAGATTTGGCTGGCATTCGCCGTAACAATGACATGTAGATCGTTTTCTAAGATTACGCATTACCGTAGTTGCTGTCTTTAACTGTTTCTGGCCCTCCTATTTGATAATTGGTAATTTACTATAGTATTGGAAGGCCATGATTTCTCTTTTAAGTTCAAAGGACACTTAGGTGGCGTTTGTTTTGATCTTTGAAGTTAAATAGCTTTTACAGCATTAAAGTGACTGTTTTTAAAATTTCCACGACTTATTACTAAAATTTTTAAAAAGTTAAGAATAGAAAAAATGAAAATGACTCTTCTATTGAGAAAAATCGATTACAATAAAAATAAGAAAACCCGATCATTCACCCATGAAGAAGAAGCCATGATATCTGCATTCTATTGAATGACAGCCCAGGAGGGTTTGGGATAGTAGTGATAAGAGCAGGCTGGATTATTTTTAGATTTCAAACTTATCTCTGTTTAAAAATTAAGAAATTGGGCGGAGATGGAAGAATGCCAGCTACGGTAAAATTTACAGAATTTATTTTAATTTTAATGTCTTTTAATATTTGCTTTTTTATTTTATTATATATTATAATTAATATTTTCATAAAAATAAATAATGCAAGAATTACTATAAAATTATTTATTAAAAACATTATAATAATAATTATTATTTATATTAAAGTATAAAAATAAAATAATAAAAAATTATTTTTAAAATATAATTGGGTGGAGCTTATTATTATTATTTTGGATACATGGTTCATATTGCTTCATTCGGGTTCGTTTCAATCCCGAAACCATTTATTTCTTTTGAGTTCGCTGTTTAAATGAAACAGCGTCGTTACTAGCTTTCAGAGATTTCATAAAAATCTAGTCTACCTTGAAATCATTGTATTTTTATCGCGGAAAATCGGAAAAATTTAAACATGCCCGGGGTCAGCCAAAACTTTTCTTGAGTGACTGATTTATGAGAAGCAGTGCCCAGTGATCGGGTTTCGTCTTCGAGATCTAGAGAAATTTCCCTGAACCACTTTCTTTATCATGATTTATTATTTTTATTAACGATTTCCATTTTTGAAAATTTACAATTTTCTGGTTTCTATAAGAAGTAACAATACTGAACAGTTTCGGATTTGAAAAATAAACTAAAGCGGACCCAAAAACCAGTTAAAATCTAAGTTGGTTTTTTAAAAAGAAGGAACTTTTCTTCTTATATATATCTTTTCTATGATGATGTTGTCAGTGGAAAAGAAGCAGCAAGCAGATGTAATTTAAGGCGAGGCGGGCGGAGCCATAATCAATTAAGTTGTCGTCACTCACTACTAATATTAAAACAAGCATTTACTCTAACAATCTTTATTAAGTACTTATTTATGATAAGCTCAAAAAGTTCTATGTAGTATTAAGTTAAAAAAACAAACACCACCTTAATGTGATATTATTAAAAATACAAAAAAAATGTCAAAACCTATATGGCATGACAATCGTTTGTAATTATTATATTTTTATAAATTTGTTGTGTAACAATCCGTAGTGGTATAAGATATTCTCTAATCTGAAATCCTTACGATTACAACTGTAAGATAGATTTCAGTTTACACATATATTGTTATGAATTTAATCCTCTATTCAATGCAAGATATCATAAACAATATTTCATTTAAACACGGTATTCTCATTGTATTACACACCATAGATTGCCGAAGGCCCTAAACAAACGAACGTCTTTTATGAGTATTCTCTTTTTTGACCTAAAAGGTTCCATATCCAATGTTTTAAAATTGGGTTAGATGGGTCGGTTCGATTATCGACTAATGACCTTTTTGGTCTGATTTGATTGTTGTGTTCAACCACTGATTTGACCCTTGAATGATGAATCAGTATTTTTCGATTCAGTTATTAATCCGATTTTTTAAACATTTTCATACCTTTATAACATGGATAATATTTAAGTTGTTGCATATTTGAGACATGGATAATATTTACACAATTGAGTGTAAGTTGTTACACACAATTTTATACTAATGTTCAATAAAATGCAAAAGTTATTAAATTAGTCCAAAAGATAAAAGAACTTGCTAAAAATCTCCTAACTGTACATCTCTCATTAGAAAATGAATATAAAATAACATATATAATTGAAACAGAGCCTTGAGTCAAGAGG
This sequence comes from Tetrastigma voinierianum, assembly GCA_016808115.1. Taxonomy (NCBI): domain Eukaryota; kingdom Viridiplantae; phylum Streptophyta; class Magnoliopsida; order Vitales; family Vitaceae; genus Tetrastigma; species Tetrastigma voinierianum. The sequence continues at coordinate 157,848 of JAEQBH010005881.1, read as the reverse complement.
ATGGAGGAATTCTTTTAACGATGTCAAATAATTTAGAAGAAAAAACTTGTGTAGATATTGTAGTGGAATATTTGGCCAAGACTCGGAAGAACCTTGACAGTTCAGCAAATTTAGAAATATAAGCTATAATTTTTTTAGTTATAGAAAATTTTTTCAATTATTTTCAAACCAGAGCAAATTTAACTTTAGAACCGATTGTGAAAATATTAAAAATTCTTTAGAAAATAAAAATTCTTCAAAATTATCTACCAAAAGATGGATAAAATTTCAAAATGTTTTAATTGGTTTCAAACCTAAAAGGAAAGGATAATATATTAGCAGATTGGTTAAGTAGACAGATTTATATAAATGATTTAATTACTTATGACTAACTTTTGTTTCAGGAGCATGGCTCAAATGAGAGGTCAAAGCAAAACCTTTCGATTTGGAACCGTTAGTTTAAGAAATGAAGTTTAAAACCCCAACGCTGGTGGGTCTTTTGTTCCCCAGACCTTTTGAAACGTAAGTAGTGCTTGTGCCTTTGGTCTTTAAACCCTAAAACTTTCAAAGCGAAAACACAGAATATGCTTATGGAAAAAATTATTTCCACTTTAGCCCAACATCTTCAAAATTTACAAAACCAATTTGTTATTTTAGAAACAGAAAAATTCAAAATGATTGAAAACCAAGAAAAACAAGAAAACTATATTAAGGATTTAGAAACAAAATTAGACTCTTTGAACAATGTTAGCAAAACCGAGTTAATTAATATGATTGAAAATCGCTCTTCTTTGCAAGAGCAGATTTAAAACTGTAATTAAAACAAGTTCGGATATGATATTTATGATAAAATAGAATCTTTCTTTTTGGAAAAATATAATGAAAAAATATTTAAGAACCAATGTATATTGTATGAACAATTTAGAACCAAAGATAGTGGAATTAAAACATGATATAATATGACACCATGATCCGATTTATTTTCGATTGTTTATTTAGCTTATATATAAATAATAATACATTTTAGATCGAAAATATTTAGAACTCATCCACTGAACTAATGGATCAAGGTTTTACAGAAAAATATATTTTAACCGATGTTGTATCAAGTACTACAAATTTTCGAGAAAAATTTAAAAACATTGTAGAATATCTTTTTAGAACCGAATATTTTGTAGATATATCTTTTGTCCATACCTTTTATTTTGCATGATGACATATTTTCTTTGATCATCATGTTTATATCAACACAATAAAGGCGTTAATACCTCAACAACGAAATGGGAAATGGCCGTTCAAATGGGTACACAGTGATGTATTATAGTGAATTTAGGAATTTTCCATTTTTTAATTTGAAAAACCAGAAATAAAAAATTTTATCTTATTGGAGAAACCCAAACCATGTCTATTTGGATAACCAAGTCTTTAGAAAAATTTTGAACCCAAAAATTTTTATAACTTCAGAATAACAGGATTTTATCAACCAACTTTGAGCAGATTCACCATAAATGTCTTATGTCAACGATGATGCAAACTTCTGAGAAAATCTGAATCTGAGAAAGATATGCGACTTGGAAAAATGCAAATGGAATATGCTATAACATCAAATCTATGACCAGTAATCCAAATACCTTAAAAGCAGCTGTGTAGGACTTTTCAAAATATGGGCTTATCCGATCTCACAAGCAAACGAAGAAAGAAAAACCTATCAAAAAAATTTTGAAGAACTAAAATAGACTAACATACAAAGATTGATGTACTTTAAACTTTTCATTTATTAAACATATCAAATGTGTATAGTAAAGTACTTGTCATGCAAGAAAACTTGTTCACAAATTAATGTTTTGGTGCAGATATTTTTAACTTAAGTTTGTCTTTAGCTTGTCAAGATCATAAATAACTTAGATGTACATCACGTAAGGGGCATGAGCAAGAATATAATAGAGAGCATAGAAAGAGAAGTGAGAGTTTGTAAAGAAAGTTTGTAATCAAACTTTGAATAAATAAAATTGTAAGTATTTCTTTCCAACTTTCTTTTGTTCTTACTTTATTCTTTGTACTAATTTTATTTATTTAGGGGAACAAAGGGGTAAAAGATAAGCAAGGGAAATGGAGTTTTGATTTTAAAATTTTTTCTATAATAATAAATTAACCTCTCGTGGATCATGTTGTGTTAATCTTTTGCCTGAAAAGGCAAATTTTCTTATAATTAATCTTCGAAACCCATGTTTTGAAAGAGGAATTTTAAACTAAGAGTTTTTAGTCTTAACTCACTTGTGCTGACCAGTTTTAGTCGTGGACAGAACAGAACTGCATCTCAGTGCTGTGGGGGTTTATCCTATGACCACGAAGTGCTGATGTTTTATTATTCTCACAATCTCTTCTCAAAACACCATGGATTTAATTTGAGTGGCAGAATTGAACAACAAAATTTGAAAATATTAGAAAACTGTAAAAAAATTAAATCAAATATGAACAATTAGTTAAGAAAACAAGTAAGTAAGAAGAAAATAAAATAGAAATCTTTCCAACAATTTTAGAAAAACTTATTTTAGGGGAGAAAACCAAAATATAGTGTAGAGAATATGAGTAATTCATTTGAACCTAGAAATTTAGAAATAAAACCAGAAATTGTAGAAGTAATAAAACCAAAGAAAGAAAATGTAAAAGAAGATTTATAGAAGAAATACTTAAAGGCAATAAAGAAATGCAACTCCATCTGAAAGAACCTTTAGTTTCAAAGTCCTAAAATAAACAGTTTTTTAGACAACGCCTGACCGGAGTTCATTAGGGAATATAGTATATTTAGATTTAGTTTCTTCATAAATAAAGCAAAAACTTTTAAAAAATAAAACCGATAAATATATGCATTTATGAGTAATTTTAATAGGGATAATTGGACTTCATAGAAAGGAAATATGAGCACTTGTAAATATTATTAACCTTTTAGATACTAAGAAATAATTCAATAGGAGGAAGAGGGAAATCTTTCAGCTAGATGCGAGTAAATATGAATCAAAATTATGTAGTTATAGGTTTGCATCCACAGGTTTTGTATGCTGTATAGATGCTAGGAATTAGTGAAAAATAAAATAACCATAAATACAAAGGATATGATATGGAACTTGGTAGTAAAAACATTAGTGTAGCTATAGGATTTAATTGGAAAAACTACAAATGCTATAGTTTAAAATGTATGATAGGAATTTGATGATATATAGTAAAACTTTGGTAGTGCGTAAATATGATTGAGAAGCAAAACCTTTAGAAATAAGAAAACTGTTATTAGGAAGAGAATAGGAATTCTGCACAAATAAATAAACCAAAACAAAATAATATCAACCTCTAGTAGTATATGTATCAAATAAGGATGCAGAGTATTTAGTATAACTTTTGGAAATTACAAAACTATAAAAAATATAGAACCAAAGTACGATATTGGCTTGAATCTATACATGTTAATGTATTAGTAAATAAGAAACAATAAATATATAAGCTATAGAAAATTCTCTAAAAACTGAGAATTAATTATTAGAATATGTTTAGAAAGTGAAAATCCAAAAATTACTAAATAGGAACCAATAGATCAAGAAAACTTTATAGACACAATGTGTAATATTATTAGATGATGATAAATAATTTCAAAACTTTATCAAACAAACTTAGTTAGAAAATTTTTAGATATAAGTAATAACCAATTCATAATAAAAACCCGTATTCGAAGCGAAGAAAAAGTAAATGAAGTATTGAAATCTCAAAAGAACATGAAGAAAAAATAACAAAGAAAATAAAATAAAATGAAAGAAGAATTTGTAGCGTAAAAGCAGAAATAGTTAGACAAGGCTTTCAATTTAAAACAATAATAAGGCCTTCTAGTATTAGTTATTCTACAACCAATACATGAATATGAACAAATGGATGATTTTAAGATATAGATAATACTCGTGATCTTAGAAAAACATATAAAATTGGGAACAATACTTTAAATACGATATGGTGTAATAATTAGCTTTCCAAAACCAAAGCAAAAATATATGAATATTGTAAAGTACTCTTAGAAATTGTATTACAATTTTTTAAACATAAGGAACAAGAAAAGCATTAGTTATTTTAGAGTTTAAAATATTTTAATACTCTCATTGTTTATAAACCTTATAAAATTATATTTTTTTAGGAACAACCCAAGATGATGTAAATGAACCTATACTATATCTTTGCAAGTTTGAACTAATTAAAATTGTGTAACCTTTCATATATAAAATATAGACAAGAATTTAGGAAATATGCAATTCTTGCTAGATAGATAGAATACATGAATATTTAAATAAATACATATTAAAAATACAATGACCTTTATTAGGTGTTAGATTATGGAATGAATTTTCAACCTCTGAATACTCAAAAACTCCTTACTCTGGCGAGTAAGTAAATTTTAAAAAATTGGTTAGAAAATAATGTTTGAATATAGGAGAAAGAAGTCAAAATAAAGAACAAGATTTAAAGAAATAAACAACTTTGTAGAAAGATTAAAATTTAGGAGAAAGATTTAGATTTAGGATGTAGAGATAGATATAGAGAATATAGAAAACCACAAAAGATACTATAAACAACCTTTTAGAAGAAAATCAAGAACTTATTATAAAAAACATATACAATACAAGATATAGAAACTTGGAAAATATTGGATAAAGAAGAAGACCGATTATAGTAAAAAACAATGTAAATGTGTATTTATGTGGGCAAGAAGGTAATATAAATACAAATATCTGAACTTAAAAAATTATTCAAATGAGAGCAAATAGAAAAACTCAAATAAAAATTAATTTAATAAAGAGTATAATATGAAATAAATAGTAAAAATATGAAGACTAATTAGTGAATTTAGATTTTGAGTGACAATTCTAGTATATATAAAAAAACAGATAATGAAATAGAATAATTCTTTTAATGTAGATAATAATTTAGAAAATTTTGTAAGATTGGTTAAGTAAGGCGATTTTATATAAATGATTTAATTATTTATGGTAACTTTTGTTTACAGGAACTTATTTCGAAGGATAAATTCAAAAAGCGAGAAACCTTTCAATTTGGAACGATGAGGTTGGCGAAAAATAAGGCTCCACCAGGCCCACATGCGGGCCCGAAAGAGGCCAGCCCAGTGTGAAACATTGAGGCGATGCGGTGCAGACTGAGGAGCAGCCCAGTGCTGGAGCATTAGGCCTTTGCGCGGTATTCAAGCCTTTGGTGCCGGCCCGAAATAAGGGACCCAAACAGGTGGCCCAAGACTAATTATGGGTCACCTGAATCTGAAAATAGAATAGTCACTAATAATATACTTATTCGGCAGTCATTGAAGATCTCACCAATAAGGAAAGAAAATGACCGTGATCGGCGTAAAATCGGATGATAAGGAAGGAAGGTGTCTAAATAAAGCTTCTTTCTTTACATGTCAATGCTTAATCGATATCGATGTGGCAATGTGATGAGGACAGTCTAATCACCATCTATTGGTTGAGCGTCACACCTAAATACAAAATACCCCATCTGATTTGAAAGTCTGCATGAAATATCACACTTGATACCTAAGTAGTTTAGGATCTCTCTTTTCCTAGGAAGCGGCATGACGCCGGGATGGCCCGCGAGCGAAGCCCTGTAGACCCGCTTTCATTCTTGTTTTTGCGGAGGAGAGATACCATCGAGCAAGAGTAGCGGCAAGCCACAACGGCTGATCTGCCAGTCAGGGTCGGCGCATCCACGCGGCCATCAGTAACTGGTCCGGTCGGCGGCGACCCACGCTCAGCGATTCGGAGTTGAAAAAGGCATCATCGATTGGCGTCTTGTGTTTTAATAGTTCCTTTATAAATGGCGTTGCGATTCTTGATGGTATCGGCGAACACAAGCGGGAGCAACACTAATCCTCAAGGATGCAGATCCACCCCGAGGCAACGAGACAACTTGAAGCCCTCCGGCATGTTAAAGCAATCTGAGAGGCAATACGAGGCGGTGAAGCACTCATACCTCACCAATCAATGACGTAGAGGATTAGAACAACTCACCGAACCGGTCGGCGACAACCCGGGAGCGCGACAAGCTCGGGAAGGTCGAGCATTTCCCGAAGGACATCACAATGCTCGGTACTCCCCCAAAGGAGCTGGCTGAGCGAAATCAGTGAGGCAGGGGCACGGACCGCATCCGCCCACGGAAAGCGTGAAAGCGAAACGCGGAAACCGCGTGGAGCGGAGGAATTGCGTAATCTCGATGCCAAAGACGGGGCGATCGCGGAGCGGTTCCAGAACCTCCGAAGCGAGAGCTCGGCGTGTGAAGGAGGTGGTGAGAAGGGCGTGCTCGACCTTTATGAACACCTTGATCTGTGGCCCGAGTCACCTCTGGCCGGTACTCCACGCCCCCGCTACATTAGTTCGAATGCCCTGGTAGAAAGCGTTCAGCGGTGCTAGAGATCCGTCGATCAAACCACTCAACACTTACAAAAATCAAATGGAAGCTGCATGGGTATCAAAGAAGATCGATGCGATCTGAGCTTTGCTATCACTTACTGAAAGGCCCGACCTTGGCATGGTTCGATAGACTCCCACTAGTCATCACAATCTCACTCTGATCGGGGAGTTATCCATTGCGTGCAATCTCTCACTTCATTGAAATTGGGCGTATAGAAAGCCAAGTTATCATCTGCGACTATCAAGCGGGGCTCGCAAAGAAACCACGAGGTCTTATGTCGAAGTAGTTCAATGTCATCAAGTCTCTAAAGGTAGATATACGACCGAGAAATTCGCCGGTCCTTAGTTCATGGCTGGCTCCAGATTCAGTCGAAAAGACTTAATGTTCTCCATATCCAAAAATCCAAGCAAGCATAGCGAAAGTGCTCAAAGCAAAGAAATATATTAACGGTGAAGAAGGCCCTCCTTATCTGAAAATACTTCCATTCACAAAGAAAGAAGCGAACCAGAGACAGCAGCCGGACAAAGCCCAAGAGACAAAGCGGCAGGAAGGATCTCGAAAAATGGAGAGCGATCTCAAGCGTGAAACCTCGGAGACAGTCCAGGTCCAGCGCCAATCCGAAAGGCGGCAGTTACTCGCTAGCGTTTCACCCCCTTAACGGCCTCGGTGTCACGAGGTTGCACTTGCGTTATGCCGGCTTGAAACGGGTCTGAGGTGGCCAACCAAGGTGAAGTGAGACCCCCTGACGAGAGACAACTCCGAGTGTTGCGAGTTCCATGGGGACTCGGACGCTTCGGCGGAGGGGAGTACATCATTTCAAAGAAGTACGATGCGTCGGCGCCGGATACCTCAGAAGCGCTTTATATCCACAGTGAGATCCAGTCAGCTCAGAGCAGGGTTCGGGGCCGTGACCACCGCTCGTGACGGCGACTGAGCCAGCAATCCACTGGGTGAAATCCGGAGTAATCTCAGGGAGGATTGTGAGGAGGAGGGAGTCGGCTCGGCTCGGAAGGCCCGTGACGTAGATCGGCAGATAAAGCGGAAATTTAAAGTGTCTAAACTCAGCGGCTTGACACATGTCGTTCTCCCCGGCAGGATCTGCAGAGGGATCTTGACACCCACATGACCAGCGGTAGTTCAGCGCGATTGTGGCCAACAACAGTTCATGGTCGCTGTCGACAGCGGGAGTTCAAGCCGATATCATCTTCAGCGTCGATAACTGATGTCGGCATGAAGGAAAAACTAGAACCCCGTCGGCCTGCTGGGGTTCTCTCAGGAAAAGTATTACCTCCTGGGCTCAATCTGATTAGTACTCACGTTGGGAGATCCCATTACTGACGGCCAACTCTGGCCAGAGATTCTCGTCGTAGATCACCCCGTCTGCTATAACATGTTCTTTGGCCGAGACCTTCTCTGTGCGATAAAGCCATCCCGCCAGCATATCACATGTTGATCAAATTCTGATGCGCGAGGGTAGGAATGGTTCGAGAGACCAGTGAGTGGTAGGGAATACTCGAAGAGCATCCATGAAGCGACTGATTACCGACAAGCATTATCGTGGGTGAGCTGACATCGCGTGTGAGAGGCCCTCCCTTCGACACAGGCCCTCGGAAAAAGCCCAGGCAGGTATCGTTGGATGGCGACCACTGAACATCTCGCCTGCGGCTCTAAACTAGCGGAAGACCTCAAAAAAACCACGCATCCATTTTTAAGACAAAGCAGAGCGTCTTCGCTTAGGCGGCGGACATGGGAGGAATTGATCCTCTGGTAATCACCCGTAGGTTGAACTTTCGACCTAGTCCTTTAAGCGATCAAACAAAAAGAGGCTTCGCGCCATAAAGTGGCCATCAACGAAGAAGTCGACAAACTCCTACGGGCGGGAGCGATCAGGAAGTAGGCTACTGAATGGCTAGCCAATGTCATACTCTATCAAAGGCAAGCGCGAATCGCGGCCTTCTGCATAAACTATGACATCAATAAAGCGCTGAAAGGGCGGTTCCCTCTGCTTGTGAATCGACCTGCTTCATTAGATGCCACCGCGAGCCATGAACTCCTCAGTTTTATGGATGCCTTCTCTGGTTACAACCAGATCAGTATGGACCCAGGGTGATCAAGAAAAGATGTCAGTTAAGTCACGGTAGCGAGGAACCTATTGCTATACGTGTGATGCGGATTAGGGCTAAGCGCGGGAGCTATATCGGAGGTGGTGAATCGGATGTTTGAGAACCGAGTTAGGCCTGACTATGGAAGTGTACATAGATGACATGTGGTAAAATCCACCTGGTGGGCTCCGCATGGGCCTCTGCCAGGGCGTTCGATCTTGGCTTCTGACATGAAGCCCCGAATCTAGCTAAGTGTGCGCCCGGATATCAGTGGAAATTCTGGGTTCATAGTCAACCACCGAGGAATTGAAGCAAATCAGAACAAAAGATAAAGGTTGTACTCGACATGCCCTTCGCCATCGAGCAAGGAAGTTCAACGCTGACGGGAAGGATTGCGCCTTAAGGTCGTATCGGGCAAGTAATAAATGCCCGACCTTTGCTGAGTCACGAAGGCCTTTCAATGGGATACGGTCACGAGGAAGCATTCTCGACGAAAACATATTTGAGCTCCCTCCGATTCTAGTAAAGTCCCACGAGAAGGAGAACTCCCTCACTTATACAGTGTATCGGACTCAACGTGTGATGTCTGTGGGAGACAAAGAAGCGAGTACAACATCCGAGTTTACTATTACGTAGAGCTTTGAGAGGTGCTTTGAGGCTGCAAGATGGAAAAACTAATTTTGGCCGCGTTGGCATGGCTAGGAAACTTCCGCCCTTACTTCTAGGCTCACACCATAGAAGTTCCAACGGAATTCTCGATGAAGCAAGTGTTACATAAACAAGAAGTCTGGGAGGTGATGGGCCATAAATTTGGCCAATTAGACATCGGATATAAACCTTGAAAACTGCAATAAAGGGCCGGAACAGGCCGTCTTACAGAGTCCACCTGGGCGGGAACACCGCTCTCGAGCTCAATGATGAATGACCTCCCGTCCCGGAAACTCTTTCAGATGGGTACCAGTCTTACGGGGCGGAGCGAGGCCTAATCTTGACCTCTCCAGAAGGAATAGACATTGCAGTCGCACTTTCAGTTGATTCGGGCCTCCGACAAGCGGGGGGCGAGGTATGGGGCCCGTCATAAGCGGGCCTCGACCTTGCTCATTCGTTGGAGTTGACCCGGTGGAGTGCACGACTCATTGGTGGTAAGACAAATGGGAGCCTCTCTGAGGCTAAAAGTGGAAGGATGATCCTATATCTCCAAAGTGCAGATTTATTAAAAAAATTCATCACGAGGTTAGGTCGGACGTGTCCCAGGAGTAGAGAACTCCGGCCAGACGCCTTGAAGTTAGCAGCCGACTCCGCAGGGAGAGACCTCGAGTAGATGGAGCACTGTCGAATGCAGCGAGAGCCCTCATCGATCTCTGCGGCCGTGGAGGTTGCCCGAGTCGAGTCCTAAGCCCAGGAGTTGGATGGACCCCATATGGGATTATATAAGCGAACTTCTGCACGGCCGGCCTCGAAAAGCGCTGAGCTAAAAATAAGGGCCCCGAGTGCACCGGGTTCCCATGTCATGGGGCTTCATCTGACGAGGTTTCTTAAGCTATCATGGGAGGAGGAGGGAGCAGGGGTGCGACCATCATGGCTTTGTCAGGCATCGTCTTTAGAGAAATTACCACGGTATATCTGCGGAAATCATAGCGGGCTCGGTAGGCGGGGAAGGTCTTGAGACAAGGATACTCTTGGCTCTGATATACTGAAAGGCATGGCCGACCTAATTAAGAAATCACGAATGCCGGGAACACGCGGATCTCACGCCTCCCATCGAGGCCTTTAGCGTCAATCACGAATTTTGGCCGCTTCTGTTAATGGGGTTTGGATATGCGGACCTCTTGCCCCTTGGGAAAGGCCGGTGTAAGTTCATCATCATTGCGGTAGATTACTTTGAGTGGTGGTAGGAGCCTTTAGCCACAATCATAGAACAGAAGATACGCAATTTTGTGTGTATTTATCGCATATGCATGTTTTGGTATCCCAAAGAGCCTGGTATGGATAACGGAAAACAATTTGACAACGCCAAATTCAAGGAGACTATGAAACCGGAATTAGAATTGTGCTAGTCACCGTAGCATCCACGATCTAACGGACGGGCGAAGTCTGCATCAGAACCCTTAAAGGCCGCTTTGAAGACCAAATTGGAAGATCTTAAAGGGAAGTGGTGATACCTCAGAGGTGCTATGGGCTTAATTTTCTGAAGAGTCAACAACAGCAGAAACCCCGTCGCCACAGCCTTGACGACGATAGCCACAATAAGTCGGATTAAAGTCTGAGGATCGAATTAGAAATAGTGGAGCATAATGACGAGGCACTCGATCTAAATTTGGACCTCTTAGATGAAGCGTGGCGGGTTCTAAGCGTCTGAGAAGACTACCAAAGGAAGGCCGAGTACTACAACCAAAAGTCAAACCCAGCTTCCGTAAATTTGGTCCTAAAAAAGCTACTTCAGCGAGAAGAATCGGCCACATGGAAATTGGGCCCCAAGCGGGGCCCTATATCATATCTCAGTCGTCGGACCGGAGAGTACGAGCTCCAAACAGAGGAAGGGAAAATTTCACGGCATGCGGAATGCGAGAACACATCTTAACGTTTTATCTTCAGTAAGCGCCCAGTATAATGCCAAATGGAATTTGTCAATTGATTAACCGATTCAACATTTCTTGATTATTTATTTACATTAAACACACAAACAACTCATACATACAATGCTGAAAGATTCACATACGATAGATGAGACAACTCATAGACATAAAGGAAAAACCTCTCTTTATTCCAATGTCAGTTACATTCGATTACAATTAGTGGTGTCAATTGATTGCATCTTGGAAGCACTCGATGAAGCGGTTCCTCAAAAAAAAAAAAAAAAACTTCGAGAGAAAAAAGGAAAAGAAAATGGGAAGACCGAGAAGGGGTGGAAAGAGGAGAAGAAGAAAGGGATGGAAGGGTTTGTGCGGAAAAAAACAAAAGGGAGAATGAGATGTGGAAGAAGATGAAAAAGAAGGAGAAGAAGGAGAAGGAGAGAAAGAAGAACATAAAATGGAGAAGGCGGCATATTTCGCCGCCCTCCCCCGGATGCATTCCTAGCACGGGTAGAATAACACATGACTCCCATAAAGGGGGCAAGGGGAAAAACACAACTCTCACAAGCGAAGTCTAGCAAAAGTAGGCCCCAGAATCTTGGGTGGATCCGTGAAGGCAACCCGGACTTGTGGCTTCATCTGCGCCTAGATTTCGGTGGCCTTTTGAAGAAGCGAGAATATTCAAAGTATAAACTCCATACCAATGAAGCCACCATTTATAAGAAGGCCAAACACTCAAGGTCGCCAGAAACGTTTCAAATTCTCTCCGTGTAAGTCCATGTTAAAGAGCGTTCGCACCTTTCCAGCGAGAAAATCAGAAGTCGAATGGCGCGCGGCGGCTCACTTTGGCGAGTTACGTCACCTGCGCGCAGTCACGCTACGGGGAGTTGATCGGCTTCGAGGCAACATCGCCGCTCGACCCACGGCGCCCGGGTGGCGGCTCACTTTGGCGGTTCGTCTACTGCGCGCGCAGTCGCTGCACGAGGAGTGGGGTGCATTTCGAGCTACGCCGCGCCGAGCCCGCGGCGCCGGAGCCCGGCGGCTCACTTTAGCGAGGATTGCCGTCTGCGCCGCCGGGTCACGCTACGCGGTGAATCATTTCCGGGCTACATCGCCACTCGGCCCGGCGAGCCCAGCGGCTCACTTTGTGAGTTGATCTACTGCCTGGTCATGGCCTGAGGCTCAGTCATTTCAGGCCACATACGTAGCCAGCCCCTGATCGCGGGCTGGCTCCTTTGGCGAGTTCGTCTAATGCATGCGAATCCACGCTACGAGGGCGGATCATTTCGGGCTACATCGCCACTCGGCCCTGGCGCCGGAGCCCGGTGGCTCACTTTGGCGAGTTCGTCTGCTCTGTCTGGTCATCTTTACTGAGGAGTCGAATCGGCTCGGGCTACATCGCCACTCGACCCGGCGCCGGGCGCGACTCACTTTGGCGAGTTCGTCTACTCTACAGACCATGGCAAGGAGCCATTTCAGCTCCCGGGCAAATCAGCCAGCGAACCGCAATGACTTCTCGCCGACAGCTGTGATTCTACAGACCATTACGGCAGAGCCATTTAACTCGAACTGAGTGCCAGCGAGCACGTGGCTCACATTGAAGAGCTCAGCGATTCTACCTGGTCATACGGCCTAGGGCCATTTCAACTCGGGCAAATCGACCAGCGAACCTGGCCGGCCGCGTTGGCGAGCTCGGCGATTCGAGGCCATCTGACGCTGGGAACCATTTCAACTCGGGGCGAATCGGTAGACGGGCGTATTTCGTGATGAAATCAGCGATTCCACCGCAGGCCCACAGCGGCCTAAAGCCATTCAACTCGAGCCGTCGATAGCGAACCGCGTTTCGCGTGGCGAGCTCGGCGATTCTACGGGCCATGCGACTGAGGCCATTTAAACTCGGGGCCAAATCGGCCCGAAGCAGACACGATGACTCGCGTGTGAGCTCAAGCGGTCTACAGACCATCTGACCTAGGAGCCATTTCAGCTCAAGCCGTAAACCAGCGAAGACACGACTCGCATTGGCGAGCTCAGCGATTCTACGAGGCCATGTCACGGCTGGGAGCCATTTCCAACTCATGCGAAATCGGTAGGCCAGACGCATTTCGCATTGTGACTCAGCGATTCTCTAGCGGGCAATGCGCAGAGTCATTTCAACTCGAACCGTCGGTCGATGCAGCCCAGCTGACACATCTCAACTCGGGCGCGGTCGGTTATACGGGCGAAAGCCGATTCAAATTAGAAACGTTAAAAGAGCACAAGTAAACGACGAAATCAGAGGTGCAAAAATGAGTATTCATCAGAATAATGAGAGCTACATATGATTTAGGGCCACGCCAACAACAAAAAAAAAAAAAAAAAAAAAGAACTTAAAAGCGGCAGGCATCGAGCCAGCGAGACGTGCCGCAGGGGAGATTAGGCAGAAGGAGATGCGGGCGGTGAAGAAGGGGAGAGAGGAAGCCTCGGCGGGGTGCGGCTCTCGGGATAATCGAGAGAAGGACCCTTCATCCTCCTGCCTAGGAGATGAAAGTTAAAAATCGAGGCGTAGGAATAGGCGATGCTTGACCTTCCTCTGGCAGGCCACCCGAAACCCATTAAGTTGGAAGCCTCGGCTCTCAGTCTTCCCAATAACCGTCGACCCGAGCCACGAAGTTATTTTCTTCGTGGAATCCCACATGGCCCGAAGCATCACCATTCGAGGCGTTCCATAGAGCTGCTTGCCTCGTTAGCCTCGTGACGGAAACACCGTCCAGCGGCGTCGTCTTATCAGAAGATGGGTGCGATCGCCTTGACTCTTCCTTAGACTCTCGAAGCTCGCCTTGGGACGTGAAGCTCGTCCCCTTAACCATCCTAAAGTTCATGCGAAGAGTGCGGCCGTCACAGCCTAGTCAAGTGGATTACTGCGCCAGCCCTCAAATCATAAATTTTCGAGAAGCTACCGCCTTGGTGGCTCAGCTATTAGGGCCTCGTCTTCCTACCCTGGCAGGGCGAGAGGCCGCGAAGTGGGCATGTTTGGTCGGACCCAGGCTTCCACGGCTTCCTCGGTCATACGTTGCTGCCGACCTCGCAGCTCAGCTCGCTCGGATGTGAGGGAAGCCACCCTCGCCTTAAAAACCCGGGCTGCTTTAGCATGACCTTCGTTTATTTTGGCCTTTACGCCCGAGCCAGCTAAATAATTAGCCACACTTGCATCCAGCCTTGAATCAACATCAAAGCATAGCTGAAACTCATCTCAAAATGGAGTCAAATATGACAAAGGTACGAGAACTACAGGCTGGCCCACAGGAGGGCCAGTTAGCCTCATGCGGAGCAGCCTTGACCAGGCCTCTTAAGATCGGAATCCATAGAATAGACGGGGCTAGCTGCTGCGACTCGGCATTGTGAAGTAAAGAATCCCAGTCTCCGCTGACTTAGGGTTGGGATCTTTCCTCCTCGCTCTTCCTCCGCCCGAGAAGGCGGCGCCAACCTTCTCCGTTTCAGGAGCGGTGTGGCGTGTCCTTGACGGCCCCTTTCAACGGCCCCGGCCCAGGGGATCTCACGCCTCTGCGACGAGACACTGAATACGGTCGCGGCTCAAACTATAGGAGCCATAGTAGTCTGGATTATGGATATGAGAGGGCGGGGAAGATAGAATGCCCCCGACTTGGAACTTTGACCAAAGCCCAGAAGCCTATCTTTCTCAGCGAATCACGAGTTTTGTTTCCTGCACTACAGGGTTTAGGGGCACCATCTCAGCCCAGACACGGCAGTTTCCCCACTGGTAGTTACTTGTGAAGGGCTGATGGGAGGAACTTTTATAATGGAAGGAGGTGAAGGCCTCGAAGGCCGGCGAGGATGAGTGGACTTGGCTGGGTGGGCGGGAGTTCATCCAGGCTTGATCGGCTCAGGCGTATTTAGGACGAGAGGACACTCGACCCGGCTGCGCTACGACGTTATCTTCAATCTTTGAGATGATTCAGGCACACCGAGAGCATGTAGGCGATCTGAGAATCGAGTGCCCAGGTGACCACACACAAGTTATAACCAAAAGCAGGCAGACACTCACGAAGATTCTCGGGAGTGAGTCGAAGCCAGGAACGCCCAGTGTCGTCCTTGTCGAAGGATCATACTCCACGATTACGGCGCTAATGAAATGCGTCCGCTTCCCGCGACCTATGGGAGGAGGAAGGTCGGAAATCACCGGAAGGAATGCGGAACGCCTAGAAAAAATAAAGAAAGCCTCGATGTCTCCGCCCGGGCTAAAAGAGAGTAAAGAAGCGAGAGTTTATCTTTGGGGACCACGACGCTGTCCACTGAAAGCGACGAGACTAACCAAAATACCCGACCGTTGGGCGCGAGTTGGCGGACACACATTGAAATGTGAAACCCTTTTATGAAGGGTCTGCGAGAAATGAAGACCGTTATCGAAGGCCATTTCGAGCTTACACCATCTAGGCATGAGAGACCACATAGAGGGTCGAGTCGAGGGGGACCACGAAGCGCGGAAGTGATGCGTCACGGCAGGCGACCCCATGGGGCCAGGCCTTCTTGGGTGTCCTGATTGAAGCATCTTGACGGCGGATCTCGGACCGGGCCCCCCCGAGGTGTTGTCGGGTTCCTTTCCCCTTGCCCTTGTCCAGGGAAGAGGGCACCTCGGGGAGCATCTCGAGGCAGGCTAAGCGGTCGAAGACACCACCGGTTCGTCTAGAGCCCGACCAATGGCCAGAAGAATCACCATCGATATGCGGAGAAGAAGAGCGACCGGGCCCATAATGAAAGTGGATGACTGAAAGCAAGAATTAAAGCCCGACCAAGCAACTAGTCTTATGTAGGAAGAAATCAAGAAAACAAGAATGCAGTGGACCAAGAAAATACGACGAGGAAAAAGATTATCCCAAGAAAGACAACGAGAGAAAGACTGCACAAAAGGCTGGGCGAAGGGCAGAGAGAGTAAAGACTGTAAAGGCAAAGAAAGGTCCCCAGGAACAATGGCACCTGGGATGGAGGATGTCAGAAAGGAAACAAAAAGGAAATTGAAAGGAATAGAATGGCGCGAAGCTAGAAGGAGTCATCATTATCCTGCAAGACAAATGTGGCGGCCAAAGCTGTTCAATCACGGCCAGAGCGGTGTGAGTTGCGGCGAGACACGTTCGGCCCGCCGCGCGTGCGTACCTGAGGCTAGGGGCAATTGATAAGTTCGAAAAATAGAGCTCAAAAATTTTGCCGGGCCAAGAAGAAGTGATGTGAAGCATTGGTGATCTTGAACCCCCGAGGGAGAGACATGCCCGTTGGAGCATTTGGGCCTTCTGGCATGACATTGAGCGCTTTGGTACTGACCAGAATAAGGGCTTAGCGATTGGCCCAAGACCAGTATAGAAGTCTCCCACGAATCTGAAAATAGAATGATCCTAAACCAATATACTATTCCGCAAGTCAGGTCAAATCTCACCAATGGGAAAGAAAAGACAATAATAGATCGACATCGTGGGATCCCCGATAAGGAAGGAAGATTATCCCAGGCGGCTGCTCTTTGTGTATCTGACACAAATCCTAATCACCATCCAGCCGGATTTGAGCGTCTATATAAATACAAAATTTTGTTGGTGAAAGGTCACGCGAAATATCGCCAATACTAGAGTAGCCTAAGTCTCTCTTTTCCCTCGAAGAAAGCGGCTTAGGCATTGGAGCATTACAGGCGAAACCCTGACCTCCATTCTTGTTTTTGCGGAGGAGAGATACCTTCAAACCAGGCGCAGCGACCTGCGGCGATCCTACGCCCGGTGGGAGGCGATCCGACATCCCGTGCCGACCCGTGATGGCACCGGATCACGTCAGCCAGAAACGCGCTCTTATGACCCAATTCGAAAAAGGCATCATCAGGCAGATTGGTTTAAATGAAGTTTTAAACTAACCTTCAATTTAGTTTGTATTCCCAGAAAGCCTTTTTGAAAGAATATAAAGTAATTCTTGATAACCTTTGATCAGCTAAACCCCAAACTTTCAAAGAAGGCAAACACAGAATATGCTTATGAGCAATTTAAACTTTGTGCCATCTTCAAAATTTACAAAACCAGTTTGCTATTTTTAAAAAGCAGAAAAAATTCAAATGATTTAAAAACGAAAAACAAAGAAAACCATATTAAGGATTTAGAAACAAAATTAGACTCTTTGAACAATGTTAGCAAGAGCTAAGTTAATTAATATGATTAGAAAATGATTTCTTCTTACCAAGCAGTTTCAAAACTTGTAATTAAAAACAAGTTGGATGTGATATTTATGATAAAATAGAATCTTTCTTTTGGAAAAATATAATGAAAAGTATTTAAGACAGTGTATATTGTATAGAACAATTTAGAGCAAAAAATAGTGGAATTAAAACATGATATGAAACACCATGATCACGGTTATTTTCGTTGTTTATTTAGCTTATATAAATAACCCTAACACAGATCAAAATATTCAGGAAACTTAAATGGAATACTAGTGGATTAAGGGATTTTGAAAAATATCTTTTTAACCAGTATTATCAAGTACTGAAATTTTCCCGAAAAATTTAAAAACATTGTAGAATATCTTTTTAGAACCGAAAATTTTGTAGATATATCTTTTTAAACCATACCACCTTTATTTAAAACTGGTGGAAGCATAATCCCTACTTGTTATCATGTTTATATCCAAACCGCAAATAAGAGCCGTTAATACCTGACAACATCGGAATGAGAAATGGCCCAGTTCAAATGAATTTCCCGTGTATTATAGTAGATTTAGAGATTTTCAAATTTTTTATTTTAGAAAAACCAGAAATAAAATTTTTTATCTTATTGGAGAAACCCAAACCATGTCTATTTGGATAACCAAGTCTTTAGAAAAATTTTGAACCCAAAAATTTTTATAACCTTGAAACGAGTTTTAATAAACCATTTGACATATTCACACCATAAATGTTTTTATGTCGTGATGATGCAAACTTACAGGAAAATCTAGATACGAGAAAGGTATGCCAACTTGAAAATACAATGGAGGATAAATAACATCGAATCACCATAGCAGTAGTCAAATCGTAAAAAATAGCACGTAGCGAGACTTTTGAACTAGGCTTATCCTGATCTCACAAGCAAACAAAGAAAGAAAGAAATGTGTCAAAAAATTTTGAAGAACTAAAAATGAGACTAACTTGTACAAAAGTTGATGACACTTTTCAACTTTTCATTTGTTAGGCATAGTAAATGTGTGTAGTAAAGTACTTGTCCTTTTAGGACACTTGTTTCACAAGTGTCTTTAGGCAGTCTTTTTAACTTTTAAGTTTTGTCTTTAGCTTGTCAAAAAAGTCTATAAAGGACTTTAATTAATACACATACATAAGGGCATGAGCAAGAATAGAATAGAGAGCATAGTGAAGAGGCATATAAAGAGAGAGAGAGAGTGAAGAGTTTGTGAAAGTTTGTAAGTGCGACTTTGAAGGAAATAAAATTACATAAGTATTTCTTTCAACTTTCTTTTGTTCTTACTTTATTCTTTGAGCTAATTTTATTTATTTAGGAGAACAAATGGGTAAAAGATAAACAAGGGAAATGAAGTTTTGATTTTAAAATTTTTTCTATAATAATAATTAACCTACGTGGATTCTGTTGTCATCTTTCTTATACAAAAGGCAAATTTTTCTTATAATTAATCTGTGAAACCCATGTTTTGAAAAAGGAATTTTAAAACTAGAGTCTTTAGTCTTAACCCATGACCTTTGACCCGTTTTAGCTGTGGATAGGAGTTTTAGGGAGACTTTGTCTAGTCTTTGTGGGGGGTTTATCCTATGACATAAAGTGATGTTTTATTATTCTCACAATCTCTCCTCAAAACACCATGATTTATCCTATGAGAGAACTTCATAATAGAGGGGGGGTGAAGGCCTCAAAGTAGCAGGGCGGGAGGACCTCGAACCTAAAGAATAGGAGACTGTAGGCTAATGGCTCAAGAGTAGAATGTCACGGAGAGACCACGTGGCAGCTTTTAAAACTGCGACCTGGGAGTCTTCGAGTGAGATCAGGCGAATACAGCTTTTAACCAATGCAAAATTAAAGGGACACCCATGGCTTCACGAAAGCTAGGCCAGAACTCAGCAAAGTAAAGCTCCGTAGATTCTCAGAGTGGTGGCAGTGGGACACGCCCGGTGTCTTCCTTGTTAAAGGGGTCATACTCAGTGCGACCAACAACAAAAAATGCGCTCTTTCAAAATTTATGAGAAAGATGGGAGGTGAGATGATAAGAGAATCTTGCAGCATCACTTGAATTAGATAAAAGAAAGCCCTCGGCGGCTTCACTTCACACTAAAGGAGTCCGAACAGAGTTTATCTGAGGACATCCAGGCCCTTATCCCTAAAGAAACCAACGGCCCCGATCGAGAATACCCGAAATTGGGCCAAAGTTTAGAAAGGGCATGTTGAAATCATTGCAAGACCCTTTTGATAAAGGGATGTAAAGGGAAACGGAGGCCATAATCGAAGGCCACCTTAAAAAAGCACACCATCTTGGGCACTTGGACCACGTAGGAGGTTAAAATGTCAGGAGACCTGACCTGGACACCAAAGGGGGCCCTATAGCGCCTCATGAAAGTTTCTCCATATAAAGGCCCGACTTTGCTAGGTCCCACCACCAGAGCATTCTGCACGGCTGACTTCAGATATTCCAATCCCACGGGGTATTTAATCTCGTCAATTTTATTAGCACGCTTTATCGAGGAGAGGTTCCCCGGGCGTCTCGAAAAGTAACCCGACTAAACAATCGAAGGCACCACTTATCCGCCCCGAATCGGATACGATAGAGGAATCACCTCCTATGCGCAAGGAAGAGGAACGACACGGACCCATGAGAGTATCGGTAGAAAGAACAAGACCTAACCAATCACAGCCACCAGTGTATCTACAGCTATATTACTCGAAAGAAAGAGACCGAAAGAAGAGAGGCGTACGGTCGGGAATAAAGCGAAAAGGCTTCCACTACAGCAAGGTATCTACAAAGCGCCATAAGAGATGCAGACGGAAGGTCATATGAATGGCTTAGAACTCACGGAAAAGTAAAAAGCTTTAATACCGGGGCGCATATGCAACGGTCAGAGGATGTTCTCGGAAGAAACTGAAGGAACTAGAAGAAGTGAGCGTGAAAGTCGAAAAGTCATCATTATCATAGGAAGGTTAACGGCCGATAAGCCACCAACCGAAACCGGCCTGAGCGGCCACGTGGAAGTCGCACTCGATACAGCCCTTGCCCACTTTGCCAGCTCGCCATAACCAAAGGGTGAGCTAGTAAATAGGGTTTAAAAAATAGGCGCGCGAGCCCCTCCATAAACCGAGAAAAAGGTAAGCTCATTGAAACACCGGACCTGGCAGAGCTAACAGACCAGATCATTCGCCCCAAGGGCCGATGTATGAGACGGCCCGAAAAGCCCATATCCTTTAAATCAAACAAAATCCCATAATTAAGGGAAGTAGGATAATTCCTAATAATTGCTTATCCTGTACATCAAACAAAATCTCACCAACGAGGGAAGTAGGATAATTCTTAATAACTGCTCCCTAATTATCCCTTATTAATCTGATATTGATAAGGGCAGAAAATTCCCCATCCAATGAGAAAGAATCATTACCACCATCGATTCAAGGAAAAACATATGCTATAAATATCGAATACCATCGATTGAAGGTCACGAGAACGTTCGCCCTCCATGCGCGGTCGATCCTTTCTTTCATCGGGAAGAAGCCCGGCTTAGAGCATCGGAAGAAAGGCAATGGCGACCGTAGATCCTCTTTGTTATTCGTTTTTTGCGGAGATCGCGGCATGGAGCAGCGCGATTCAGTTCCAGTATCAGGACCTTGACCGATTCCGATTGAAAATGGCATCATCGGAGTTGGCGTAGTCTATAGAACGACAATTCCTTTACAAATAAAGTGACCTGCGTGTGATGGTATCGACTTCGGAACATAAAGCCGGGGAAGCGACACTGATCCTCGAGGATCTGAGGGCCCGGCGGGGGTGGAAGCCAAGCCTCTCGGGAGGCACGGTAGAAATAGTGCAGAGCTGACACGGACGAGGTGGAGGCACTCCGTCTCACCCGACCAGCGCTTGATGAGAGGAATTAGAGAGCAGCTCACTAGGATGCAGCTTGCATTGGGAAGCGCGACAAGCTTTGGGAGGGCCATAACACCACCCTTTCGGGAAGACGGCCACATGGCCTCAGGGGACCGGCGGAATCCAGCCAGGAGCCGGGGCATGGACCCACCCCAGCCCCGAGAGGACGCCGCGAAGCAATACTGCAGGGGACCTCGGCGCAATGGCCGGCCGCTACCAGCAAAGAATAGGAAATATCCGCCCAGAAACGAAGGTTCAGTATCGCCCAGGCTTCGACCGCGGCGAAGAAGTAAGTAAAAGGCGCCTTGTAAGACTTTATCGAACTGTAATCACCGACAAAGCGAAGTCATGATTCAATGAGTGCTCCACTTTCCTTCGGCAAAATTCCTGTCGCGGCGATAAAGCGTTGATGGTGTACGAGATCCGAAGTAAGATCATCTGCACTAAAATCGTAGAGCTTCGCTGGTACGCGGAGACCCTATCTGATCACGAGAGCGTTCGCTATCACGCTAAAACTTTGGCGTTGGCTTAGTTCTTGAGCTCCACCATCATCGATCACCACTAGCGTTCGGAGAACACTCCCGTGGCGTTAAGTGCCGCTATTGGGCGGAATCTGAGAAAGCAGAATTTTCTGATTGACCATAAGCGACGCAGGAAAGCCTAAGTCTTGTAATCGGAGGTTCAATGCAGAGTCTTTAGTGAACATACCCGGTGAAGTTAGCTATCACCAGATTGTATTTGGGTTGGGAGTGTATAGTCAGATTTGATGTTTTCATCTCAGGAATCATGAGCAAACATGGTTTGGTGCTCAGCTAAAGTGGAGAAAAGTACCAAGCGTGAAGCCCTCATATCCAGAAGAAAGCCGACCCACAAAGAAAGCGAAACCAGAGATAGACATGAGGGCGACACGAAACAGAAAAGCCAGGGAGAGATCTGAAAACCGAAGCGGTCCCACAAAACTGAGAAGGCGTCGAGAGACGCTAGGACCCGCTTTCGGCCGGCTATTTGCGACAGCGGTATTCACCTGTGGTTCACCACGATGTGCCGATATCACGCCCGAGTCTTGCGGTACAACATGAAACGAGTTCGAGGGTGGCCGTCCGGTTAATTGCGGACCCCACCAAAGAATAACCGCGAGGTGTGAGTTCCATAAGGACCATGGGCATCGAAGGGATGATTGGCGGCTCCCGGGAAGGGTAGAATGTTGGGTCGACGTGGGTATCTCTGAGTGCGCAGGCGCTGTGAAGGTTAGAGCCGGCGCGACCTTACCACCTCGGGCGACAACACAGCACCAACAGCCCTTAGGAAGTCCGTGATCAGGATTTGGGAGGTGGGGAATCCAGGGGCTGCTGGGAGAGGGAGGCTCTTGTAGCATGGTCGGGAGGGTATTGGAGGTGCAAGTGATAATACAAGCGCCTCGACTCGACCTGACCATAACATTCTCGGGCACCATACCTAGAGGGATGCAACACCCTACGACGAATCCTTTGGTAATAAGATGGTTGGCGGCTAACCATAATCCGCGGGTCCTTGTCGACAATGGGAGCTCGGCAGACATCATCTTCACATCGGCACGACGGGATGGGCATGGAGGAGAAATCAGAACCGGTCGACCTACTCACGGATTCTTTGGAGAGAAAGAGTGCTACCTTTGGGGTGTCATTCAGTGCTCACTTTGGAGACCCCCATGCTGATGACAACGAAGGTGAAGTTTCTCGTAGTAGATTTTCATCAGAAACATAACGTGTTATTGGTGGGCCTCTACCGGCATGCAAAGGCCATCCCCTCGCCTACCATGATGATCAGGATTTCCTACCACCGATTAGTGGAGCGTTCGAGAGAGATAGCGTGTGGCCGGGGAGGTCTACTCGGCATCACCAGCAGCGGATGACAACATATACGTGGACAAAGCTCGACATGTGCGGCTGATGCATCCCAGGCTGAGCCTTCGAAGAATTTGGAACACCTGCATCACGGTTGGACGATAATAACCACACGAACACCTCACCTTCGGTGGCTCCGAGCTTGCGGAAGACCTCAGAAGCCTCCTTACCCACTTCTTGAAGCAGGCCAGGATATCTTGTGTGGAAGTAGGAGGGGATATGGGAGGGATGTCGATCCATAATAATCACTCTAGAAACTAAACATCAGTCCATCAGCCTTCAAACTAGTCAAGCAAAGAAGGGAATTTAAAACAGGAAGAATAAGCAATCAATGAGGAGGGCGGCCAATCCTCGGGGCGAGACGTCAGAGGAGAGGTGAGTACCTGAATGGTTAGCCACAACGTCGTCTTGATCCAAGAGAACGGAGAATGCGGACTGCATCCCGATTTCGCTGGCGTCAATAGGGCATGCCCAAAAGATAGTTTCCCTCTATCACGGATCGACCTCATAGTAAATGCCACAGCCGGCCATGAACTCCTCAGTTTCATGGATGCTTTCTCCGGCTACAACCAAATCAACATGGATCCCGACAACCAAGAAAAGACCTCATTCGTCACGGGGCAAGGGACCTATTGCTGCTCAGTAATGCTGCTAGATCTCAAACAGCGAGGGCTTGACATGCAGAGGTTGGTAAGCAGTGTTCAGGCTCGTCGGGGCATCCATGGAGGTATGCTCTGGTGAAGCATGTTGGTGAAATCAACCCGCGGTAGGAAACTCCACATATCATCTGTTCGAAGCATTCAGGATCCACGAGAAATCTGATATGAAGTTCGGATCATTTAAATCGCGGCTTTTGGAGACTCCATTGGAAAATTCTTGGGTTTTATAGTCAACAACCCAGGAATTGAGGCAAATGGGGACAAGATAATTTGTGCTTGACAGCACACCATGGTCAGAAACATAAAAGAAGTCCAGCGTCTAGCGGAAGAATGGCCGCGATTCATGGGTTGTGTCCCGGGCGATAAATGTTAGCCACTTCTTCTAGGTTCTAAAAGCTTTCAATGGGATATACATTCTGCGAAGAAGTGTTCACCAACAACGAGAAAACTTACCAGACTCTCCCCGTACGGTTAGTCCCTCACGAAGGGGAACTCCTTTTATATTTTTGTGATTTAGGTTCTGACGGTAAAGTCTGATTAGAGCGAAAATGAGGCACAGCATCCAGTCTACTATTACGTAGGAGCTGAGAGGAGAAGGAGGTATCGAGGATGGAGAAACTAATCACAGCATTAAATGGCAGGCCCAAAAAGCTCAGCCCTTACTTTTAGAATCATACCATTGAAGTCAACATAATACTGATGAAGCAAAGTGTTGCTGCTTGGAACCTCGGGAAGATTGATGAAGTGGGCCTTAGGGGTTGAGCGAGTTCGGCTTATCGGATATAAACCAAAAACCGCCGCAAATGGCGCGAGGTCTTGGCAGACTAGTCATGGAATTCATCTGTGGGCTTCTGAGGATCACAGCGGCAGCTCAGTATCACTCCATTTTGGGGTAATCCATAGGCCAGGGCATGATGCTCGAGGGAGCGGGTAGGGCTGGTCGACCTCCTAGAAGGAAGTGATATCGGTATGCTTTCGGATTTGGGTTCAAGCCTCGACAAAGTGCAGGGTATGAGATTAGTCATCCTTTGGACTCAACCTCGCCCCATTCAATGGAAGTCTGAGCAGGCTGAGGTATACGGCGACTCAGGTTGTAGTAAAGCAAATAGAAGACACCTACGAGGCCCAAGGTGAAAAAAATGATCCTATACCTGGAGTCTGAGGTATTAGGAAGTTCGTGCTAGTTCGGGTCGGATCATACCAGACGGGGAATTCAGGAGCATATACCACTAACAAAGCGCAGCGGCCTCCTAAGAGATCTCGGTAGACTAGCGCACATCAGTGTACCTTGGGGCCTCATAGATCTCTATATGTGAGAGTCTCCTTTGTCACATGTCAAATGCATTTGGATGGACCCCGTTTGGAATTTATTTACTAGAAGATTTCTTTGCCCAGCTGACCCGAAGGAGGAGGCTTCTAAGCTTAGTACGAGGTCGGCTAGGTTTATTATTCATCGGGAAGCCTTGCTACAAGCTGAGGTTTTTCACACCGTCCTCGAAGTGCATCACGGGGAAAGGCAGGCTACGTGAGGGAAGTACATGAAGGGGTAATCTTGAAATCACATCGGAGCTCGGGCGTTAGCGAGGAAGCCTTAAGGCAGAAATACTGCGGCTAATGCTCGAGGCAGACCAGAACTAGTCGGGAAATGCGGGTATGGGGAGCACACAAATCTCTCACCTCGTCAAGACAGTGGCGTGGTCACAGCCCACGAAACCGCTCACTTGATGGGGTTGGACATATCGGGACCCTGCCCATTGGAGCAGGCCGGTGGGGTATCATCGTGGCGGTGGATTGTGGCTAAAATGGTAAGTCGAGGAGGAGAGGGGACGCTCTTATCACGAGCAAGTCAGCGCCGTTGGCGTTCCATAATTTGCGGGTTTGGGTATCAAGGGCGCTACGGGTGTTAGACAATGGAAAGCAATTACGACGATCTAAGTTCGAGTTTAAATGCGGGCTTACGGAGATCGAGAACTGCACTATAGTCCCCGGTACAAAATCCTGATCTAATGAGCAATTTGAAGTCACCATCGGAACTCTTAAAGCGGCACTAAAGACCGAGGTGATAGAAGAGGGCAGAGTGGGTAGAGTGCCTCCAGGGTATTGTGGGCATCTGGGAACGCTACCATAGGTGGGCTCAGGAAACCCCGTTCGCTCACAGCCTTTGGCGCAGGCGGTAGCTCTGTCCAGGATCGGATTAAAATCCCGAAGTTGGACCAGCAGCGTGGAACATAACGAAGGGCTCACTTGAACCTAGACCTCTAGATGAAAAGTGGTACAATCTGGTCCATAAGCATGCGAAGACTACCAAAGGAAGGCGACCAGTCACTCTGACGAGTCAGGCCAAAGTTACAGCTTAGCGACCTAGTCTTAAAACACACTGCGAAAAAAATTCGACACATGGAAAACTAGGGCCCGGCAGGAGATTTCTCATAGTATCTTGCGTCATCAAGCGTAGTAATAATGGGAGGAAAATTGCCTCCGCTGCTGATATTGCCAAGTGTTTTATCGGTATACCTCGGGTTATGTCGTTAATAAAGTATCATCAGCTTTTACATACGTATGTGCGTTTGTTGATTACTTTGTTTAAAATCCTCATAAATCAAAAGCGGGGCATCTTGGTAAAAGAAAAACGAGGAGCAGCTCTCAGTAGGGGGAATGTACGAGAAAGTTACACATCGAATACACAAAATTCATGCGCCAAAAGAAAATTTTCTTTATTCCGATGAAGGTACAATTGATTACAATCGTGGTGTAGTCTTACATCTGGGAAATAAGCAGTACAAGCAGGTTCCTAAAAAAAAGGGAAAAAGGAAGAGAAAAAAGAGTGCGAGCGGAAAGGGGAAGGAGAAGGAAAAGGAGAGAAGAAGGGAGAGGGAAGAAAAGAGGAAGAGGCCGAGAAGAAGAAGGAGAAGGAAGAAAGAAAGAGAAAGAAAGAAAGAGGAGAAAATGGAGAAGCGGTACTAAAAGTACATACATCCTCTCCAGGCGCGCGTCCACAACGAAGCTAGGAATAACATAACTCACGTAAAGGGAAACTAGGGAAAAAAACAACTCCGGGCGGAGGTCCATCGGGGCAGGAATGCCAAATCCTAGGCGGACCCCTGCAGAGGCGACCAAGCCTTGACACTTCCATCAGTTCTGGTTAAAAGCTGGGAAAAAGGTTAGGAAGTATGGGCTCCATAGCAAATAGCCATTTATAAGGAGAGGCAACACTCGGAAAATGCCTGATCGTTTCCAATTCTCCATAAACCAGCATTAAAGGCGCATCTTCAAGAAGTGGAAGTCAGCGGTAGCACTCGGTAGCTTGGTTTTGAAGGCTGAAGCTCTTCGGGAAAGGCCATATAGCGGTGGAGCGGCTCATTTCGGGCAAAATCCAGCCCACATGGAGCCTCCAGCGACTCGGTTCGAAGGCTATTTGCTCTCGGGAAGGCCATATAGCCATGGTCGGTTCGGCTCGGGCATGTCGCCCTTAGGCCTCGGGGCTAGTTTTGAAGAGCTCGGTGCTTAGGAAGGCCATATAGCTGCGAATGGTCGGCTCGGGAAGATCGGCCCATGGAGCCTCGGCGACTCAATTTCGAGAGAGCTCGACTACTCAGCTAAGGCTGGTAGCCCGGGAACTAGCGAAAGGATTTAACCGAGCCGGTTAGCCAGCGAGCCTCGGCCCGGCTCAGTTTCGAAGAGCTTGGCGGCTCGAAAGGCCATATAGCCAGCGAGCGGATCCGGCTCGACGATTTTAATACCGGAGCCTCGACTCGGTTCAAGAGCTCGGCTTCTCAACTAGGCTGGTAACCTGGGAAGCGGTTCGGCTCAGGCGATTAAAGCACGGAGCCTCAATGCTAGTTTGAAGAAGCTCAGTACCAGCTAAGGCTGGTAGCCCTAGGAGCAAGTTCGCTCGGCTGATTTTAGCCAACCTCAGGCTTTCGATTTGAAGAGCTCAGTGCTAAGGAAGGCATATAGCGCGAGCCAGTTCGGCTTCGAGCGAATCAACCATGGAGCCTCGGCCGACTCGGTTTCGAAGAGCTCGGCGCCGGCCTTCAAGGCTGGTAGCCCGGGAGCAAGTTGACTCGAGGCGGTTTATACGAGGGCCTCGGCTCGGTTTGAAGGCTCATTTGCTTAAGAAAGGCCATATGGCCGTAAGTAGATCGGCTCAAGCGGAGTTTAGCCACGGAGCCTCGGCCCGGCTGGTTTCGAAGAGCTTCTGGGCCCCAGCAGCTAGGCTGCGCGTGTGGCCCCGGGGAGCAAGTTCGGCTCGGGTGGTTTGGCCGGGCCTCGGTAGCTCGGTTTTGAAGAGCTCGGTTGTAGATGAGGCCATAGCAGCCCACAAAACGGGTTCAACTCAGGCATATTAGCCCATGAAGCCTCAGTGGCCCAGTTTTGAAGAGCTCAGCTGCTTAGGAAAGGCCATATAAGCGTAGGCGGCGATTCAACTTAAACCATCGGCCAGCCAAGCCTCGGCGTGATTTGAAAACCATTGCCAGTAGAGCACAGTAGCGAGGAAGCGATTCGGCTCAGGCGGTTTGTACGGGCCTGCTGTGACTCGATTTGAAGAAACTGGCGCGCAGAAAGGCCATCTGACCTGAGCTAGTCGCTCGACGGATGAAGCCCATGAAGCCACTAGCCCCGGCTCAGTTTGAAGGCTCATTTTGCTGTGGGCACTGTGTTGCTTCCCGGGAGCAAGTTCAAATCTGTGATTTAGCCACAGGAGCCTGTTTCAAATTTGAAGAGCTCGACACTCAACTAAGGCGTGTAGCCCGGGGAGCAGGTGTGTGAACCGGTTTGTAGCGGAGCCTCGGCGGCTCAGTTCCTGAAGAACTCCATTTGCTCAGGCAAGGCACTATAGCCACAATCCATTGTGAGAGGAAAGAAGCGGCGTCGACAAAATGATTACAAAAAAATAGGGGCGATGAGATAGAAATGAAGTATTCATTGAGACGACATCACATATATTCGGGTTGAAACCCCGAAAAAAAAAAAAAAAAAAGCAAAACCTCTGAGGAGTTCAAGCGTCGGAGCGAAAGCAAGAAAGGAGAGTGACCCTCAGCCAGGGGTGTTTAGCTCTACAAGGCGATCCTTGAGGGGACTCTTCCACTCTCATCACTTCGGGATATCGGGTAGGTTCAAGCCCGAGATAGGCATGCAGGCCTTCCTGCGGAAGCCAGCCACACCCAAAGCCCGCGATGGGAGCCTCGTCTCGAACTTCGCTATGGCTCAATTACCTGAACAACGAGTTTCCTGCCTGCGAGAGCTCCCTACGCCAACCCATGCAGTCCTCATTGACGTTCAATGAAGCCCGCCTTTCAGAAGCTTCAGCGAAACTCCGTCCAGCAACCTTTATTATTACGCGGCTTCCATCACAAAACTGCGACTCACGAGGGTGCCGCGTTATTTTGGGGCGATTGCGGCTCGTACAGCTGCACGGTTCGGTGTGAGCTCTGGCGTCCACGGCCTACATATGGTCGTCACGGGCGACTGAGCTCATCACAGCATCAGGCTGCGCCCTCGGCCACTTTTATGCCATCTCGGGCCTTTTCTTCCCTACCCTCAGTCTGCGCTCACGCCGTCATGGTATGCCTCATATCGGACTTAAGCTTCACGGCCTCCTCCGTCATATTCTGCATCCGATCTTGCGGCCACCGGCTCACTTAAGTGAGGCGTACACAAGCACAGACCTTGGCGACTTTGGCGTGGCCTCTCGATCTTGCCCCTTTGCGAACTCTTAACGCCGTATAGGTAGCCACTGCCAGGCGCAAACATAAAGTACACCTAACTCAAGATGAATCGGACACAACAAGACACGAGACATCACGCCCCATTCGAATCCGAACTGAATAAGCGGATAAAGGCAATCACAAAATTCTTTGAGACATATACTAGGCGCTAAATTGACTGTTCTTTCTCAGGCGAACTTGTCTTGTGGTTATACAAGCAAATTTACGTAATAACAAAAATCATTTTCATATATAAAAGAATTTACCCGGAATTGGTGTCCCTCGACATCTATATACATATCTTGAGAGTCATTTGCACTTATCATGTACATTTTTTCCTATCCCTGAAAACATCGAGAGATCGAGCTGATGTGGTGAGCACTATCCTACGGCCCGGCACCTCTGTGATGTGGGATGTCATCCTCTATCCTTATATTACCTTTATTTTCACTGAGTTGAACACCGTGCTAAACTGCAGCAGAGTGGGAACATAAGCATGGACAACCACCAATGGTGATAATTGTGAAACATATACATATGCATGTCGTATATCCATGTTCATATAGCTTTTTTTATTGTTTACTCATCTTTACATTCCTATTGCATGTCACATGTTTTCTCTATCTTTGACAAAACTCCTATATACTTTTATTGTATTCACCACATTGCGCAATCATGTTGCTATCTCTATATCTCTCTGCTGCCATGCATTTCTATCATCATATTCCACTTAGCATGTTCCTATTCATTGAATAATATACATCATATATTTATATCATATATTTCTTAATCTAGTACTTATCATTTGATCTATATCTCTCTAATGGTTCATATTACATAACCTATTATGTATACCCTGTCTTATACATATTACTTTCATGGTTTATATCTATATACCATTTGTTGTATATTTTCATGTATTGTTTTCCATCTTGTTATCATATCACTGTGATCATATCTTTGTTTTTTCACATCTTATTATCATGTCTTGTCATATACTGTATTCATGTTATACTTTTCATATTACTTTCTCTTTCATATTCTTTTCAGATCATTTACACTCTTATACATTTTTCATATATCACGTCATATCATGTAATCTCATGTTGGAAGAAGGAGAAAGGAAAACGTTAAGAAAAACTTGTGGCACCCGCGTGCCTCATCATAACGGTGTATCTTCTCACCTCTATATCATATCTTTCCACATGTCATATTGAATCATTTATTTTATGTTTCATACTGTAATACAAAAGTGGATCTGGAAACATATAAGGCGGCGTGTACTCACTATACGAAGCTTGTTCTTATTAGGGCAGGGCGGTGTTGTACTCAACATTCGAATAGTATTGGTCTTATTAGAACTCGAGGTTTTGTTACATGTTGCCACGAGACAATGATCATCTTATAAAATGCGAGGCGTAGTGGTGACCACTCGGGGCCACTGATCCAGCAGGAATCTATAATAAGTGGGCATGACTGAGGACTTTATCGATGCTCGAGGCAGACTGTATCTTTGCCGGACTTATTTTTCCTACGGCATGCTGACCCTATCCTCTACTTGATTGGACACAAACAATCTGGTTTTATTATATTTTTATGTACATATTTCATAAGCATAGATACTATTAATTATCATGGATTGTATACAATATATACTATCATACTTTAAATTTGTATTCAAATTTTCTCATACACCTGGCTTCATATTACGGTTCTCATATTTTCTATGACCACATATATTCCTATCATTTTTATGTTATAAATGCATTTACTCATTCTTATATTCATATGTGCTTATCTGACGTGTACATATTTTGCTCATTCTGGTAACATCTTATATCTTGTTAACTTATATCTTCATGTACTTTGTATTTATCATATCTTGCGACGCCCTTCTTATACATTTCTATACAACCGTTTACTTGGCATGGGCCCACATTCTATCCCATAAGAGTCTGAACATAGACTTCTTCTTTTCAAATACCCTTAGGTACGCTTCTTGTATCGAACTATTTTATCTTTTTTATCGTTTCCTTTAATCGGATACGTATAGCATTAAACGCTGGACGAATAAAGAATGAATGAGACTAGAACACAATATATACGAAAGTCTGATCTGATCACGAGCAGCGATACTGCGACGTAATAGAGTATCGAACATAGCGAAATCTTTTGAAACCTTTGGTCATATGGCATTGCAAAGCAGCGATCATATATCTGATACTGCCGCGTGATGATAGAGCGCCGTAGCACTGGCGAAGTCTTTGAAGCGATCATATATGTCTTGTCATTCAATATTGGTCTTAAGTAGTCATCTGATTATCTGTGTTCTCACGACTATCATTTATTCTTTTCTTCTATATTTCTTTTCATATCAAATCTACTTATGTTGCTATTTCTTGTTCATATCTGCTCTCTTTCTTATCATGTATTCCAATGACTTTACCCATATCAAATCTACTTATGTTTATATTCTTGTTCATATCTATATCCTTTTCCTTACCATGTATCCAATTATCTTCCTTGGCGATTAGTACTTGGTAAAACAATTTAATTTAGACCAAACTAGGTCTAACACCTCTGTCTGGCATCTACTAGTCTCCTCAGGATCATTAATAGATTCTTGACTCAATGGGCTTTCCATAAGGTCAAAACACCCGAATCAGGAGTTCGGATGAAGGAGTGCAGCCTTAGAAGTTGGAGGTCATCGTGATCAAATCTGAAGCTGGGCGAAGAGCTGACGCGACCTCCGTTGAGCTCAGTCTAACACCTGGTCACGACACTAATATCCTCCTCAGGCATACCGAATGGATTCTTGTGCTCTGCAGATAGAACATCAAAATGGGGTTGATAGGAAATTCTATATTCGAGACAGATCTTCCCATGGGTAAATCCTGGCCCGGACAGCTGACTGGCCTCAAGAGTTGACTCAGTCCCAGCTTTTCAGTCTGACACCTAATATCCTCCTCAAGAATATAAATGGATTCTTGACTCAATGGGCTTTCAGAGGTCGAGAACACCCAAATCAGTTGGACGAAGGGTTATGACACCCAGAAGTTGGAGGTCATAAATCAATCAAATCTGACAGGCTGACCTGAGCTGGACAGCGAGCTGACTTTGGTTGAACTTGTTCACAACACCGGTCCTGACACAATAACTCCTCTCAGACTTGATGAATGTATTCTTGACTCATTAAGTTCCATAGGTGAGAACTTTCAAAGCAGATTAGACAGAAGGTTATAATAGATGAAAACGTTATTTTATCCCTTCCAGCATACAAG
The DNA here is from genome assembly GCA_016808115.1 of Tetrastigma voinierianum. Taxonomy (NCBI): domain Eukaryota; kingdom Viridiplantae; phylum Streptophyta; class Magnoliopsida; order Vitales; family Vitaceae; genus Tetrastigma; species Tetrastigma voinierianum. Next base: position 125,112 of record JAEQBH010005881.1, on the reverse strand, counting down.
AAGTGGGAGGTATACGTGATCAAATCCCAGCGGAGCTGACTGAAGCTGGACAAGCTGAGGCGACCTGGTTGAGCTTGTTCCAACACCTCGGAGCCAACCTTTTAATATCGCTATCTTAGGTATATACAGATGTATTCTTGGCTCAATGAGTCTTTCATAGGGTCACCAGAGCACCGAATCGGAGTTGGACAGAGGAATCATGACCTTAAGGTTGGAGTCAAAAATCGTAGTCAAATCGACCGGTGACACAGGCTGGATGGCCCGAGCTCTCTGGGTGTTTGAAGCTCTGGGATGAAGTACATGACCTCTACATGTTGAGAGCCCTGTGGCCTCTACTATGAGATCCTGCACTGACCTCTCTGCTAAAGTCTGTGGAGCCTCTAAAACCTCACGATGCATGGGGTCGCTGAAATCTCTTGTGACTCTTATGGTTGACCTGTGCATTTAGTGCATTAATTAAAAGATCATAACTGTGAGTCTCAGGGGTCGGAATTAGAGAATTAAAGAATCCTAACATCAAGTTCACTGATCAACCAGCTATTTCCCAGAAGGACTTGCAATTCTCTTTTATTTCCTGATCAAAAAAACTATTCTAAGGTCCGGCTAGTTGACCCCAGCTGGCTGAAGCCGACCAGGCTTGGATCTAGCTGAAGCTGACCTCGGTAAAGGACCATAACCCAGTACAGAGTTAAATCAAAATTCAAGCACAAGATCAGTTAATTGATGTGATTCTGTGAATTACGAAGGACTCACTTCTAGTTCCACTTTATTTCTGGCCCAAAAACCCGTTCTAGAATCCACATTTGCTGCATGATCAAAAATAGGGAATTTTCTGGAACCAACTTTGCTTGCCTATCAAAACACAACTATAGGAGCATGGGCTTTTCTCAACTCAGACCTACACGAAATGAGTTTAGGAGTTCCCAAACCTAAACCGTACACAAGATAGAGGGTTCTAAACCATGTATCTAAACTGTCTAGACCAAAACTAGACTTCCATACAACCCAAGACATGTATCCATACACCCATAGTTTTCATATAAATATTCCTAGTTCCTTACTCATACTCGGAATTCCATACTCAAATTTAGTAGTTCCACTCCTAAGGCTCCACTCCTTTTCTATACAAAATCTAGTTTTAAATGCACATTTGTGATCTTACTCTTTTAACTAAGCCTTTTCTTCTTTTCTTTTCTCTTCTTCTTGCTGTCTTCTTGCCTTTCTCTTCTCTTCTCTCTTGCTCAGTTTTGCTCTCCCTTTACTCCCCAGAGACCAAAATGAGATATTTATTTTGGTCTTCTCCTTGACAATCTTATCCCTTTTTTATTTCACTTTTCTCTCTTTTGGAGCATCCACGGCCATCAGTCAAAGAAGGAAACCCTCCTCTTTCATGGCTTATGCCTTAGCGATTTTCTTCATTATTTCATTATAATATCTTTCTTATATTACTCTTTGGTCCTCCAACTCTCTTTTACTTTTAATTTAACTTATGCATATTTCTACTTTGGCATATGAACTTATTATATTATGACCCTTGGGTCATGAATTGGTAATTTATTAATTTACCCTTAAATTGTTGTATTAATTCAAGTTCTTGCTTATTTATTTCGAACTTGTTCCATTTAGCTTTTAATATACTAAGCAGTCCGAGAAGCTGTTAGGGTATCAGCCACAGTGTCTGAGGAACTTCTGAGGCTACCCTTGGAGGGGATAGAGCCAAGACTTCCTCAGTGAGGCGGGCACGGGCCTCTTAAAGTGGAATCACTGAATGGACGAGACAACGCCCGTATAAGCTCATCATTGAAAACTGAGAATCCCCATCTCCATGGCTTGGGCTTTCCATAATCCCCCAGATTTTTTCTGCATCTCGAAGGAGGAAGCAGATGCTCTGCGCGGGGGACTCAGGCTTTATAGGCATTACCTCCAGAGCTCGCTGACCCTCCCAGTGGAATCTTTGGCCTTTGCGGCCAAAACGAGCGGGATTACGGGCTTGGGGCTTTGGACCTCGCCGGAGGTAGCGACACTTGCCCACTGCGCTGGACATGGGTAAAGGTGATGTGAGGACATCCCCAGCACTTGGGACTTTGCCCGGAGCCGGTGACCCTTCTCAGAAGAGCGGGAGCTTTCGCTTCACACTCAGGACCTCTGGACCAGTCCCCACCGACGAGCTCCCTTAATGGGCTTGACAACGGGAGGCCCATCATGAGATAACTTCATAATGGAGGGGGGTGAAGGCCTCAAAGTAGCAGGGCGGGAGGACCTCAAACCTTAAGATCAGGAATGTCCGGAGCCTAGCTCGGGTAAGTGCCGGAGACACCGCCGGCTTAAAACTCGGGGCCTTGTCTTGAGGTGAGATGGGCGGGCTCACGAAAAATGCCTGACCCACGATACAAAATTAGGGTTTTCCCATGAAGCCACCCAACTAGACCGAGCCAACCAAAGTAAAGCTCACGTAAGTGAGTGGTCAGACCAGTTAGGAACGCCAGTGTATCTTCCTTGTCGAAAGGAATTCGTATTACTCAGTGCGACCAACTAACAAAAATAGCACCTTCTTTCCAAAATTTATGAGAAGATGGGAGATCGGAGATGAAGAGGAAGCGGCCTTGTAGATAGATAAAAGAAAGCCCTCGGTGGCTTCCTTCACACTAAAGAGGTCCAAGAACAGAGCTATACCGGGGACATCCAGGCCTTTATCCCTAAAGAAACCAATAGCCCAATTAGAATACCCCATAAATTAGGCGAAAGTTGAGAGGGGCATACGTTAAAATGTTGCAAGACCCTTTTGATAAAGGGATGTAAAGGGAAACAGGGGCCATTGTCGAAGGCCACCTCAAAAAAGCACACCATCTTGGGCACTTGGACCATGTAGGAGGTGAATGTCGAGTGGACTGAACACCAAGGGGGCCCTAAAGCCTCGCGGTTTCTCATAAGGCCGGGCTACGCTGGGTCCACCACGGAGGGAGGAACTTTGTGCGCACGACTTGAGATATTAGGTCCACGGGGTATTTAATCTCGTCATTCTATTTTTGCCTTTATCCCGAGGAGGAGGGTTCCTCACCCAGAGATATCTCCAATAAACCCGGCCTGCGTCGGAGCACCACTTGTCATACTCGAATCGGATGCGACCAGACGAATCACCTTCTATGTAGGGAAGAGGAGCGACCACGATGTGAGGTAATGGGTGAAAGAACAAGACTACAACCAATCAGCCACTAGCGTCTCGCTATATTACTCGAAAAGACAGAAGAAAGGCACCATTCCAGGAATGCAGCAGAAAAGGCTACCATAGCGGAGGTATCACAAAAGCGGAAAGTTGCAGGCGAGAGGTCGGATGAATGGAAGACTACTTGAGAAAGTAAAAAGCTTTAATACCGGGAGGGGGGGGGGGGGCACGATACTAGCAGTCGGATGTTCTTAAGAAGAAAGCCCGAAGGAACCTAGGAAGAAGTGGCGAAAGTCGAAAAGTCATCATTATCATAGGACGGTTAACGGCGATAAAGCCCTAACCAAACCAGCCTGAGCGACCATGTGGAAGTCTCGCCCGATCACAGTACCCTTGGCGCTTAGTAACGAGGGTGAGGAAACGTGGTAGGTTTTAAAAAATGGGCGTTGTCTGTGAGGACCTAAGAAAAAGGTAAGCTCGTTAAACACGGGCCTGGCGCGAAGCCGTCTGGAGCCCCAGGGTCGTTCCGCCCGAGGCGGGTGCGCAGTTGACTTGAAAGGCGTGCGTAAATTAGGCCAAATCTCTGGCATCATTAGGGAAGTAGGATAATTCCCGATAGCGCCTTATCTGTAAATCGAAAACCGCCGTCACCAGCGAGGAAATAGGATAATTCTTAATAACTGCTCCCTAATTATCACTTATTAATCGACTATTGATAAGGCGAGAAAATTCCCCGTCAAATGAGAAGAATCACACCACCATCAATTAGGAAAAACATATGCTATAAATGCCGAGGTCACTTTATCGGTGAAGATGCAGAACATTAGCTCATGCAAGCCCGATTGTTGATCATTTCTTTCGTCGGGGAAGGCGGGCGGCGTCGGAGAGCGGCGAGGCAAAACCCACCGCCGTCCTGTTTGTTTTCCCGTTTTCTGCCGGGAGATCGCTGACCTTGACCGGCGGCGGTTGATTCAAACCCGCTTCGTCAAGACACGCCCGGCCTAGTTCAGGTTGAAGCTAGCATCATCAAATTCAAAATAGCAATAAATCATAGAAACATAACCATAAAGATTACTAACATATCAGGGTTAATAGCATAATAAATAGATTCAAAGCTTATATATTTGATAGTTGAACTGCATTTGATATTACTATTATAACTATAATACACATATTGATACAGTTTTTGCAAAAGCATATTGACGATCATTTATTTGACCTTTACTTATCGATCGGATATATTTTATTCTTCTGAATAGCCATGACAAATAAACGTTACACCATGATAACAACAAACAAATGCCATATCACGATGATGACTAAAATATGAAGAAAAAAAACAAACGAAATGTAAAACCCGAGAAAATTCGAATTTTAGAAAAATATGGTAAAATGGTAATTTGGTGAAATCGAGTACAGATCTCGGATGTGACGAACCAGTGCGGAATTTGGAATCTCTCGTGAAATCTAATACCGCGTCAGGTCAGAGGCAGTTAGATTCCCCAGTTTTGGTAATGGGTGTTGGGTATCGTAAAGCGAACTTTTATTGAGAGGCGTGTGATCGTGCCAAGTCGTCTGCTTCATTAATAAGTGTGACAGCGTATTTAGTGATTAGAGGTGGAGATTAATGGCTTAGATTAAACCATGTGTTAAAAGTCAAATAGTTAAATGAAGGATATGAATTTTGGAAAGGTTAAATGAATAAGACAAGAGAATAGTCTTCTTCTCCATAATTTGGAGAAAATGTGCAGTAAGAAATTTGAGGTCGGATTTTGAGAGAGAATGTGACTTACTGCAGATTTCGACATTGATAGATTACAGTTTGTTTGGTAGTAAGAAGTTCTGCAATGAGGTATGCGTAGACAGAATTGGTGGAGTTAAGGCAACTCAAGAGGTAGGAATCTTTTATACTTGGTTTATTTTTAAATGCAAGAGCCATTTTATGGATGGGGATTTGTTGAGCCTTAGACAGCGGAAGTGTTTTGGAGTCCTCAAAATCTTTGAATCGAGTGAAATCCACTACTTGTGTGGCGGTGGTGATTGTGACGAGGTTTCAATTCACGTGAATAGACAATCATGAATTTTTGTGTGGTTTGGGTGATTAAAAATGAATTAACTGATTTATTCATTAGCCGTGAAGGCTAATTTTGGTGTTATTGTTGTAAATTGAATAACATGATTTATGTGGATTGAATTTGTTAATATATACATGTAAAATATATTAGCATGAATATTTTGGAATTGGCATAATGCATTCCATATGCACCGGAGCATCCTAGATGATAGGGTGAGTACATGACATTAAAGAAATTGAAAGAAAAAAAAAAGAAAACGGTTGTGAAAGGAATTTCAAGGAAGATTTTCCAAAGAATTGCCTTGGAGAGTGGTCAACGGGATTCAAATCTCGGAGCGGACCCATGGCCATTCGGAAAAATGATCTAGTAATTCGCCAGGGAGGAGTAGTCGATATATTTGCAAAACTCGGTAGTGTGTTTTCGAGAACAAAAAGCTTTTGTTTTGAAAACTATATTTTGCTCGCATTTGACTTAGGCATGTGTGAGGGAGTCGGTGAGGACTCAAGATATAGGTTTGGGCATGTAGACATTCAAGTAGGATCATGTATTTGCTTGAATGTGATTGTTTGCCATGTAACCCATGTAGGAAATTATCACTACTAGGCATTGCTCACCATGTCGATGGATTATTATTTCAGGTACAAGGGGTGTACAGGAGGACGGCGCTCACTAGAGGCCACGCTTTAGAAGAAAGCCGGATTATTGCTTTGGTATTTATTTTGTATAACATGTATTAAAACTCTAACTTTTTATATATGTTTGGTTAAGAGTAATGTAATAACTCTTGAACTTTTAGAATATAATTGACGTATTTTTGATGAGTATTGATGTATGGGTCCAAGTGGCCATTTTTACTCATGTATGGGGTGCGTAACACGAGACCGCAGTATTGTAGGGTTGGCCCGGGTTGTCAGCTAAGCCTTTTGAGATTTGGGCGTCATGAAAAGTTAGATCTTGTGAAATAACCACTTGACTAAAAAAGAAAAATATGGAAAAGGGTGTAGAACGGTGATTTTAGACCAAGAATATTAAAAAAAAAATCACCATTCTTTGTTTAAAGGAAAATAAGTTAATAGGTAAAAAGTTGAGAGAAAATGAAGGTAAAGTTTTAGAAACATCAATATCTAATATAAATATATTTATATTAGATAATAACAAAAAAGGTAAAAATAATTCAGGATTAAAATAAGCTAAATATATATGTTTTATTTTAGATTATGAAATTAAATTATTTTATTAAACATATTAATCTATTTAATAATCTGAATTAATTCGTTAAATTGTTTTAATATATTAAGTTGGTTTATTTTTTATTTATTTTTGATAAACAATGAAAGAACCTTCATTAAATAGATGATAAAATGAAAGATCATCTCCTCCAACCAAGAAGGGATGACAAAGACTCATAGAGACTAGCGTTGAAGCGAGCATCTGGTAGAACATGAGCACACTTGTTTGCTTGTCTCCTTCTAGCCAGAATAGAGTAATTACCATTACCTCTAAGACACTGTCAAGGCTAAAAGCATATTCATAACAGTTTAAAGAGTGTAGAGACAATGACCCAACAACTAATAAGAATTTGTTTCAAACTCACATCATGACTTGAAGATAAAGCCCGAAAGGCCTCACGCGGTGTTCTAATCTTCAAACTTTTTTTTTGACACTACGGGATAATGGCATCACCGCGTCTTGCATGCACTTAAAAATAGCCATCATTCCTTAGATACATACCGAACCTATGGACGTTGATGAATCCAGGCAAAGAGCATCCGGGTTGCACTTCAGCTGACCTCTAAAGGCGGAGACCGGAGTTAGAGTCCATGAGCACAACGAGCAGTGAGAGGAAGATGCACCAGCACGGGCTCAATGCTAATCCTGGAAAAACACATACCCCAGCTCCACCGCCTTCACTACTGGTAGTAAAGAGTTCTCCCCAAGCTTCTGGTTTTGTTGCCTCCATACACCGCTATAAGGTCATTGCTATGAACACATTACAGCCGGGATCAGATCATCGTCGACTTTACTTGACTAAATAGGAAATTCATCGATTAATTGACCCAGTTTATCAACTTTAGCGGCCAGTCGACACGAGACATATAGCAACTATTACAAGAGCGCCATAAAGGAAGTATTTTAGGGGAAGAAGCCGTTCCACACTTCCAACTAGAGACATAACGCCTGGTCGGTTTCATGAAGGCTACGTCAACATTCTATAACATGATTTTGCCGTATATAAACCATTATTTGAATAGTGCCATCAGCGAGTCGAGAGGTCAGATTTTGATAATGGAATTGAACAAATAGCGGAAGATCATTATTTGCCAAAGATAGAGTGAACGATTAGAGATCCCGTCCTCCTTCCTGCATCTAACAACGAATCTCTACGGGAAACGCTAGCTTTCAAGGCGGCCAGTTAGTTTATGACCTAAACGAAGCAAATCCACGGGCTTGGGCGTCCATCCATCCATAAATGGTTTACCATCCCCAGCTCTCAGACACACCCTATTGACAACTTCTTTGCACTCGAAACACTTTGCGAGCAAAACTCAGGAATTGCTTCCCGATGATGGCGAGGAATGCAGCTTCCATGAGGAAAATATTTGGCCTTGAACAAGCGAGCTACCAAAGTGTTGGGGTTATGAATGAAGTTCCACGCTGCTTTCCCGATAAAAGCAAAATTAAACACACAGCAAATCACATAAGCCCTCTTAGCTAATTCCTTAGCCGCGAGATAGTCTAGCCTAGCTTTTGCCATCTAATCCCTTTCCACGTTCAGCGGAACTCGAACCCCACGAAAATGAATTCATCATTTTAAGAATCTCATGCAGCTAAAGAGGCAGAGGCAAAGAAACACGCACTCATCGCATATGTTGGGATACTTTGAGCAGCGGAATTTAATTAACACACTACTCTTTGAAAGCAACATTTCTCCTTTATGGATCCTCTTCCAAATTGTGTCTTTAATGTAGCTAAAAGTAGCACGTTTGGATCTACCAATCAACGAAGGTAAACCCAAGTACCTACCCATGTTAATACCATTAGTAACTCCCAATACGGCTTATAACACTCGTTGCTTATCAGTTCGGATGTTAGAAGAAAACATGATACCCGATTTAAGAGATTGATTCGCTGGCACGAATAAGCACTCATCACATTTCAGAAATCAGATGAATCACTTCCGAGACTTTCCTCCTCTGTACTCTTAAAAAATAAGGAAGGAATCATTAGCGAAAGAATAAGTGGGATATCTTTCGGGGGCTGCGGCATGCTACAACCATTGATCAAACCGGAAGACTACGCGGCGGAGCAAGTGACCTCCGCCACAGATAATGATGGTTTGGGAGAGAGGGGGGGGGAAGGTATGCGGAGTGGACAACCTTGGCGCAAACCTCGTTTGAATGATGGACCCACCTCTAAACCAGTATAAGCACATAATAACGAAGCAGAGATTCACACATCATAATCCACTTGCGTCCACATCATTGAGCTAATCCGTAGCATATGGTGCAAAAATTTCCAATCTATATCATAGGCCTTACTAATATCGGTTCAATGCTACTTCCCCATTGCCTCTACCTTACAATTCATATAATCCATTAACTCCTGACAATCATAACATGTCGATAATAAGGCGTCGGACAAGCGTGAGTACTGAGATATCTGAGGAATGAGAATATGTTTCATACGATTAGCTAGGAACCTTGGCAATAATTTTGTAAATCACATTGCAAAAGAGAAATAGGTCAAGATAACATGGATTGGGGATCAATACATTTAGGAATTAAACATATCGAAAGTATCATTGACCAGTTAGAAGGAAAAGATAAGTTTCTAACACTTGACCTGTGCGATCTGGAATACCTGGGCCTAATAAGTTTCCAAAATCTTTGTTAAGCAGGGATTAGAGCCATCAGGTCACGGAGCTTTATCCAGGAAACATCTATGTAACAGCTCCGTAAATTCTTATTGAAGCAAGAAGACCACGGACCACTATTCTCCTCCACAGAAATTAAAATGATCTATTGGAAAGCTCACCATCTGACTTCTTTATACTATTATGAAAAGGCCTTCAAAATATGTCTTAGCAAGATTACTTAGACCCTCTTTATCAGAAACTTCATTACCATACATCATTCGACAGAATCGATTCTTTTGCTTGAAGAAGCGTGTGAATAAAAATCTCAGTGTATTTGCTATCTGCCTTCCTTTAACCAGAAATCTTTCGCCCTTTGTTTCCAGTACACTTCTTCTTGATCCAGACTATCAGATACACTCTAACTTCGAAAAGAACTCACCTTTGCAATATCATACATCTTTCCATAATCTCCTTAAATTTTGAAACGACACTCTGTCGCTTTCTGGCACTTCGGAATTCTCTACCCCATTTAGCCATAGAAGCGAACCTGAAATATAGCCTCTACATCATATCTTTATCAATGGGCGTACCACCACCTTTTAAAGCTGTCACATTGAAGTCTTGTTCACGAACCCATAAATTCTCAAAGCGAAACCTATGAGTATACCTAGCTTGTGTGTGATGTCGGCTCTAAAGGAGATGGGGAGCCTGATCGGATGGTGAAATAAGTGGTAAGGCGCATAACGAGTGAACCATGAGCAGATCAAGGCACATCAACCGTTCACAGACAATGATGAAGTTCCCCTACCACGCTCCCATCAAAGCGTGTGTGCTAATTTAAATTTTTAATCCTATTAAAAAGCCTACGAAAACTTCCAGAAAAAGCCTATCTAGGATGCTAAATTGGAACCCGTCTTATCTTGGAGACAATAGGTCATTAAATCTCAGAAGATACATCAAGGTAAGAAAGAGTTCTTTGTGTAAATCTGAAGGAGATTCAAGAGTCCTTCCTTATTCGTTCGGAGAGACGCCATAGAAACATGTCGATCTCCACACAGCTTTGTTTAAAAAAGAAAAAAAAAGAAAAAGAAGAAGAAGAAGAAAAAAAAAAGAAAGAAAAAAAAAAGAAGAAAAAGAGAAAGAAAAACGGCAGTGCTTGTGTGGGACACGTGAGACATCAATGAGTGATAAGAAAGCTTCGATATAAATTACAAGCCATCGGTTGCTTCAAAGTAAAGCTAGACCACCTCCCATAGCTCTATTGACCACAAACTCCATGAAACCAATGAATTCTCAATTGCTCGATTTTTCTCATCATTCGCTGCTTGAACTAATGAGAAAAATAAGAGGCTTTGAAGACCGAATGATCTCATGATTTGAATTGACCGAGTTGTACTTTGAGCCGGCAATTCCAACTATCACACCTCTATTTCTTCTTTGGCGGTCGACCATCGAGGACTCACGAAAAAGAGTTTGGATTAGTGGCGGATTGTATCCGAGAATCACGACAACGATTCTGATGGCACTATCCCTTTTTCCAAAACAGGAGACCCCTCCACCACCATCAAATCTAAATCAACGTTCTTACCTGTTTCTTGCCTCCTACGCTTCTTATCCTCCTGAACCGATATCGCCATATTCTCCAGGGTTAACTTATGTGAATTAACAACAATAGTATTCATTGAGCGCCACTGATTGTTCACGCTATGACATAACCGACATTGGTCTTTTTGACACCACTGTATCATCCAGCGCTGCTATCTACCGCCAGGCATGTCTTCTCAAAGCCTTTAACCATGCTCCCCGTGGTTTAGCCTCTTGCTCAGTTCACGAAGAGTCTTGGACGAGCGTGCGTATGTCGATCAAACCCGCAGGTAACAAAACTCCTAGCCTTTCATATTGAAAACGAACTATTACCAATCCTACATCTGCTTTTCTTATTTTCTTCCAGCGTGGTAGTGGTAGTCTCACATCTAACCTCACCCTTATTCTCATATAGGACTTCTAGAAACCATTGTTATTAGCATGATCATAAGATACGAATTCTCCAATTGCATTCCCAAGCTGTACCCCTATTCTTTTTGACATATATCCCACTGGTACCTCATGCACTCGTACCCAGATAGCAAAGTGATTTAAAGGAATTGTAAGTAGGGTATGTCTCGGAGTTTGTAATGGATGCAACGAATAAAAGTACTCCAAAAAGTCGAGGCCTCCATCAGAAACTGGCGCATGTCCATAGAATGAAAGAATTTAAACAAGTATCTGTTTGATGGAATATCTTTAATATGAATCCTTACGATATCATAGATTAACCTGATCGATTACGTATTTGTGAAGTCAGCGTTTTATCGATGAGGAATTTCCCACAGGCATGTCGTTTTGAGGCGAGAATCGGTATCATCGCTACCGCCATAAACTAACTCATCTGCTGATCCTCCCTGTGTCGAAAGCTTACCCAATTATGAATCCATCATAAAACACACAAAGGTAGGAAATAAGAGAAATAGAGGCTCTCTACAAGGAGGAAGAAGGTCAACACTCTGTGCCTAGTAGAGGGAATCGATTTGAATTTGGACACGAATAACAAGTCTCGCATAGGAACATGCACGAGTGAGGAAAGATTACCTGAAGATTGCCCTAAGCGAGCCTCTTCAAATATTCATCTGATACAAATGGTCGTTTTAGACGATAATGCCAAAATACAGAATCGCGTTGGAAGATCAGAGTAACAACGATAGCATCCGCGATCGATCGGGTGCGGGATGGTGTCTCTCGAGGAAGAAGAAGAAGGCGGGGCAACGGGGTGAGGTGAATTTGGGTCGCATTCACGATTCCACACACACTTAAAGTGATCGATCACAGGAAGCGGGAGCTAGAGCGAAGTGAATCTAGGGTTTGGTGTTCGGAAGAGGTCTTCCATGGCGAGTCCTCAACCTTCGAGATTCGCCATCCCGGTGACGCTAGCGATTTTGCCCCTGAAGATTGCCCTAGCAGAGCATGGAAGGGTTTTACTTGGTACTATCTTAAGTTGGTTTATTAAATACATGTTAAACATGAAAGGTTATTTTTTTTGAACTACTAATTAGTGAAGGCCAGGAGATAGGTTTCTAGCGAAGAGGGCGAAAGACAGCGGCGGGGTGCGGAGCCATCACGTCGAATGACAAAACTACCCTCATCGAATGACAAAACTACCCTCTGTTGTCGAAGACTCATCCCCTGGAGTCCCAAAACTCTCACGATGCAAACATTTATAGACAAAGGGCTTCAAGGAGTTTAACGCGGGTAAAATCATACCTTCCCGGAGGGAAAACAATGGGGAGACAGAAGGGAGAGGGAGCAAGGAGCAAGTCAAGGCCTTCAAGCAGCAGGTAAAATTTTCTCGGCTGCCAAACACCGCCGCCTTCAATCGTTGCTGCGGTTCTTCTTGTTGTTTAACATTCAATTGTATCTCTGCAGTCTAGCTGCTTCACTCCTTCCCTCAGGATCGGCTGCTGTCGGATTTGGAGGCTATGTAGGTAGTTCTCGGCTCGATTCGCCACTTGCATCCGAAGAGTTTTCGGTGAGCTTCAATAATTTTTGATTAGCAGTTCTTTTATTTGTACATACACTTGATGTAAAGAAAAATTGTGATACCGTCTTTCGTGTCTTCGTGGTCTGCTGTGTTGTCGGATTAGGTGCTTTACCTTAATTGAGCTTTGTGGTTGAATTAGGTTCTCCTATCAGTTTGGTTGTGGTTTCTGACAAAACCGTGTGAGAGAAAAGTAAATTGCATTTTGATCATGCTTCCCGTAGTTCTGTTTCCCAGTATAGAAGGCGTTTCATCTAAGATATTTGGGTTCTGTTGGATTTTGGTTATTGGAGGTAGCGGTTTCTTGGTCATATTTATTTTAAATTTTAATGTATTTTCTTTGGTTCTCTCAGAAACCATATAGAGGAACCATTTCTCATCATTAGAGAACATTGCTGGAAGTTTACAATTCTATAGCACTGTTCTTTTCTGATATGTGCTGTTTATATATGATACAGACACTGAAAAGTTCTTGTGTATATGATTATATAACATAAAATATTTCCCTGGTTGATATTTGATAATTCAGGATATCGATAGTGAAATGGCACAACACTTAAAGAGGCTTGCAAGGAAGGATCCTACCACCAAGGTAATATTGTGCAATCTTGTGGTGAATGGTTGGTAACTTATGTGAATTGTTGTCTTGGTTCCTTGTTTATGTACCTCATAAATTATTGAGGATTGTATGTACTTTTAAATTTGCAGGATATAAATGGTCCAGTTCAGAATTTTGCATCTGTTTATTTTATAAGGTTGAAGAGCCATGAGAACTCTATTGCCTCACCAAAAGAACCATTTGTGTTTATCCCAAGCTCGAGTAACATATCTCCCCCACGAGAGTGTAGTTGAAAACCATAGATGGGTATTATACAGACAGTATGAAATATTGTATTTGCTTAATTTGATACTGGAGTTGATCCATATTTGAGAAATTCTTGACTCAACCAAACCATGATTTCATGGCTGCATTTTTATTGAGCATATGATTTGTGGTCATTAGGGCAGAGTCACACGTTTATGATTGTTGGTGCAAATTGGCTTGTCTCTTGAGATTATATGCAATTTTCCTTTTCCAGAGGTGGTAAAGGGATTTTGAATCATGGTGGTGATATGGCTCATGGAGGTTTATTGCATACAAAGTCAAGTTAGACACAATCTTGTGAGTTGAAGTAGCAAGGATATTTATTTTGTTAGAAAATTATCTAAACATTTAAATGCAAGGTAATTGGAAATTTTCATGGATGTCAACTTGGGGGTATGGAAAAGGTAGGAAGCCTCTCGGTTGGCTACTTTCTTGGGAATGCCCTTGGGTGCTCACTATAAGCCAATGGCAGTTTGGAATGGTGTTGAGGAGCGGTCTTAAAAGAGATTGGCCAGGTGGAAAAGGCAATATATTTCCAATGGTGGAGGAATCATGTTGCATACTATCAAGCTTGTCTCTTTATTTCATTTATATCTACTTCTTATTTGATAGATTTGAGGAGGTTTCACTTTGGAGATTGGATTTTTGGTTGCATGAAGCACATGTTAAGATACCCACAGAACCACTAATGCAGGATAAAGAGAGGGGTCTAGATCAACAAAGAGGTATCATTTTAATTAAAGATCTTCTGTTTGCAAATAAGGTGCTTTATTAACAAACAGAAAGGGCTTTGTGAGATGATCATTATAGAAAGCTGTGGAGAGGAAGAGGAAGATCAGGGACTGTCATTTTATAAGAAAGGTTTGGTGGGTTCATGTTAATCAATTAAGTGATGGCATCTAAGTACTAATGGGCTTCTCAACACCAGTGTGGGATATCGTTCTAAAGGGTGAAGTTTTCTGAATGGTTTGGTGATTAATGATATTATCTTATATTTTTGCTCTCTTTGCACCAACTGCTTGTTTCAAGGATGGAGTGAAGGATATTTGAATCAGGGCAAAGTGAGGATGTTGGACATATTTTCACATTTCATGTAATAATGTTGGATGGAGGATGGAGTCTTTAACCATGTTTATATGAGAGAGAATGTTTATGTGATGTTGGACAAGCCACAATCGTGGATCAAGAAAGAACCAGATTGTTTTTTTTATAGATAATGAAAAGATGTGTTTTCTCTGTGTTAGAGTTTATGTAGAAGTCTTGGAGTTAAGGAGACTTCATTTTCTTTTTCCTCTGAAGAAGTCATTTGATCATTGTAGTGGACCTTCAAAACCATATTACTTTGTTTTTGGAAGTAACTAGAGAAGAACTGAACCGAATCAAGATTAGCAGAAAGGGTTTTACTGTAGCCAGATCTTTTTCTTAAGTGTGCGAACTGGATCATCTTTTTCTTATGCAAAGATAAAGAGTCCCGATATGATGATTCTTATCTTTTGATCCATCTTGACCGAACCTTTCTTAGTTTGGACACCACTGCTTTTGGGTTGAATCTTTATTCAAAAACAGAAAGAGTTGAAAAAAGATACTCCATATATTTTTCTGCAGTCATACTTTACGAAGTAAGGGATATTGTTCATTTAGGGATGAGAAGTGCTCAGTATTAAAAAGATAAAGTCTTTTTTGCCTCTTTTAGTCAGACACAATGTCACTATTGGATCTTGTCTTTTCAGTTAGATTCTATTAGTTAGGTGAAACTCTAATGGGGTGGAGTTGTTTTTTTTTTTTTTGTCATTTTATACTTTTTAGGTTTTGTTAGAGGAATGAGTAGCATTCTTTTCTTTCTTGGGGTTATCTTTAGCACCAGTTTTATCAATACTATAACAAAAACAAAAAAAAATCCTCAACATGGTTCATTTTTTCTCATTATCTATTAATTATTGACTTTTGGCATACAGCTTAAAACTTTGACATCTTTATCCATGCTGCATCAAACAGAAATCTGGAGAGAAAGGACATAGAAGAAAGAATACTAACTCAGTTCCCACAGTGGGTAGCATGGATTTTCTTTCTTTTGCAGATTTTATTTCTTTTTATCTTTTCTGTTCTAGAATAAATATCCAATGATGTATGTATAATCAAAAACATTTCAAATATTAGGTTGGACTGTTTGCAAAAACTACATTTCAAATACTATCATTCCCATCAATGCCGGCATATTTTAATAGGATTGAAACATTGGGACTATCAAGGTTCTGTGACTACTAGATTACTCTCTTCACCACAGGGAGTCTCCATTCAGCAACTTCAGCCCTGACTATCCTCTCCACTCAAAAGAAAAGAAAAGAAATAACATTACCTCTGGTTTTGACATTAATATCATGCCATCTACTGGATTTATTTCTTAACAATAATTTTGATCATCCATATTATTGTTCTTAGAAACTTTAGACATAAAGGGCTTGAATTGGAAGAAATAAAATGAATGATTCATAGACCAGGAAGAATTATGTGTGGTTCTACAGTTCTGTGTCAATTATCTATTATCATTTTAAGGTTTGGAAAGTTTTTATTAAGTATTATTGTTAACTATCAACATTGGATCTAAATCCACATGAAAACTGAAATTTGATGTCAGATAACTCTCATGTCTATATTATGCATAGCTATAATAAACATGCATTTAAATGATGTTCTGATTCTAGTAGGGTTAAAGAGATCTGAGATCTTTTACTGAATTTTTTAACAGGATCAGTGGAACCAGATGATTTTGAAGGGCTGGGGTGGGGTTTTTCTTGAGGCCATTGGCTTCTTTTTGGCTATTCTGCTTTTAATATACTTTCCCAATACTTGCTGGGAGCATTTAAGTTTGTATTATTGCATGTTTGTATGAGATTTTTACCATAAAAAAGGTGACTATAGGATAATCTTACAATTTCTTTGTATGATGAGAGAGAGAGAGGGTGAAGATACATTATATTTATATATATTTCCATATTTTTTTATATCTTATATCCTCATATATAACATATATATTTGTAGCGATAATAAGAAGATGTCCTTTAAAGCGCAAGAGGATAAATCTTTAAAAGAGTGCAAACTAACTTCAATGGAACATGGAAGATGGCCTTTGAGCTTTCAGTTAGGCCATGCCCATACCTCTGTTTGAGGCAGAAAATCAGCAGTGAATAGCTTTTAAGAGTTTTGTTATCTTTTTTGTAAAGAATCCTAAACTTGATTGACTAATGATGTAAAAAATGAGATACCACCATCAGAATCATAATGTATCTTCCTTCTTATTGAGTTATAGAAGATAGCAATGATTGAGATCTCTCCAACATAGATGTAAAGGCTAAGGGTTTGTTTAGTAAGGATCTGTGAAGAGTGTAAATCTGAATCTCAGAGAAAAGAACACAACCACTTGATACATGAGAAAAGGTTTTCTTGACTTACATTCTTAGGACTTTTTTGAGCTGAGTTGTATTGAAATAATAGAGGAGCTTGATAGGGAATCATGAAATTCACTGTGAGTTAGTGACTATGTGAGGTTGATTGAAATCTCTCAGTACAGAGTGATATTTCTCTAATGTCTTGATTCTCTCTACGTTTCTTTCTCTCACAAATAGTTCAGGATCAGATGAGACTAAATGTGTTTCAAAAATGAGCCTTATACCATATGGGGTCATACTAAGGAAAACTTCAGATCTTTACCTCTTTTCGGGATGAATCTAATCGACTTACGGCTTTGGCGTTTACACACATGGTTATTGGTGGTATCACCATCTATTATATAACTCTTGTGCTAGTGGGGAGACAGCTGATAATAAATAGCTAACTGATTTATGTGGTTTGTAGTAAACATCTTGAGTCGCGGGATATTCATACAGATCATGCCTCCTCACAGTGATTTCATTAACACACTTTCTTTGATATTTATCCCTTCAATTTTTACTTCAGATTTGTTTCTTTTTTATCTCAAATCCTAATATATATATAAATGGGTTGGGGCTATATTATTAATTAAAATTTCATCAGCCAGAGAAAACCATCAAACATTTCCTTCTCATTTCTATGTATTATGGAGCTTATGGAAGATTGGATTAAAGGGACTTTGTAAGTGATATCTTCAATTGTTGACATATAGCATCAGAGTGGGACCTCACCAAAACCATACAACATATCATACAGAAAGCGATGAGATTCAACACTTATCATTGAACCATCCATGAGTAAGTGTAGCACTAGGCAGTGCCTCAAACAGTCATCAAGTGGGTTGATGTAATGAAACAATCTATCATAGGCAGGAGGAACCACATTGACCAATCCACAGCGTCATCAAGTGTGTCTTTCTCAGTAAGCTGTCTCAGAAAAGTTGCGTGGCAGTCAAAATATTTGAGAAGAAGCTGCGGGCTCATATCGGATGAAACTTTAAGTATATGGAACCTGTGGCTCCAGACTACCACTTGAGGGCTGGTGAGAAGATGAGTCGAAATGACTCTTCTGTGTGATAAACTTGGCGCCTGCATTGCTTGGAAAACTTGAATCTTTGTGAAGACAGGAAACATATTGAAGTGATTTGGCATCCGCTGTTGAGGAGAAGACCTTTCTGACCCATGAGCCTTCACTAAGTTTTAAATCAAACTCAGAGTGACAAACTAAGCGAGTTGTTGCTCGAATCTCTGGAAGTTTAGGATTGATTCATTTATAACAGGCTTGGTATATAGCTTCTCATACTCTGGCTTGAAGGAAATCAGCCGAGGAATATGGATCATGCTTGAGCTATACTCTGGATTCTATTCCATTTCTTTCCCCTCCTCAATAATACTTCTTTTTTATGGGTTTGTTCCATTTTATCATCTTGAGTGCCATATAATGAAATGGGCATAACGTTTCAATTCATTGATCAATAAGAAAACCATCAAACAACCCTGTTTTATTTTCATGGAAAACATATGGTCATGACCTTTTTGAAGAGCTTTCTTTGCTTTGTATGGTTTTTCGTTTTCAATCAGGTGTAGAAATGTTTTATCAAATAAATGAAAACAAATAGATTGGAAAGTGAGGGAATAAAGTAGGAGGTAGGGATCTGAAGAGATTTTTGAAAAATAAACTACCCTAGAGTTATGAATATTCCAAAGACCAGGAATTCTGCTTTTGGGAAGGAAACAATATCAGTTTACACAAAGTATCAGTTCTTGGACCACCCCAGTTATTCAAGCAGTATGATTTTAGCCGGTTCACAGCTCCCAGATCTACCATTGAGGGGATTCAGCCACAGGGAAGTGGAGGAAGTGATAATCAGCAGGATAGTGGGACCTCTAACTTTCATCTCTTGAGATGGTTGGGTTTTGTTCTGAACGAAATCATTTGCACAAATATCTTCTAAGCTTTATTTTGTTAAGTCTTATGGGAATAGTCAAATGAGAAAGTTGAGCTCAGGTTTGAATATACCCACTTTTAGAATAACCAGTAACCACCCTATCAATGTGGGACCTGTCTATTACAGAACTCCATGGTCCTATCCTGTCAATGCCACCTTGAGTCAGGTCAAGCTTCTAAGGCCAAGAATCCGAGAATCTTTGATTAGATGAGGACATGGTTTCTATTGTGCCAGCGCCTCTTCTGCCCCATAGGGGTTGGCCTGTAGGAAACTTGTCTTATAGGTTGCCTGATCTGTGGGAAGGGTTGGATCAGGCTTTTTTTCCTCTCTCATTGCCAAATCTGGATCTGTGAAGAAACTAAAGGAATGGCTCTTTCAAGTTCTCAGTCTTTGCTTTTTTCACCACATGGTGTCAGGTCATGAGTTTGTTTGGGAGCCAGTTCCACTTGTGTTTCACTTTGGGACACCCACTTGTCATAGCTTCCCAAACCTTCCATGTCATTGGGCTCACCTTTTCATTATTGGAAAAGATTTTGAATAGACACCTAGATGTGACACCTCATCTAGTTAGAGCCACCATCAGATGCGTGTCCCTCTGATCTTGGAAGAGCCTCAGGCATGGTGGGTTAACGCGCTTTTCCACGTGTGTGATCTGACTCCGGAGATCTCACCTCTGTTTATTAAAGCCACGTGACTTACATTATCCACTGTTTGTTTGACCTCTGACAAGTTTAAGGCTTTTATGTCACGTCAGTAACTCTTTACAGTGCAGCATCTTCATGGTGTCAAGGTCGAAAGTCATTCTTTAATATGGTTGGAACCAAAGTTCTTTTTCAGTGTGGTGTTTTTATGGAAGATTATGATCTTTCACCTCTGAACCTCTCGGCACCTAATATTTTTGGTTTTGAACCTTAATGAGTTGAACACTTCCTTGTTAATAAAGCCCTTGGAGGTTGTGTATTATTACGCCATATTGGGACAATATCATCTCTTGTGGGAGATGCAGAGATAAAGTCAAAGATTTGGATCGTTCATAGCCGTCCTTGATGCTCCCAACTCACTAATTAACTACCCTTTCAGCGATTGATTGAAACAACACATGTTTGCTTTCATCTTATGGATTAATGATCTTGGAGCTGCCAGAACCACATGATAAAATAGTTAAGATTTCATTTCCGTTTGGTCTCACGCCTTCCTTCCTCTTCATTTACCGCCACCCAGGGGCGATTCATATGACTCACTCGTCTTTGAATATCCATTATGATTTCCTGAATTATAACAAATTGTTTTTTAGGTAACTCACTCAATACATATTTGAATATCTCATTTTTTTTATTATTGTAATTCAGGATCTTTAATGAAGTGGATTGTTATGAGAACAATGTCTAGGGTCTCTATCTCTTGTGGATTACCAACCTTGTTAACATTTACCTAGTTGTATCATTCAGACCACATTCAGCCAGGTCATCATCCTCTCTGCTATTGAAGAAGCTACATATATCCTTCTTCGAGTTTTCCAGCTTCATCTTCAATTGAAGCTGTGAGTAAGTAATCATGTATAAAGAACCATAATAGCCATTTGAGGTCCTAAGGATCAATGAAGCAGAGGCTAGGATTGCTTTTGGGGTTCGTTCAGTGCTGATCTGTTTGGGACCATGACCTTCAGTTTTACCATCTTGAATGGGATCCTAAATATTGAATTACCTTTAATGGATGGTTGTTTTTCATATGTCCTTCGGCTTTATCTAATGTGTGAAACTGATTGGAGTACTATCTTCATAAGTGTCTTTATGTTGTTAAAATTCAAACCCCAGTTGTATCTTTCATTCAGGCATTGAGGAGTGATGTGCCAGAAGAATGTTGTGGGACCTTTGGATCATGTTACAAAATGGGATTCTCATGGACTTCCATGTGTAGTGATATTTTCAGATGGATCAGTGAGATCAAAGATATATATATCACAGAAGGCCTTGGATGTCTTTGTTTCAAATGAATCATCCTCATTATTTTGAACAGTCAGTCTGCATGACTGTTTTTTGAGTTGTAAGATACACCTCATTGGATCAGTAACAGATTACACCTTACACGATTTAACGAGCAAACCATTATACTCATTGATCCCAGTCCTTGATTACATGTGTATGCCTTTGTTTTGAGACTCTTAAATCTTTCAGTCCTCTAAAACTTGATCTGAAGTCTTAAAATCATATCTTAATGGTTGTCTTGTGTTAAAGGGTTATATAGAATATTATCCCACTCTTGAAACTTACTTTGTGTAAATGATATTGCATTCTTTATTTCACATACAAGTTTTCATTCATGAATCCACATCACTTTATTGGGTTTGGGGAGGACTGATGGATTTGTGATTTATTATCATTTAACCACTGGTTCTGCTCTAAACTCTCATTCTTAAAACCTCCCATTACTCTATTATATCTTCCTCAGACAGCCTAAAGGCCTAGTCTGAGATCCATTTTAGTATGGGCAGTGAATCATCTGAGTCTCAGTTGGAACTCAAATCCTTCCTGTGTATCTTAGTAAAAGTGTAGCAGTGAGTATGTTTCTCCAGTTTCTCCATTTTAATTCTTACCTCAACGTTTATCATCACATTCTTATTTCTTGTTTAAATGCCCGGTTCCTCTCTTTACAAAGGTGTCATGAGGCTATCACCACTGAGTTGACATGGGTGCTTATGGTGGAAGAATGGAGCTTTGAGTGATGAAGTCTACTTGGAACTTGGACAATTATAAGCTGAAGCTGAATGTTTGTGGTTGAGGATAATCTGATGAATTGGATTCTTGGATTGGCTTTCAACACATTTCTAAGGGGATCATCCTTCCTATGATGTGTGGGTGTTCAGCCTTTTTCTCTGTGCTACAGATGTTATCTAAGTGAGCTTTTATGACTCTGTGGCATCATATCATTGGATCTCATAACTTGAATATTAAGAATACATTTCTTCTATGTGACATCTGGAGGGAGGTGTATATCCTCAAATAATGGGGTTTGACTGGCTGGGGGATAAGGGAAGTTTTATCTTGTAAGAGTCATGTTCATCAGTTTGTGAGGAACCATCTAAGTGATTTGGTAAATTCAATAAAGCATTGAGAATTTAAATCAGGAAGAGTAATTGACTCCAACTAAAATATACAGAGACTTTCAATTGAGTCTTTGTTCTTTTGAGTAGTATATGTGGACCATTTGTTATCAGTGAATAGCTGAGTATCTTATCTGTAGAGTCTTCTTGAGGCAGATTATCCTGAGGGCTGGAATAAAAAAATCTATTGGCGTTAGTATCTTGAAACCAGCAGTGAAATCTTATAAAAGAAATATGTTGCTTGATCTATTATTGTCTAAAGCTGAGTTGGGGTAAAACTATGCGGTTCTCCACATGGTTCGGCGTATACCTTCTTGGGAAGGCGAAACATTTGAGATCTGAGAAATCTGGTAGTTAGGAAGTGAGATTATCTTACGATAACTGTGCGATATTACCCATAACCGGTGTTGCTGATCGACACACGTACCGTGAGTGTGATCTGATCTATATTGCAGAAGGTCTGGATGCGGTGTGTATCAGATGCTTCATGGGATCTGGATTAAGGCGAGGATCTAAGGAAGATAGGAGGAGTCGCCGAGTCTTTGTGTGTTTGTTGAAGAAAATGCAGTCTCGTGAGTAAGAAAGCAGGTGTTGTCAGCCCAGTCTAGTCTGATGCGAGATATAAACGTGGCCACGGTCGTGTGAGAATGTGGCTTCATCAACTATTGATGGAAGTCGGCATTGAAACACCAATCCCAACAAAACTCTAGTGTGACACAACCAGGCTGCCCTTCATATTGCTTCTAATCCGGTGTTCCATGACAGTAGCGTAATGAGATAGATTGTTATTTAGTTCGTGAGAAAATTGATTGAAGCCACGTTTTGCAAGATATGTGAAGACCTGAGAATAATTGGGTGATATCTGCCAAGAGCTGGGGGCCAAGGTTAGTTATCTATGTAACAAGTTGAATGATTAATATCTAGTTCCAACTTGAGAGGGAATGATATAACATATCTATTTACATATAGGATTTAGCAACCTATTAGGAAACTTCTTTATAAAGTTATTTATCTATTAGGAAGGTTAGATTGACTTTTGTATATATATATATATTTATAATGGGTCGATGAAAGCACAAAATTATTTCCCTCCGATTATAACAATCTCTTCTCTTTCTGCATGTATCCCACTAGAGCATAGGTGAAATATTAATTGTTGGACAATTATAAACTTGTTTTTAGCCACCAACAATATTATTTTTATAATTCTTCTTATTCTATAAATGTAATACATCTAGATGGTGGCCTGCATTTGGCAAGCACATAAGCACCACTACTTACTGAAGTGTTATTGCATTTTCGTATTTCACTTATTAGAGATATTACTTTACCAGCATTTCTATATTGACACGTTGGATAATAGTTTCTAATAAAAAAGGCTTCTTATGACACTTTATTTTTTGAATGGTTTATGCTGTTTTGAAAGTTCTTTATAAACAAAAATGAAAAAGAAAAAGGATTTAGAGGCTTATTGTTATACTGAGCATTTGAATACAAGAGGCTTTTGATGGACCAACAGAGAGGTTCGACAGGCTACACATGACACGATGACTAATCTTGTCCTAGCTGCTGGGTGAGCTTATCTTGCATTGTAGATTTTTGCATCCTTCTTTTCTTTTCATAGTATGTACCAACACTTTGCTGATAATGTATGGCAGTTAAATGCGGAAATTCTTTGTTTTAATATCTGCAATTCATATTTTATAGGGACAGCTCTTCCAGAGTGTATATACCAATAATTTGTGCTTTGGAGTATGAATTAACATATTGGACTTTCTCTCTCTCTTTCTCTATAAGGGACATCTTTTGATTTTTTAGATATAGCATATTGTGTGCAAAAGGTGGTCAGGCATTGCAACCTGAATCTCTTTCATCAGCAAGGCAATGAAAGGTCAAAAGGGCTGGATAAAATCCAAGTCTTTCAAAATCTTATAGTCAAAGGTATGGTGGACGGTATAGTTATGGAAAGGGGTCATGCCTTCTCTGGTTGGATTAAGTTTGGAGAGTAGAGTATTTCACCTTGCTGGAGGGAGCAGAGTCGTGCTGCCAGAGCCCTATTTTTTTTTTTTTAACTTTTTCTTTATATATTTTTTGGTTCCTTCTCATGGGGAAAAATTTATTATGAAGTGTTAAGTATAGGAGGAAATGGAAATGATTTTGACCTAATGACATGAAACAGAATGTGGCTTTTGGGATCAGTATATGGATCTTTTGGGGTCTATGTGCTGCTTCAGAATATCATCTAACATATCTTCTGGGAGTTTGAATGTTGACATGTCATAGTGCATGTGCGAGCTTGTTTATTTGTTATTTATTTATTTAATTTAGTATACTCCCTGTATGCTTAAGGATGCCCTTTGGGTGATTCCTTCCACATTTTTAATATATCTTGCTTTTTTGCCTATAAAAAAAAAATTATTTATTGAATTTAAGCTTTGTGAAACCTTCCATAAAGATTTTCTCTAGCATGTGGGTTTACCCGACAGTCCCTGACAATCTTCTTGTGAAACTAATGTATTTCAGAAGAGATTTAGCATTGCACCTGAAATCTTTGATGGGACCATGGTGGTTCTCTCAGTTTGATCCAGTTCCTGAGGTTGCTCAATGTGCAAAGCGTTCATTGCAGGTTTTTTCCTTTGCCTTTATACTTATATTTTTTATGTTAAAAGTGAATTTCATTAAATTGCCCATATATATATATATATTTAATTACACAAACTTTTTACACTTATTTCAAATGAATTTAAAGCATTTCTGTTCTGTTTTTTGATCCTCTTTGTTCTAAGGGTGGGCCAGTTAATGTTTGTTATGTTTGTCTATATCCATAATCCCTGTCAAGTAAATCTATCATGTATGACTGTCAATGCATTTTTCAGAAACTTTTAAACAATTGAATGAGGCCTAGGCAAAAATGTTGTCTGTGATGTCATTTTTAAGATCTCTAACTACTTAACATTGATTTAGGCTGCCTTTCCAGCTCCAGAAAAGAGACTTGATGCCTTAATCCTATGCACAAGTGAGATATTTATGTATTTGGATGAAAATCTGAAGCTCACACCACAGAGTATGTCTGATAAAGCAACTGCTTTGGATGAATTGGAAGAGATGCACCAGCAGGTATGCATCTGGGGTTCTTATATATATATATATATATATTCTTTTCTATATATACATATATATTCTTTTCTTTTTGAATAGAGCATCAATTTTGTGTTAACCGTACATCATAAAGAAAATTATTTGCATTTAGATGTGACTGTTTCATCACCAGAATCTCTCTATGGTTGGAGTTGCTTGGTACTTTCTATGGTGTTTATGATGTCAACTTTAGCATTATGCTGGGAAAATAAACTGATGATCCAACTTGAATATATGGAACAGTGCTTCTTATTTTAGGTAGCCTTGTGGGTAATTCCTGATTAAATTGTAATGGGTGTACAAGAGTAGTTGAAAGGTTCAAACTGACATTATATTGTATATTTCTTCCCGCTGATGATCCATTTTGTGGTGACACTATTCTGCTGTGATTGTTATATTTCTAGTCATTTTATTGCTATGTAGGGCTTCCCTTTTATTCCATGTATGCTTATCATTCACCCATCTCTAAGTCCTTGTGTATCTGGGTTTGTTGGCATGCAGGTGATTTCTTCATCATTGTTGGCATTATCTACACTAATTGATATTTTGGTGGGCTCGCAATTAGACAGACCTGGTTTTGAAAGCATCACTGCTGAGCCAAAACATGCTTCAAAGGCTAGAGCGACTGCAATTTCCTTTGCTGAAAAGTTATTCTCCAGTCATAGATATTTTCTAGACTTTCTCAAGTCTCAGAGCCCTGCTATTCGATCAGCTACATATTCAATGCTGAGGAGTTGCATTAAAAACATTCCTCATGCTTTTAAAGAAGAGAATATGAAAACTCTTGCTCCCACTATACTTGGTGCTTTTCAGGAGAAGGACCCATCTTGTCATTTATCAATGTGGGATGCTATGCTACTATTCTGTAAGAGATTTCCTGAATTGGAGAGCTGCATAAATGTGCAGAAAATCTTGCTAAATCGGTTATGGCATTTTCTTAGGAATGGATGTTTTGGATCACAGCAGATTTCGTATCCAAGTTTGGTCCTTTTTTTAGACTCTCTGCCTCCTAAAGAAATAGAGGGGAGAATTTTTTCATGATTTTTCCAGGGTATGGATAGGAAGAAATGCATCAAATCCCTTCAAATGCCGATCAAGTAGTGTTTCAGGCATTTAAAGAATGCTTCCTTTGGGGGTTGTGTAATGTGTCAAGGTGGGTTTTTTGTTGAAGGCACTGTATGTTCTATTTCACCTTGTTTTGCTTGTGTAATCATCATCAGTTTCATGTGATGTTCATTTGCACAGGATCGTAATTATATTTCCTACTTTGTTACCAGATATTGCAATGGAGTGGATGCCATTAATCATTTTCGAGTCGCTCTAGTTGACAATGTCCTTATAAAGCTTTTGTGGCATGATTACATGTCATTCTCCAGCTCAAAAAATGAGGATGTAGTGCTGTGGAGGAATTCCAAGGATCCATCTGAGAGCAGCACTCAACTGGTTCACAAAAGGCCAATGGATAAACAGAATATTAAATATCCAAAAAGTGATGCACAACATCTGGGGAAGTGCATTTTTGAAATCCTTTCAGGCATTTATTTTCTGGATCGTGATCAACTTTCTGCTTTCTGTGCAGCATTTCAGGAGAACTGCCTTACCGGAGATGGTAAAGCAAACTGAGAACTATAGAAAAAGCTGAGAAATGTAGAACAAGTCATTAGATTTTGGCATTGATGGGACAATATGCAGTTCTGAAAAGACTGGCCCTTGATTCATTTAGTATGGGACCAATGTTATCAAGAATGCCCCGTGAATTTGAATCTCTTGTAAGTTGTTGCAATCTATTTTCACCTGCCTACTAAAAAAATTACTGCGATCTGTTTCTTCAGAAACCTTCCTGCTATGGTATGTCAGAATCAATTGTGATCCAGTTTATTTAGTTTACTATTATGAAAGGAATTTACTTAAATTAACATATCTTGCAATTAATTACCATTGGTGTGACACACATACAACAGGCATAGTACATACTCTACTTCTTGCCAGCTTACTTCCTTCTAACTAGTCAAATGTGCTCTCCTTCACGTTGGCTTTGATAATGACATGATTCCTGTTGTGGCTTGGTGCGTGTGTGTGACAGCATGGCATTTAAGTTGATGCAGAGAATTAACCCCCCTTTTCAACTAGAGTCAAACAAGGGGAGATATATCTGGTGTAGGTCTAATATAAGGCAATACAGTATTTGTGTCTCCAAAATCCTTTTTTATCAATTTTTTTTGCTTGATGCTGATTTGTACCCTTCCTGAGTTAATACCAAAGATCATGAATTTTCTTCCTTGGTAAATTTGTGCTTTCAACTTCAATATAGTTGTTGACATTGATATTTTTAAGCTGTTTCGTGCAGTCCCTAAACTTTGAACTTCAGAAGTGCCATATAAGTCAGTGTGTTCTGAAACCGCACTATTTTTTTTTCTTTCTGATGTCATATTTCACAACATTCTGATTCAATTGCATTTTTACAAGATTTGAAACCACGAAAAGGGTCACTTATTTTGGAGTTAGAGCTACGGTGAATCATTAATAGTCAGTTCTCAAATGAACAGGCCACCAAGAACCAACTGAAATTTGTTAACCAGTTATGCAGCATTTGCGATTGAAGCCAAGGATGTGACCAACATCTAACAGGCAATCAATATTTTTTACATCAAGAAGCAATTGTGCTCTATGTCCAACTTATTTTAGTATTATCCATTTTGTCACAGGCTAGATGCCTCTGAGTTAGATCTTTTCAAATTCACAAGATCTGGATTTTGTATTTCCTTTGGAAGTTGAAATACATTTACTTTAGTTTCTAAGTTGAGTTCTTCTGAGTCTTTCATGAAGTCTCTATATGGTTTAGTCTTTTTAGTTCTATATTGAGTTTCATTAAATGCTTTTTATTTTTAACCATTTTTTTGTTTCTCCAATTCAAGTCAACTAGGGATCTTATGTTACTTTTATGAAGTATCTACTTAAGAGTTTATAAACTCTTTCAAATGTCTCCTTTACTTTATAATTAGAGCCTGAATTCTGTACTCTGTCCTCTCTGAAATATTGTTTAAAAAATACAATTATAACTCCCAGGTACATACCGCTATGGCCTCCTCCATTCAATCTAACACTGATGAAGTTTATTTTAGAGGTCTGAGAAGTGTCTTTCAAATGTGCTAGGCATTTCTTGACACACTTGCCAACATCTGCCAGTTTTATACAAAGACTGGATCTAATCCAATATAAGTGAGCCATAATATACATGTGTAGCTGGAAATGGCAAAATACTAAAATTTAACTGAGGAAGCTTTCACTGGAACCCAAATTTCAAGGTGCTATATATATATATATATATAGAAAGTGCGCTTATTCAATTTGTTCTTACATAAAATGGTCATGATTTTGTTTGATCTTTGTGATGTCAGGCCTCACCAGATGCAGTGAGACTTCTCTCAGCTGCGGTTTCAGTATTTGGACCACGCAAGATAATCCAAGAACTTATCCACAACAAGGGGCATTCTTTTGGCCATCTCTCTTATGATGGTGGAGAAAAATTGGGCCAAGAGGATTTTTTGCACATATTCAAGGAAATATTTACTCCTTGGTGTTTGCATGGAAATGATTCCTCTATCAATGCTCAACTAGATCTCTTGCTTGCATTATTTGAAGATGAATATTTTGCTGAGCAGTGGTGTATAGTTATCACACATGCAACGAAGGTAGAAAGTTGTGGATCTAAACCTGGGTCTCTAGATTCTAACCAAATAGCAGTTTTGGCAGTTCTCATGGAAAAAGCAAGAGAGAAACTTAAGGAGAGAAAGGTGGGAGTGGATTTCAATCATCACCAAGACTGCCAGCCAGACCACTGGCATCATGAGCTTCTTGATTTTGCTGCAGTATCTGTTACCAGTTCCCTTCCTCATGGAACTTCTGATTCTCAGTTTATCCGGTATATTGTGATATAAACTTGGTGCAACATGCTTGGATCATCTATAATTTATCTATCTTGATGTCAAACTTCATTAAACTATTCAGTTTGGTATGCATATTTTTTTTTTCAGAGAATTAAGTTTGGAATGGCTAGTAATGCACTTTTTAATAAACGTGGGTTGAATAAATCAAGAGAGAAAAACTCCCTTAACAATAGGGACCCATTAGCTAAGCGGGAACAGCAAATCTTTGCATTGGCTTTGAAGAAAGCTTATACTTGTATAGAAAGGAGTGTACTCCAAAAGAAAAGAGGATTGCTGGCCAAATTGTGTTAAGCAACGCTTTCAAAGTTAACCATGGATTATTATCCTAATGAATCAAACATCAGGGATGAAGAGATTTTCTGGCTGTCTCCCATTCAGATTGAATCTAATAGTGAACAAAATCAAACATTGTGGTTGCTCTTAAAAATTAAGAAATGGGAACTGTTTCTTCCCACTTCCATAAGTTCTCTTTCTAAATAATTTTGTTTGAGTTGATTGTTTGTGCTTCAGCAATCATAATGATAAATACTTGCCTTAAAAAAATGTGTGCACCAAATTAAAGATTGATTTGAAGAAAAACCCAGATTCACATATGAAAAATGGTGGAAAAAAACCATACATAAATATTTGAAATTAGCCCCAACAATGGGCATAGAACCTCCATTTTTATTGCCCTCAGTCCTTACTCAAGTAAAGTGTGATTTTTTGGATTTAACGGTGCAATTCTTCTCATTCAAATTCTGATCTTTTGGTCTTATCTTGTGTGGTAGGGCTGTCCTTGGTGGCTCAACTGAAGATGATCAAGCATCTTTCTTTCAGAGAGATCTGATTTTTAAGGATGTCCTAAAAAAGTTAGACTTTTATAATGGCTTCTTTTATATGGGTTAAGGATGCAGGTTCTTCATGCCAGCTGTTAAGTGGGTGGATTCCATTAGAACTGGAATCTTCTATTCAACACATGCTGGAGGCAAGCTCAAGTTTGCTCTTGAAGTACTTGATAGGTAGCTTCTTTTGGCAGGCTGTTTTGGCGGGGAAGTGACCTAGTCCATATGCTTTCTGCTGCATTATTTATTATTGAAGTTGGGAACATAATATAATAAGCAAATTGGACAGAACCTCCAGTGATCAATCAATGATGGTCCTCGATGATCAATCAATGGAAATAACAAAAGCAAGGATGAACTTTGGTGAAGCTTTACTTTCTCTGCGTGGTAAGATAAGCAATGCGTTCTGGCAAAGTCCTCTCCCTTCCTTTACCCAGTCAGAAAAGGTTGGGAAGTATTTTGATTCTGACTATTAGGTCTGCCATTTTCAAGGAAGATAAAGTGAATGCTAATGAGATCATATCTTTGTGCTCTCTGTGGATGGCTGAAGTTCTAGAGTGTCTCTGTCAGGACCAGTATCAAGAGCAGAATTTCTTGGACCTTTTTCTTGCTAATAGTGATGTGTGGCCGTTGTGGATCTGGCTACCGGGTCTGGCTGTGCAAAAGAACAGCCTCCTTTAAGTCAAAGTTTCTATTAGACTAATGTAGTATCATTTTGGATTTTTTTAACTGCTCATATGGTAAAATTGAAGAGTGGTGTATTGATTTTGTTATTGTTGTTACTATTTACTTGTTATTCTCAAATCTCTACTGAGATCTTTTCATTTTTCATTTTTATCTTCAGATTAGATAAAGATAAACTGGATTACAGTTGCTCTCAAGATGTTAGCATCTTATGTTCTTTCCTATGTTGTTAACAAGCAAACATTTCGCTTGGTCATTGTCATACTATTGGTAGTTTGGCAACTTGTACCTTCATGTCATTGAAAATCAGTATCCACCTGCCCACTTGACTAGTATTAATTATGTGAATCTGTTGAACGTTTCTACTCAAATGTTAGATGTGATGATGGACTCTACAAAGAACTTATTTAAATGAAGTGTTAAGTTAGACTTCAGATTCTGTTGATACCTCCATTCTTTTTAGTGATTAATCTTTGCGTCTTTTCCCTAACAATATTCACCATTTGCATTTCATCCATTGAAAGGGATGTTTGAATGTTGGTGCAAAGTGTGATGAATTCAGAATAAAAACACAAGTTGCTTAGAAATGGTAGATTGCCTTTCTTTTGTATATCCCTGGCCTGTAAGCTCGGTTGAAAAACCCAAAGAGACAGGGTGGCTCAGAAGATATGCTCTAATACTGGATAGGTACCAAAAGTTGAGTTCTTAGGGTGGGTTATAAAGACTTCTGGTTTTGTGCATAGGTTTCTGCGCAAAACTGACACTTCAGTTGTTATAGTTTAATGCTGGAAAAAAAAATTGGAGCATGGATTCCCTGATCAGTGCAAGAACTGTTGAACTAGGTTAGCTAAATAATCCACACAATTTCTACCCTAACAGAGCAAGTAATGGGCCATCACTGTCAAGGGGACTTAACTCTCACAAAATTGGAATTTCTTGATGCTCCTGCTCACCCCAGATATGCATACTGCAAATGACCTGTTTTTGCTTAGGACAGAGTGCAAAACTCAATATGTTGTATTGGACAACCAATTTTTCTAACAGCTTAAGTTTGAAAAGAATATATATATATATATATCATGCACTCTTAATACCCTCAATGTAAGCCTCCTTTGGGCTTACGCATGGTCTTGGTATTTGTATTTGCATGCAACACTCGCAAAACTCACAAAATTTATTGTGTTGTAGCAGACAATCAATTTTTCTAACAGGTAAAGCTTGGAGAATATGTATATGATGTACTCTAACACCCTTGCTCATGTGTAGCCTCCATTGGCAGCCTCCATGACTTGGCAAATAAGGAGGAAAATTAAGCAGCCTCCTATAGACTTGATAAATTGAAGAAATACACATGTGGTGAGGTTTCAACACACGACATTCTGTAAACAAGGGCCAATTCGTTGTTGGACAACTAATTTTTCACAATTTATATCATACACTCTCACATGTTGCATGGATATTAGTCCATGTGAGGACGTAGGTTTTTTTTTCACAAATTCATGGTTTGAATTAGTAATAATTGTGTATGTAGTAATTCATATAACCATAATAATTGGACAGAATATCATGCACTTTAACATGTTGCATAGGTACTAGTCCATGCAAGGACATTATTGATTTTTTTTTTGCCACAAATTAATTGTTTGTATTAATATTGATTTTAATGGCAGTTTTTCATATTGTCATATTTAACCAACAGAATCATTAATTGCTTGTACTTACTAAGTGCAGACATCTGGGAGTCACAAGTTTGTAGCTATAATTGAGAAGCTGATCTTTGCCCTTGGGATTGATAGAGTTATCACAGTTTGTGGTTCAAATACTCTAAGTCCGACCGAGGAAGCATCAAAAGAGCTGGCTACCTCTTGTTTTTATTCTCGAGCCTGGCTTGCTGCTGAAATATTATGCACATGGAAATGGGAAGGAGGAAGTGCTTTAGGTTCTTTCTTACCTTTACTATGCTCATATGCAAAGAGTGGAAATTCTTCTCCCAAGGAAGGATTGCTGGATTCCATTGTGAACATTTTGCTTGATGGTGCGCTTGTTTATGGTGCCAGTGGTGAATTGAGATTTTTTAATGTATGGCCCATATCATCTGATGAGAGAGAAATCATTGAGGAGCCCTTCTTGAGAGCTCTAGTATCATTTCTTATTATTCTGTTCACAGAAAATATATGGGGAAGGGACCAAGCTGTGATACTTTTCGGTCTGTTAGCAAATAAACTTTTCATTGGTGAATCAGTGAATGCAGAATGTTTGAGGATTCTTCCTTTAATTTTAAGTGTTCTTATTCGACCTTTAGGCAGCACAGTGTCTGGTGAATTGCATAGAGATGCTTTTCCTACTTCTCATGAGGAAAATCAGATATGCGATACCATTAAGGATTGGATCCAAAGAACTCTATTGTTTCCACCCCTCGCTGCATGGGAAACAGGACAAGGTAAATGGATGTTTTCTTTAAATTGATAAGCACAATCTATTCTTCCAGGAATGGTAGGAACATATCAGTTGGAGACCTGACGGACTGAAGCATTAATGTAATTGTAGGTCACCGTTGCCAATATCAAAGCCCACCCAAGAACTTGTAATCTTTTCTATAATCCATGTGTCTGCCTTTGGATCCAGTGGTTGCAGTTGCTTTTAATTGCTTTTTGAAAAGATTTCTGTGAGGAATGGTTCCTATCTGATGTTAAAAAATGTAGATGATTAAAACTCTGAAACCCCTTCCTGTAAATCACTCTTCCTCTACCTTCACTGAAACAGCACTTTAGACCTTAAATCTTTGCTACTTTGAAGTCCCTTTTTGTGTAAACAAAATGCACTGTACTAAGTATTTTAGTGTTGGAAGGCTTTTAGGCTGTCAAAGTGAACCTACTGATTTAGACCATAGACGGCTACTAAAAATTAAAAGAACTGATCATTTGTGCCCTTTAGGCCTGGCTGACCAGGTCAAGAATGGTGAAGATTTCTGGGAGCTCTAGGTTTAAAGTTGCAATGGGGACAAAAAATATACCTGTCAAAAAAAGGAAAAAAAGAAAGAAACTTATTTGTGGCATGGTGTTCCAACCATGGTGCTTTGGTTTATGGGGGCATGATGTTCCCCCTTGCATTGAGAACTGCATTCATGGTTGTATTTGATGATCTATATCCTACATTGACCAATAACTAATGTTGGTGGGCTTTATATGTGGGATCATGTCCTCAATTAGCTTTATTCTTTTTGGGGCGTATGCTGTACTCCTGAGTATTGATGTTCTCTTTATTTAATTATTACTCTTACTTTTAATGGTATCATCTGATTTCTTCTGTAGATATGGAAGAGTGGCTACATTTGGGTTCCCCTCTTGTTATCCTTTAGCTGTAGTGGGAGGATCAAGCATTGTGAATCTTGAGAGGAACATTGACCCTGTAGAGATCTCTACTACTTGATTTATTCGAAAGCAAAAAACATGCCTGCTAAGTCAGCTGCAGCCAGCCAGCTGCCAGTCGTTTTTGAATTTTGCTGTCAAGTTACAATCGCCAGTTTCAGTTGGGTACTGCTGGACAGAGTTCAGTGAAGAAGATTGGGAGTTTGTGTTGTTTCACTTGAGACGATTGGATTGAATCAGTGGTTTGCAGCTGATGGAAGAGCGCTGAAAATGTAAATGATGTCATCATTAATAGATCCAGTTCTGATGACAAGGAAGTTATTCTCAAGAAGCTTGAGCATGCTGCTTTGCTTTTGGATTCTCTTCGTATAAATGTTGCTAGGAATGCCCTTTATGCATTTTCTCTGTTCTCTGGGTTTACTGAACTCCAAAATGCAGAAGATGCAGATAATTCAAACCCCTTGAGGAGAGAAAGATGGGATCTTGTAAAAGACCGAATTGTGGAAGGTATTCTTCGCTTATTCTTCTCCACTGGGGTCGCAGAGGCCATTGCTAGTTCTTCGTATACTGAGGCTTCATCTGTTATAGCGTCAACCCGGCTTGATCATCCTCATTTTTGGGATTTGATTGCTTCCAGCATTGTTGACTCCTCACTACATGCTAGAGATAGAGCAGTGAGATCAGTTGAGCTCTGGGGCCTAAGTAAAGGACCAATTAGCTCCTTGTATGCCATCCTCTTTTCTTCTAAACCAGTTCCTTCTTTGCAGTATGCTGCTTATTTATTCTTTTAAGCAGAACCTGTTTCAAATTCTGCCATGTTAACAAGGGCACAACATATTTGGTTGGAAATACCACTGATACTTGTGATATTGATTCATCATCTGAAGAAGGTATCCAATTGAGAGAGGATATATCTTGCATGATTGAAAAATTACCATATGAGATCCTGGAAGTGGACTTGGTAGCACAACAGCGGGTATAGATATGCTTTGCCAAATCCCTAACTCAATACTTCTCTTTGTCTATTCTTAACCCCACTTATCTCTAAATTTTTACGTTATATAATACTTCTCTTTGGTGGCATTTGTTTTTTTTACTAAATGTTGAGTATAACTTTTACGAGCTTTATCTTTGAATAATTGCCAAGTAATAGCATTAAGTATTAAATTTGTTTAACATTGGATGGTGATGAGGATGGCAACGGGGCTAGTATTTCGGGTTCCGCCCGCCCCGCTCTTAATGCATGAGTTTGATTGCTTGTATTTGGTTTTTAGCAGTTAGTTTATTTTCTCAACCCCGAGGCGGATTGATATTATTAGTCTAGCTCTTGCGCCTTGATTATATTTTAAAATATTTTTATTATTTTATTTTATACTTTAATAAATAATAATAATTAGAATATTTAATAAAAAATAAAATAAAAGAAGCAAAAATCAAATATGTAGCGGGCGGGTTTGGGAATTTTCTATCTTTAAAGCCGTCGTATTACAGTTTAATTTTAAATGGGATAGGTTTGAGATTGAAAAAATAAACGGTTGAAGGTCGGGATAGGAAAAAACAGATCTGGCTCCCTTGTTGTCATTCACTGCAGTAGTGAGTGTTCTTGTAGCCGCCATTGTTGTGATGGTGGAGTTTTTCTTGTTTTGGTGGAAAATGACTTTTTCTGAATAGAAAAAGCCAAATATTTTCACTTTTTCTATTCATAACTTTTTTTAGAAATTTCAGTAATAAGTCGTGAAAAATTTAAAAAACAAACTGCCCCTTTGTCTATTCTTAACCCCACTTATCTCTACATTTTTACATTATATAATTTCTTTCTTGTTAGAGTCTAAGGATTGGTAAGTACTGATATTTACTTGAAATTTGTAGGTATATGTATTCCTTGCTTGGTCTCTGTTGCTATCACATCTGTTGTCTTCACCATCATCATCACCTACCAGGGAGAGACTGATTCAACATATACAAGAGTCTGCTAATTCAACAATATTAGATTGCATTTTTCAACATATACCTTTGGAACTAAGCTCAGCATATGGCTTGAAGAAGAAAGATATAGAGATTCCTGCTGAGTTATTGGAGGCTGCCACTGCCGCAGCCCGAGCCATCTCAACAGGCTCATTGTTGTTTGATGTGGAATCACTCTGGCCAGTTGGGTCTGTGAAAATGGCTTCACTTGCAGGTGCTATATTTGGTTTGATGCTTCGTGTTCTTCCTGCATATGTACGACAGTGGTTTAGTGATTTACGTGACCGTTCCGCATCATCTCTGATTGAGTCTTTTACAAAATCTTGGTGCAGCCCTCCACTAATTGCAGATGAGCTATCCCAGGTATGGGAGTCTAGCACATTTTTTTTCTTACTAATGGATAAATACTTCTCTCCAGACAAATAGTTGAAGACTTATTTTATGAATAACGGAGAGCAACTTAATTAGTCCTTTTTGTTACCTGATGATATAGTGTGAATGGTTACTTACTCTTTAGAAGGGACTTAGATTCAATGCTATTATCAAGAGGTATTGCTACCTGATCCTTTTAGGCACACCTTCATTGCGTATTCCAAATCCTATCCTGTTGAAGTCATATTCTGGATTTCTATCTGACTCTGTCCTGTTTAATGAACTTACTATAATATCTCTTACAGATCAAGAAAGCTAGTTTTGCTGATGAGAATTTTTCAGTGAGCGTAAGTAAATCAGCAAACGAGGTTGTTGCTACCTATACGAAGGATGAGACAGGAATGGATTTAGTTATTCGCCTTCCCCAATCTTACCCATTGCGGTCAGTAGATGTTGATTGCACAAGAAGCCTTGGCATTAGTGAAGTGAAGCAGAGAAAATGGTTATTGTCTATGATATCATTTGTCCGTAATCAGGTACATGCTATGTATTTTAGTTTACGTTTTTCCATTTATACCTTGATGTTTTGTCGTACAAACATAAGGTTCAGGACACAAATATCCTCATGCTATGCATGACATTGAGTAATTCTGGAAATATAGACATTATCAGCAATAGGAGTTTTAGTAGTTTGGATCTTATATAATTGGTATTGCCCATTGTTAAGCACAAATTTTATTAAAAAAACGATAATGTATTAGAATCTTGTGTTTTAATTAAACACATGCTTGTTCTACAAAGTTCTGTTTTATACTTGTTTTTTACTTTTCCTGTGTGTTTCTCGATAGACGAAGCATGATATGTGTTGGCTTCAAACTATTGTATTACCAAGGCTGTCAGCGATTAACTTTTATGATGCTGCACAGAATGGAGCATTGGCTGAAGCTATTCGGATATGGAAGAACAATTTTGACAAGGAATTTGAAGGTGTTGAGGAGTGCCCCATCTGTTATAGTGTGATCCACACTGTGAACCATAGCCTTCCTCGCCTTCGCACACCAAGACCTGCAAACTTCAGTTTCACATTCCAGCCTGCCTGTACAAGTGGTTCTCCACATCTCACAAATCAACTTGCCCATTGTGCCAGTCTCCGTTCTGAGCTCTGTTCAAGCAAAGGATGCTTCCATTGATTATAACATTTCTTTTGCGGGAATGGATACAGGTCGATTCAGTTAAATGAGTTGCAGTATACATTTATGGCACAAAAATTGTAAGCACTCTCTCTTTTGCCAACTACTTTGATCATATATTTTGCTCTCTTTCTAGCTGTTCTGTTGGTATGACAGTGGTTGGATTTAAACCTTCCTCAGGAGCGCACGAAAGCTTTTGAATGATGGTCATTTGAAAACAGGTAATGTCCTTAATTTAACGTTTTATGTTTGGGTGATATAATTCATTCTATTTCTGAAGTGAAATGCATATCATATCTGCATCTCAGTTTTCAGAAAGTGACTTCTTGTACTCAGTCTTGGCAATTCTAAACCAACTACGTTTTAGACTTAAAATTAAAACTGGTTGACACCAACTATGGTTTTGGTAATGTGGTAAGAAGGGACTAGTTTGGACATTATTTTGAAACTGAATTATTTTGAGAATTAAAAGATTATTTTGGGACATGACTCTCCCAACTTTATGCTCTGCTTCTTTTCTACTTTCTGTGCCTGGCACATGAGATGAGATCTGTGGACTCCTACTTGTTAGGCAGTTTGTATCTTCTTTCTATTAGCAGCTTTCTGACAACTTGGTGGTTTCTTTTCCTGAAGGCTTGCATAATATGAAGCGGATGAGGACATCAGGTGGGGTTTCATTGTTTGCTGTTTTGACATTTAAAGAACAGAGTGTGATTGTCGTTGCTTGCCACAAAGTTTCACGGTTTTGAATTTTCATTGATAGCTAGTGGACATTAGTACAGGAGCCTTTGAGTTTATGAAGTAGGAGTTTGTGAAGGAGAGATACCTGCACCTACAATTTTTGCATACAGAACACGACCCAGAAATTCTGATGAAGCCTTACTCATGTATTGAAGAGCTGTTACCGAGATGGAAATGCAGAATTGAGGAATGTTGTCTTTTAGGTTGAAGATATTATTGTTTAATATTAAGAATTAGCATATGGGGCAAGATGTACAGGTATGAAGTTTCCATTGAATGTTAGTTTCATCAGTGAAAGAGGCCACTACAATGCAAAAGCGGAGAGCCACGAGGGCGCTAAAAATATAGTAATGAGACTGGGAAGAACGATTTACGGGGTTTCTGATTGTATTATGTATCTTTGGTGCCTTTTCATATGATTGAAATTGTATGTTAGGTTGGCAAATCCCCATGTCCATGTGGGTAACAAAGCATTGAGTCCCCCAATGCAGAAGTTAGGGTTGGGCTTGCATATGGAGCAATGGACTTAGAGATTTATTTTGGGCCTGTATGGCATTAGTAGTGGGCCTGATCCTGGTTTAAATTTTGGTACGTCATTTTGTACTGGGCTAAGATTTTTAGCAGTGCGCATGGGAAATTAGGCCTGAAACCTTAAGTGTAGCTTGCAGGACTATGACTGTGTTATGGACCTTTAAGGCTTTAGAGTTGATTATATGGCCGTAATACTTGTACTTGGCTGACGGGTTGGGATTCCTATATGTGCTTGGAGCCTTGTAACTTTTTGTGGGATGGGCTAATAAGCATTGTTTGGGCCTACATGAGTATGAATGTTGCTGGCTGAGATTTTGAGTATGTATGTACGGTGTTCAGCACTGGACCTGACCTTGAGTCTTGGAGCGACAACCTACCTGTGGCTTTTGGACTTTATGGGCTTTGAATGGAGAAGCTACGATGGGCTAAAAAGCAATGTTTGGGCCTACATGAATATGAATTGGGCTGAGGTTTTGAGCAAAGAACCATTTATATTGTGGTTGAGCCTTAGGGTCTTCGGCAATTGGCCCTGATCATCGAGTCTTGGGGCGATAACCTATATACACCTTTTTGGGTCGCTTTAATCGTGCTTTGGCCCTTTACTGGTCACTTATTGGGCCCCTACGACTTCAGTTATGGGCTGATCCCCTTTTTGTTGTGTTTTAATGGAGAAGCGGGTTTAGGATTAGATTTGAGCATCAGCGTGGTTAGCCTGCCGTTTGGATAGTAGGAAGCGCTGATAAACATTCTTTGGGCTTGCATAAATTGGGCTTTAGGCTGACTTACTATACGATGAAGCATGTCTATCGTGGCATTCAGTAATTGGAGCACAAACCACCTTTAGTGTTAAAGAAGGCTACAAGTATAATTGAGCTCAAACCAAAAGTTCTGGCGCAGATCGTTGGGGTTATTCTGCATTGGAACCATAAAATGGGTCCCCAGGGTTGGGCCTCGTAATCAGTCCATGGAAGCTTTACCATGTTTATTTTAATCCTTGGGAAAACAAAATTAGGTTAGGACATATATTTGTTTCTAAACCATTCTATTTTGATTCATGAATTATCAAAATCAGAAGCCCTGAGTCCCCAAGAAAAAAAAAAATCAACTGTGGCTGAATCATGTAGTAAGATATGTCCAAAAACAGTAGCTAAGCACTAGTGTAGAGATACCGTAAGGCTAACCATCTACATTTTTCTGTTCCATTTCAGTTGGACAGATGAGCCTTCTTCCAATTATCATCGGAGAATACTTCCCGGCGTACTAATCTTTGCCTGCATAATATTATTTGTACAAAAACCAATACTATATATGAGACAGTTGCATGGAAAATTTTCATCCTTCATCACAAGTTCAGAAAAATTTAAAAACATTATTTCCCAGAAAAAAGATAATAATAATAATAATAATAATAATAATAATAATAATAATTCTCCTTGGAGAATACTTCCCGGCATACCAATCTTTGCTGCATAATTGTACAAAAACCAACACTACGAGACATGGTTGCATGGAAAACTTTCATCTTCATCACAAGTTAGAGAGAAATTATTTCCTAGAAAAAGATGATGTTGCCAGCATAATTGTATAAAAACCAATACTACGAAACATGGTTGCATGGAAAACTTTCATCTTCATCACAAGTTCATCATCTTCATCATCATCATCATAATCATAATAATAATAATAATAATAATAATAATAGAAAAATAGGAAAGTAAGGGGGAAAACAGATCCATAATTACATGATGATCTGTAATCAGCTCTTGATCTAATGATGTATGATGAATATATATATATATATAACTCAGGATGACACTGTTATTGCCAACAAGGATATTAACTCAAGACCAAAATACAAGTAGCTTGGAGGCCCATGCAAGCTGGAAAAGCACATTAAAATGCATTACCATATTGCATACTTGTTGCCATTTTGTTGATCCCATTAGGATCTAAAATCACCCACTTGAGTGCACTTTCATCCTCCATCTTTAAATCCTTCGTTGTTGAAAAGAATAAATGTAATTTTTAACCAATCCTGCAAGTTATGAAAGCCCAGGGTAGCTTTTCCAACACCCGGAGACAATAAGGTATTGACTTTCTTTCCCACATAATACCCAATTAATAGACCCACTTGTTCCAAATGATCATAACATTTTTATCCATGGTGTCACTGAAGATTTTTTATTGGTTTGCAGTTTTTGTATATCATTCCAAACCAGGGGACAGAATGACCTCATATAATAATACCCTAAGCATGTTCTGATGCACGTGAACAGGGTAACTAAAGGATGTTTTTACGATGAAAAGATGTCAGATCAAAGATTAGAGATCTTAATTAAGTGCGCAATTTCTAAAAATACAAACATTTTCAAACTCCCAAGTCACCAGTTAGATTTAGATGTTAGTTATGATTTTTTTGCATACTACCTTGATTTACAAACTAAATAGCCAAACTGCATAATCACAACCAGCCATACCAATCAAAACCAAAATAGACAGAATTTGTTAAGGCCTAAAATTTGCCTGACACCTATTATATAATGTAAAAGGTTGACTAAACTTAAATTATCAGTAACACATAACAACCGGAGCAGATAAATATTGTGGACATACCTAAGGTAGTAATAGCTCACAGTTGCAGCTTCATCAAAACTGTAGCGGGGGAAATTAATACGCGCATCTTTGGGAACATCTGGCAACTCCTGACGTGTTTCTGCTGTTAGATGAGAAAAAAGCACACCATCATGTCATCGTGCATCATAGACCTGAATGCGTTCACCTGTAAGGATGTATCAGAACTAACTATTACATTTTTTTTAAATAGGTATAAGAACATTTATCAAAAAATATAGATATAGGTATAAGAACTTTTTTTTTTTGATAAATTTGATATGTACAAGAACTTACTACATAATGTCATACATTAACATTTAGAGAAATAAAACCGTAAATAAGGTGAAATACACTAATAGCTACAATAGACAGAAAAACATCTATGACAGGAACATTATTCCATATAAGACAAGATCAGACAAGCAAAATGAAATACACTAATAGCTACAATAGACAGAAAAACATCTATGAAAGGAACATTATTCCATATAAGACAAGATCAGACAAGCAAAATCAACCTATTACATTCAGGAATAAATAGAATGCATGACAGGACAAAGCTACAGGGTGGTGAAATCCTGAGAATTGTTTCTCTTTCTCAGGATAAATGGACCATCAACTAGGTGACTTTCTTTCATCAAGGAATATGCCCAACATTCTAAAAGACTTAAAGTTGCCATACAATGCAAGGGTAAATGCATGGGAGGTATCAACTACAGCTGGAAGTGTTAAATAATCATAGAACCAAAGGTAAACTATTACATTATGGCTTTACAAACATCAATGTTCATCATTCATAAAAAGAACAAAAACTCGTAATTTATTATAAAAGGGAGTGCAGAGAAACCCCCAAAAAAGGATCTAATATAATCAGTATTCAGGATACTGTGAAAAGCATAGAATGAAACGAAGGAAACTTGAAAATAATTCTTGTCTTTCATCCTCCCTTGGAGTAGGTTCCCCATCCAGGAGCTACCTTACCATGTTAATGTCATACAATATAAAACATAAATAATGTTGGAGTAAGAATACATCATGTGAAAGTATAATCTATCTAACTATATATATATCATGCAAGAGTTTTTTCTTTTTTCTTTTTGCTTGGTAATTCGAATTGATTAAAAGAGCCCATCAAAATGGTGCACAAAACAATGCACAGTGTATACAACGCATCAAAGGCCAAAAAAGCTTTTGGAAACACAAAAGCAACTCCCTCACTTTACTTATAACTCAACCAAATAATCAAATCAAACAATGACAA
The DNA here is from genome assembly GCA_016808115.1 of Tetrastigma voinierianum. Taxonomy (NCBI): domain Eukaryota; kingdom Viridiplantae; phylum Streptophyta; class Magnoliopsida; order Vitales; family Vitaceae; genus Tetrastigma; species Tetrastigma voinierianum. The sequence continues at coordinate 82,471 of JAEQBH010005881.1, read as the reverse complement.
GCAGCTATCTCTTAGGCGCACCATAACCCATTCTAGGAACATAAACATGAAAGATCCTTTAATCGTTCAATCCATCTATCATGTGAGGGGAATGATAGAATCATGAAAAAATACATCTGGCATGACATGCAGCTGTGGACCTTTTCCTTTTTAAATAGAAATGAAGGAATTTTGCATTTCTTTTAGGAAAAAAAAATACACCTTGTGTACTTTTTACATGTAAAGATGGATGCCCAGTGCTTCCTTATTCTGTTAACTCGTTAAAATAAACAAATCGCATATGGCAGTGGTCATTATATGATGGATATTACTCAACAAATTTAAAAAAAAAATAAAATAAAATAATGCATACAAATAAAAAGATCAATGTTTTTAGGGTCACTGAAAAGTGTAAATTTATCTTAAGAAATTCATCAGAATATTTCATAATAGCTACAGTGGTTTAAAATTTAAAATAAATTCTGAATTTTTCCCTTTCAATTACAAGGAATAGTTATTACACATATTAGTATTAAAATTGTTGAATACATGTAGAGACTTATGTTTACAAAATGAGCTGAAGCTAAAACTTAGGTTGAAAAACTTAAATGATATAGTGATGCTACTAATGCATGCACATTTCTTTGCTATACTTTCAAAAATATAAGATCATAATCAATAGAACTATGTCATATTTAACCTTTTATTATTCTACCCCGTGAAATGATAACCACAAAAATGGAAAAAAAAAAATCTAATTTTCAGGTCCTTCCTCAATTACTGGTATATTTTCAGCAAGTACTTGAATGGTTGAGACACTTAGAAACTTCTCCACTGGTGGTGAATTTAGAAATTTGGAATCTAAAGCATGAGCTCAGATCTTGAAACATATATCATATAGTGATGCTGTAATGCATGCATGTATGTATTTTATAGCTTGCATTTTGAATATATACAATTGCACATATGACTGAATAATACTTTCTACAGGGGGAAGTTAGAAACTATCATTATTTTGTCAATTTTGAGTTTCATTAATCCCTGATACTGCTGCAATTATTTAAGGCGCCTTATAACTCACAGCAAGATATGTTACACCTTGTTAACTCACTGCAAAGGAATGTTATGTATTACAATCAAGATCTAAACTCTGATTCCATTGTCAATGAAATGAGGGGACTTAAAATTTATGGAAATAACCACAAATTGTATATATTTTCATTCATTGGATAATTTTTGCACTACTTTTTTATGCGTTTCAATTTGTTAAGAAATCATAAGTACAAAATATAATACACTAAGGGAATACAAAAATCAATACATGCAGGCTCTCAGCTAAACTCAACCAAACCTTTTATCCAAGCTACTTGAAGTCAATACATTAATCTTAATTCAGTGTTCAGAAATCGATGTGAATGTGGTAAAATTTGACAAGTAGATTGCATTTTCTAATCATGCAGATGAGGACATTGAGAAAAGTGTGATAAATTAAAACATCCTAATCCTTAGTCGCCATTTTCAACTAGGTCATCTATGGTTTTATTCCTTAAATCTTTCTAACTATTTCGCTTGATAATTCACAAAAAGATATCCTTAAAAAAAATTTCTCATCTTCTTTGAAAATTCAGAAAATCATTCCCAGGTACTGATTTATAGCATTAGATATTGCATTGAAAACCCAGGTACTGATTTATAGCATCATCTGGGAATGATTTTCTGAATTTTCAAAGAATGAGTTCCCAGAACATTGAGAACCCAAAATTCATAGCATTATATATAAAAAGAAAAGATAATTTTTTAGAGAAGTTATATACACATACATACATATATATATATATATGACAAGTATGTTAATTATGTTAATTATTCACAAGTTCAGAAGCACTGGATAATAATTTTGATAAGAAAAATTCACAAGTTCAGAAGCACTGGATAATAATTTTGATAAGAAAAAGATACTTGACATACTTATATAAACAAATAAGTTGCTTAAACCATCCATGGAGTGCAGGGGAAAATTATAACTAACAGATTGCAAGTTCTTTAGCATGTATTGGACGCCAAGAACGAACAGTTACCGCTTCTCCATAATCACTAAATGTAAACCAGCTGTTATACTGGAGAAAAGTAAAAACACAGATAAAATAAAACTGATCACCACTAACCAATTTACAGAGAAGCATGATGTGCTCTCAAAAAACAAAATTATCAAAGAACTGAGAGATATCATTACAGGAGGTGACAAGAAAATGTCTCACTTGATCAACCTTACGCAATAAGCACTGGGATATCTTTACAGAGTGAATAACTCTTTTCTCAAGCGAACAACAACTCCAACAACAGCATGTGTATGCCTGATTCCCATCTGAGCCAGGTCATATAGTGTTGACCCTTCTGGCATTGCCATTGAATCAACCCCTTTCATCCATCCAACACCCACACCCTCACCCAATGGAATAGGATCAGATATTTGGCATGCTAATTGTTTTAAGTGTGATTCATTTCTTTTCAGAAAATCCTGGAGAAAAATACCCCCATAAGGAAAAGGATAAAAGATAAAGAAAAAAAGACCTATAGAAAATAGGTCTAACACAATGTACAGAAACAGGCATATCATAAAAACTTCTCTTATTTTTCAAAAATCTTTACTGAGTAGTGGAAAAATGACATCACATTCCAACCAGGCCAAACCCCATATCTTTAGTCAGTAGAAGTAACCTATGTTACATGGACAACTCAGAACATGAGAAAGTACCCATGTAGTACATGGTAAGATAAGAACTTGCTTTAGATTTTTCTTTTTTCCTGATAGGTAAATCTTTGTCCCCAGTAGGGCTTGAACCTGAAACCTCACACAAACCGTCAATCTCTAACATCACGTGGTAGACTTTGAAGCACTTAAGGGATTGGTTTGATGTACTTTAATAACATTGTTAAATCCACATATCACAAACATGTGTTTTTCCATCAAGACAACAAAAGAAAAACTTCCTAAGTTTGAGTTACCTGTGACTCTAATAATCCACTTCTTTTTACTTACAAATATGGATGAAAGTACCACATTTGATCCTGATGCACACCTTCATATTCCCAAGAACTATGGGAATGACAAATAAAAACTTAGGTTATTAAGATGTGTCCTTTTTCTAGGATCTAGGAATTGAAGAATTTAATACCTACCATAAGAGTAAGAGTCATCAAGATATACAATCCAGGAACAGCTCTAGTTAGCTATAACTTGTTCTTTTAACCACTTTAGTCTCTTAAACAGGAAATAAATTGCAAGCTATAACCACACTACCCAATGAACCACTTTGACAAAATAGGAGCTCTTGGCACATAACTAATCACCATCTCGAAGCTCAATAATCTCACCGCCTATTAGGGCAAACAAATTGAAAGGCCTCATAGCATTCAGGAAAGAAGTAAGAGTCCTATTCCCAATAAACTCATTTAAGTTGATGTCAAACATCATTCATTTTCCTATTTTTCTTCTTTTACAACGGAGCATAATGTGGGCAGGTCGAGGGTGAAACAGTTTAATATAAATATATACAGAAGTGAAAAATGAAGTAGAAAACGAAAGTATCTATAAGCTGATGGTTTGGGTTTTTATGCTGCATCCTAAGAGTTGCTATTTCCTTCTTCAACTACTAATTTCAACATCAGATCATTGTTTTTTTTTTTTTTTAATAGGCAAAAGAAGTAATATATAAGAGAGAAAAAGAAGCCAAATGATCAACCCTGGAGTGTATACAGGAAGTATACAAAGGGAGACCAAAAGCCTATTCAAAAAGAGGGCTAAGACAAAAACTTATCAAGTAAGAAAGGAAAGGAGGGTAAATAACTGAAAGGAAAGGAGGGAAAATAAGGGAAAAACTTACCTAGATCATTGCTCAGTGAAAATAAGTGAAAGAGTGAAGCCCATCAAGGTAAAAAAGAAGAGGGAAATGAACACACCTTGTGCACCTATTATTTCTTTTTACTTCAAAAAAGAGAATTTTTATCGATCAAGAAAATACCCAGCTAACTATAAAGAATGCTAATTAGTCTATATCCTATACAAGGCATTCATCATTTAGCCAAGAAGAGTTATTCTTGCCTGGAGATGTTGCTTAGCCTGAACAGAAAGATATCCCCCAAAATCCTGTCTCTGGGTTCTGGTAAAAAAATCCCCCATGGGTCCAATCTCGACCTTTGGGAACATAAAAAACAAGCCAACCTTCATCACGAGCCCAGTGAACAAGCATCGCAAGAGCAATACTCTTCCCACAGCTAACAGGACCCATCAGAAGCTATCTGGCAGGCACTTTGGACCTCAACCAAATTGCAAATCAAAATTACCGCTACTGAATCTCACCTATTCCAACTATCACAAGCTCATGCCAATTGTATAGAAAAGGAAATTAACATGACAATTTGATGAATAATAAATGAAAATATGCAAAGACATTATATGAAGATAAATTTAAAGTCATACATCCAACCATTCCACCAGGCACCAAGTTTTAAGATATTTCATTTTTATCATGAACCAAAAAGAAATATAAAATTTCATTTTCTTTTCTATGAACATATTTGAAACCACTGCCCACCTCACCTCCCTCTTCATTTCTACATCTTTCCCTTATCTAAAAACCCTCCTTTTCTCGTAATTATCGATTCAAATCCCTAACAAAATTCACTTTTTTTTTTCTTTCTTTGATTTTTTCCCTCTTTCTTCTTTCCATGACCCATGACATGAAATCATCAGCCTCCCTTTGTGGAGATAGGGAGAGATGCTTCATCACCACCATGGGTAGATTTACTCCCTTGTTGTTTGGTTGTAGCACAGTCACTTTCATTTGTTGTTTGGTTGTAGCACAGTCACTTTCATTTCAACCTCTTCGTATCTTCTCTCCTCTACTTTTTAACAGTTCCCAAATGACTCAATGACAAAGATGATCACACCATTCCCCTCATCAATCCCCATCAAAGCAAGACACACACACACACACACACACACACATATATATATATATATGTATACCAGTCTTGTTCTTCTTCTGTTGTGGTTTTAGATTGATGCCGTTGTTCATACAAATTTTTGTGTATGAAGCTTGTAGGTAATGAGAGGTGACTTATTCAAGGTGCATTAATAAGGAAGAGTTTGTGCCTATTTGGCTGAGATAAGAGGGATCACTTCCGGATGAGATAAACAGAAGCAAGCGTAGGACCCCCACTAACATCTCATTTTCATTTTCTTGATTTTCTAAATAAAATTCCGAGTCCTAAGCATAAGATTAGGAAAACGCTATACGAACAACTATTTGGTCGGGTTAAAGGATCTTCACCTTTATAGAAAACCCCAGTTAAAACAACATCTCTTTTTTTCTGATAAGTAAAACAACATGTCATTTTCCTTTCTTTATTTTCTCGGAAATCAAAGGGAACCTAAATTCAAAATTAGATCATTAAATCAAAAAAGGAACCGCACATTTGCCATCAGAAGGCCGCAGTGGTGGATCAACAATGCGCCTAAAATTATCACGAAGATCCAAAAAACTCTGACGAACTAACAACGCGCATCGCCTCGAGTCTTCAAACTCCTTCACCATACCGGCCGGCAATCCCTCCGGCAACACCTCATTCAAGGCTTCAGTACTGCACATCACCATCCAATAAATCACAAAACCAACCTCACCACACATAGAGGCAAAAACAGATTTGTACGAGAATACCTGAACTTCATGTAAGCGCAGGCGTCCTTTCTGGAGAGCTGAGAAATGGCAGTGGCGGAAGTGAATAAGGCACGGCCGTTCGGACCGACATCGAGTGAGGGATCCTTGTCATCCTCAGCGAGACGACATTTCAGTACGCCTCTCGTCTGCCAAGGGTCGGAAGAGCATCATCGGCGGCGCTGGCAGCGGCGGAGGCTTCCTCGGATTGGGCGGCAGCCTTCCTGTTTTCGACTTTTGGCCTTGGTGAGAGGATTGGTGCTCACGTGGAGAAAGTGGGCGAAGACGAAGCTCCGAAAGAAACGATAACCGCCGGGATTGAACGATCCGGTGCGGTTCTCGAATCAGCAGTGGCAGCTCTGAGGATCGCCCGCAACATTTCTTCGAGGCCGTAGAAGAAAACGATAGAAACTGAACAGATAAAGAGAAGAAGACGGAAGAATCCAGAACCAAAGAGAGAGAGGGAAGAAGATTCTGTTCTATATTTATCTGTTAGGGCATAAAATAAACAATACATAATGTCTAGGGTTTACTCGTTTTACCAGCAGGAAGAACACACCCAGAAAAACAAAAATAAAAATAACTGAAAAATAATTAGAGATCAACAATGATTATTTCTCTAATGAACTGACTGGCTTTGACAGCTGCCCAGGGCTTCTATCCTAAAGGAGAAGGAATAATAGAGGTGAGGGTGAAGGTGGTATTTTAGACGAGGTGATATGGTCATAGTTCTAGACTTTGTCCAGTCAAGCCAGTCTGAACAAATAACAATGGGTTTGGGTCATTGGGCTTCACTAGGTCTGGACCATTCATATTGGGCTTAAATCATCTTTTTTAGTAAGTTTTAACTGTATACTTCCAAATTATAGAGTTTTTAGACAAAAATAATGAGTATGAAACAAAAAACTAATTTTTTTGATCAGTCCATGTGGATTAGTTACGAGCAAACTATTAGCAAAGTAAAAACATCTTTATGCAGTAACTGACGGCAATGATGCGATAGCTAGCTAACGCAATCGCGACAAATGGGAGTTGAGGAAATCACCATTCTTCATGACAATGACAAATGGATTAAACGAGAGCCGCTACTGTAGTTAGCGACAATTGGGGTGATATGCTGATCCATGTTGCTTATTATAGGTGTAATGAGCATGAGCTGAACACAAGTACTGGCTGCCGCTCATAAACATAAAGAGAAGTCTTTTTTTTTGGGAAAGAACAATTATATAAAATGAATAAATAGTGCTCTTTGAATCAACTGCAGTGCCAGATACATTAGTTATCTCATGAATAGTATCACAAACAAATAAACATGAGTGCATATGAGGAGACAGTTGTTGTGCTTCCTAAAACTTTCTGTAGGAAGTAGTTTGCTCAACAACATTTTGAAGGTATGCCGTATTCACCACCAAAAAAAAAGGCCTCTTTTTGTCTGAAAATGTCCATTTCAAAACTTCTCTGTTTGCCCCTTCATTCTATGAAGTATAATACTGTTAAATAAATTCTCCTGTTTTAAGAATTTATCCATTCTTTATAGTTATTCTGAACTTTTCCCCCCTCTTTTATGTTGGCAGATTCATCAACTGTCTTTCAGTCCTCATACAGATAGCCTACCATATATTAAACTTCACATGAAAGTATTTTACTTTCCCATATATATGAATGCCCTTTTGCCTTTCTGAAAGTAAGGTACTAAGTTTACACTTCCCATCAAAACTTCTCTGTTTCCGGTCTTCTTTCTTCTCTAACCACCATGGTGCGTGCTTATTTTTGAAGAGGGGTGCTTATTTTTCTTCTTTCTCTCTAACCACCCCGCTTATCCTCGTCGGCCTGTGGCGAACCTAGGGTAAGTGGTGTGTGTCGAAACAGTTATCCACATAGCCCCACGTGTCGGCACGTGAGTTCACGCGCTGAGAGGAAAGACGATGCGTGGCTTTCCAGAATGGAGCATGGTTTGGATGCCCAAACTTTTGAAGTCTGGCCTTTGTCTCCCTTAACCGAGCCTTGTAATCTTTCGTCCATGCCTCAAACTTTTGTTTCAGTTTCTTCAATTCATCACGAGTCAAATTCGAAGAGGGCTGCCCGGATTTAACCTCAACAAGGGTTTTGGCATCATCATCAAATGACTGTTTGTGCTGCTCAAATTCCTTTGCCAGGTGGCTGACTGCGTTCAAGTTGCCATTACTCTCACGCCCTGCTCCAACATCATTAGACAATTTGACAGGGGTGCTTCCACCTGTTTGAGTTCCCATGGATGGGGTACCCTCAGAATCATAATAGCCAGGGGAAGAAGATGCATCAAGCTTTCCAGGTTGACCAGCAAGACTTTTCTTAGCAGCAGCTAGTCTCATCTGTATTAGTATCAAATTTAAACTCAGAATACAAGTAATTTTATTCAACATAGAAAGCCCCACAGCCATGCATAAAATTATGTACGAACCATGAAAAAAAACAAACAAACATAATGGTATACTTTGATCACAAGTAAAGCCACAAAATCATGTGTCACAGAATGGTGCCATGCACAGTGCCTATCGCACAACCATTGGTTCAAAAAATGGGTCCATGGGTTTCAACCTTGCTGGTTTACTAACAGTGGACTTTAGACAAGCACTAAGAAACCCATTTGATACATAATTTTTGTTTCCATTTTGATTACATCCACCACCAAAATAAGATCAAGGTCCAATTATGATGCAACCATCACAACCAGCTCACATGAAGTTGGTTTTGGATTATTTGCTCTCCACAGCGCTGTTCTTAACTGCTTTTATGCATCATTGCCAATTTTTGATAAACATATAAACTCACCTGTAGAGAAGCCATCTGTTTTTGCCACGTTTCCTCCATTGATTTCATCTTTGCCTCATACTCTGACCACTTTGCCTCTGATTGTTTTAGCCGCTCTCGCAAAGCAGCATTTTCTTCTTCTTTTCGCCCTAATGCAGCTTCTGCCTCCAGAAGGTGTTGAAGCTGGGACGAATCTGAAGGCAGAACTTGGCCTTGATCTTGTGGTAAATCCTGAAGTAAGCCAGACATTTCTTTATGCGTCAAATAATATTCAAAATCCATAACAACAAAGAAGAGAAGCAGTATGAATTCAAACCACGGAGTCTTCCCAATACAATGTATTTAAAAGTAAAATTGTTGTTATTTTAAAAAATGAAGAAAAAGATAGGAGAAGGAAGGTGCCAGATGCATGTATTTCATGTCTGTTGCACCTCACAGAAAAAGCACATCATCAATGCTGCCTAAAGTAGTACTGGGATGTGTAACAAATGGATCAAGCACTACAAAAGTATTGTTTGCAAAAGTGTGTTTATGTTACCCAAATTAATTGAGGAATTAGAGGCTAAATGGAGCAACAATGTCTATGATGACTTAGTTGATTGGTTCTATGTATGGGAAGACATAATCATTTTTGTTTTTTGTACTTCACACTTTCTTTCACTTTGATCTTGCCTTTTGGTGCCCTTATATACAACCTGTGTACTTTGGTGCACTCTTTTTGATAAGCATTGTTAATAAATCTTCTTCGCTGGCTTACTACCGAAAGAAACCATCATAAGTAAAGAAGTTGTGAGCAAATGTTTATCATAATACAGAAGCAGGGACTTTGGAAAACCAGTAGATGCAACTGTTCCCTTGTTTATGCCTAAGAGTACAGACTAATGAAGCAACTGTATTAAGATATTCTTTGTACTATTAGAGAGTACCTTTACGTATGAAATCCTCCTATCTGACTTTTGTCTAAAATTTGCATTGTCAATATTCATCTTTTTTGAGAACTGCATGTGATTAAAATGCTTTCGAGCCAACAACCCACAGATTACTGAAGGGGAAAAAGAAAAAAGAAACCCAGAAGAGTGATGCCTGCGATTGAACAGCCATAAGTGATTCAAATAACCAAACAAAGTTTATACAGATTGTAAATATACGATTGCCCCTACATCAAGTGTTTGTGCAGCAACCTGCTGTTTCATATGCTTTACGTGTGGCAATATCAGCTCTCAATTCTCTTTACCTAAACATCATTTCCCCTTGTAGGATTTTACTTAAATAACTGCATGTGGAAAATATAACTCTACATTAAGAAATAAAGTGAAAATTATATAAGGTGGAATGAGAGGAACAAATAGCTGATGATCTAAAATCAAAAGTCTCAAAATATCTGAAACACTGGAGCCTAATGTACTAGGTATTTGGTTTTTCTAACCAAAAACATTTGTAAGAGGACAAAAAAATTTATAAAATCCTGTATAAAATGAGTGATATATGCAGATGGCGCTGGGAAGAATGAAGATGAGATATCAAATCAGTAATGCATCTATTCCAAACTAAACAATAAAGTTTCAAACTTAGATATGAATTACATGATTGCAGTGTGGATTACTCCTGTTTGAGCTCATAAATAACAACGAGCCTAACAGCCCACAAAAGCGTTTTTGGTTGCAATATTTTGCAGAACTTGTTTTTATAAAATCTCCCAATTCATCAATCTCTTGAAGATTAAGATATAGAAATATAAAGATACAAACCCATAGTACAATAAATTCTTATCTCAGTACAAAGCTATGCTTAAGTCACTGTTACAAAACTAGGGGTCATAGAAACTTTTTTCCAAGCTACCAAGTTATTCTACTCTCAGCTACATTCATCTTCTAAGCACATATGGGGCATGGCATAAAGAAGAATTATACAACATGCAATCATAAGGCAAAATATAGAACTCACCTGTCCTGTTCGGAAATATAATTTTGTGTAGCCAACTTGATACATATCAGGAAGGATATTAAATTGCTGAAGAACAGAGATTGATTTGCTTAATGGATCCTGGTATTCATTGTCCTTCGGAAGCATAAATCCGTACCTAATTATATGCAAGCATATAATAAGGCCTAAGAAAAAACAGACCTCTCCTACAGCTTTGAGCTGAATGCGGGTGCTAAGCTCAGCAAGGAGGACCAAATCCAAAATAATGGGAGTAGCCAAGAGTGAGTCCTCGCATGTATTGTGCAACACAATGGGACTATGCCCACCCATGAATATCTCTAAAGTATACTCATCCATGGCTCTTTTGCTATCTCCCACATATGGCACAAACTTCAATATCAACAACAACATCATACAAATGTTAGTCCGAACCAGAATCTTAATTGTAATAGTAATTGTAATACATGGTCATAGTATTGTAGTACCTTGATGACTACAACATGGTCAAGAGACTCCCCAGGCTCATACAGGATAGCATTACTAGCAACCATGTCATCTACAACATTGCTCTTGGAGATCTCCATGGACCGGAAAGTTTGAGGAGCAAACTATTCATACCATCGTAGTTTCCCAAATGGTTTATAGCTCAATATGGATGTTGGGTACATCACCACCCATAGCATCATCATCATCATCTTCGAGTTTAATTATTGAGATTAAATTCCAAATTTCAATATAGAAGAAATGCTAAATTTGATATACCTTGAAAGCCAGCTGACAAGGAGATCCACCAATACGAGATTTCATCTTGTTTGTCCTCTTGAAATCATCCCCACCAATGGTTTATTCCTCTTAATAGCTAAATCTAATCATTACGAGAACATAAGAGTAAAGATTAGGTAGACACGCATAGCATATGATGAATTCATAATAATGTTAAATAGAAAAAGGGAATATATGTTGGTTGAAATTTGGAACAAAAATTACATGGGCTTCCATTGATAAAGGAACATTTTCCATGATACCTGGCGAGCTATCTGAAGGTGGAAGGAGAAATCTTGGAAACCATTCTGTCGAAAAGAAGCAAATAGATTTTCCATGGTGATTCAGTCCCACAATCACATTATTGTACCGCAAAGACGCCAACTTTTTAATTATCAAACAATCATAACAGACAACCACACTAGCCGAGGAACACTAGCCGATTAAGACCTCCATGCATAAACCAAATCATATAAATATATTAAAACATTGTTTACAAATATCAATATATAAAAAGATCAACATATATCAATGAGTCCCACAAGATGGCGTCTTTATGTTCTCTTGGGATGTTGCTAGAATACCATGACACATTGTTGGGCAATAGATCCGTTGAATGCGAAAGCCGGAGGCTGATGGTGATCGCCGATGGAGCCAAGGGGCGATGTGGATATGAAGTACTCGGCAATGCGATGTAGACACGGTCGCCTAGCTGGAAGTGGACCCAACTCTGCTACAAGGTTAAGGATGGTGTCATCAATGGGAGCCAATGTAGGTGATGATAAAGGGTGTGATGAGAAGGTGATATATACTGCTATGGACGTTGGCTCTGGCGACACTGGATATGGTAAAGATATGTAAGTGTGTGGGGGTATGGAAGGTGATGTGTGAGTGTCTGGGGGTATGGAAGGTGAGGGGTAAGTATGGGGGGTATCAAAGTAGGCCAAGTTGGCTCAGGTGTACCACGACGGCTATCATCATATGGAAGGTGACCTCGCCCACCATATCGACCACGACCTCGGCGATCAACTCTCCCTCTCTCTCTCCCTCTACCTCGAATGGGTTGCATACATTGTGGAGTGGATGACACCGAAGGTCTAATGGATGGTCCATGTGATGTAGATGCCTCACGATCATGGCCGGGTGATCACGATACTCTTCCTCGATCTGGTGTAACCGATCGAACAATATGATGTAGAGTATTCACACCAAACCGGTGGTACAGCGACGACTAGCTATGTCGGAGTCATGGGAGATCACAGTGAACGAACAAAGAATTATAAATATGTAATCTATTGATTAAAATTTGGGAATACATTAAGGACCACGATGCTCTTACCAAAACACGAATAGTCACGGGTTGCCAGTATGGAACCTCATATCATCCACCTATGTAGTGGTGGTATCATAAAGCGTCGTGTTATACGTGATACCACTACATATATGGATCATGGAAGTCCATCCTTACCCACCATAGGGGTGTAGTGCGTCCTACGCGCCGCGCGTATCCTCTGGAAGCAATGCATGGAGCATGGTAGGTCGCTGATCTCTCTGGTGTCGTTCCCGTGCATCCTCTATGTATTTGTTGCTCGCCAAAGACAAGATGGAGGTATCTCTTTGCGATATTATTTACAGTATGAACTCGCTCCGGACGATGCCACTTTCAGCCAGTCTTAAAACATAGCGGTGACATTGTCCACCGTATCTCACGATCAACCCAAACAAATGTGACATTTGGTGACCAACTCTCAGACGTATGGCTACCATAATACTACATTTTACTGCTTATACGTCAAAAACTTTTATGTCAATATGAAGAAACTACTATAGAACCATATAATTTTACATATATAAATTACCTGATCAAGAGTTTGTGCATCTAGTTGATCTCGATATAGGAGGAGTACACTAGATGGGTTATGCACCCATGTCAAAGGTACTCTCCACCTACACTGATAGAAAGTTAGCTTTGGCTCAAAACCGATTACGGAGCTCAACTGGTAATCCATTGTCGAGGGCCTCAGTTAGGTCCCCATCGGCAAACATCACGTGTCATCATGTAAGGCATGAGGGACTAGTGGTGTTGGATATGTTGCTGATCGCCCAAAATCGGGTCGCCCCACGTGAAGTCTCTCCCAAGACCATAGCTGAATATAAAATAAACATAAAGTAAGGAACCTAATAATGTGTTGTGTATATGAATTTGTATGTAACAACAAAATTTTTTTACATACCTGTATCAGTGTAACACAACCGCTAATACTGCGTCTACGATCCAAGCTGGCTCGGCATAACTCACGATATGCATGTGCTAGTATTGCACCCCCCCAACTATAAGTAGCAATATGTGTCAGATCTCGTAGTAGTGGCAGAAAGCACAGATGAACGTGCACTCCCTTCTTATCCGCAAACAAGAAGGATCCCATCAGAGCTAAGATGAAACCACACGCACTCTGCTCTAAAGCGACCTCATCTACATCAGGTGTTGGGGTGGATAACTGGTCACATAACCACCGGATGGAGATAGTGGATCCCTACGAGGCATGAGGCGGGTGGGGTGACCGCCGGCCGACTCCCGCCTGAGTCCGCCACATTGAGCACACATGTCTGAGTATTTCTTTGGGCGCGTCGATCACGAGCGAGGTGACGCAACATCTGTAGCGTGATCGTGTTTCTCCCCCCTTTGGGACATGAAACGTGTGTGTCTCGGGCCGCAATCTCTCAACCAGACATGTGATAAGTGGCTAATTGATCATGATATGGCCCAAACGTATATACCATAGAATCCTGCGAGGATCACGTATGGACGAATACTTGGATCCATCCTCCACATACTGATTAAGGCTTTCATCTCTTTGCGGTGAAGTACTTCACAGATTTGCAAGTAACAAATAAACCAACTGAAATTGAATATATATAAATTGTAGATCTGTTGAAATATTAATTGATAAGTAATAAAAACACATACCTATACATGTCTACTAAATTGGGACCTGTAATCTGTCTTACAATACGAGACGGATGGATCAGTGGATGCGCATCATGAAGCCCTCACGACGCCATAACTATAATGCAGGATGTCTGAAAGGCACTATAAATATTAATTAAACACATTGGATGGCGTATACGTCGAGATCTGAGGAAGGTGAGCAATGTGAAATCAATTTTGTAAGTGCGCAAATCACCATACACTTTCAAAATGCTATGAAATAAAATATGAAATGAATTTCAAATTCCCAACAAATGTGGCTAGAGAACAAACGAGAAATATACGCATATATGATTTTTAAATTCCTATTTGGGCCATAGTTGTTCTTGAACTTGTTTTCTATTCTTACAAGATCGCCGATTGTGACCCGATTGCACAACCCACATGTGATAGTAGTTTTCCCTTCCCTGCGTCCATTTCATTATCTGTTCCCGGGTTGATTTAGGTGAATCCACTTGCCCGTCGTTTCATTGACTGAGTGCTACAATCATTAGGACCATCCTTAAAGAAACCCTCCCTCTTCATTATATAATAGGATAAACAAACTTGCTCATGTATCATAGTATATTAGTGTGTAGTAGCCTTACCGCAGTTGAAAATCAAGACACATCGATCGCGACATCTGTTTATGATATGGCTACATAAAAATCCATCGTCAGTGTCTTTCCATGTGCATTTTTGTCATGTAAGTTGAGGCGATGGGTTCGACCACTCCTTAACTTGACATGAAATCGGCCCTGTAGTGATCGTAAAGAACAATTTCCATCGACCCAGCCTTAACAACACGACCCTGAATCTGAGCATCAACATATGGAGTGAACTGCTCATCAGATGCTAATCTATCAGCACCTAGTTCCCTTCTTGCAACAAAGTAATTGTTGAGGCGGTAGAAGGTCAACTGTACTAATGCAATTACTGGTAAGCTACGAGCTCTTTTAAGGACACCGTTATATACCTCCGAAATGTTGGTCGTCATTATCCCATACCTTCGACCTCCATCATGTGAAAGAGCCCATAACTAAAAAGGGATTGCCTCTAACAATTGTTTTGCTTCAGAATTAATTATCCCAATTGTAGTCATATGCTTATTGAATTTACGTTTTGTACTCGCTATTTGCTCGGCATAAATGAATTCTTCAGAGTTTATCTTTGAGCGGTCTAATAAGATTGCTTGCAAGATGGCGCGTACAAGTGCATGATAGCGGATGAACCCGACCAAGATAGGGATCGGTCATTGCTGCCATAATACGGATATGCATCGGATATATGGAAATTCGGCCGTTCAGTAACTCTATTTCTTATACATTCCAAGAATCATCCCCAACTATCAATATTCTCGCCTTTTGTAATAGCAAATGCCAATGGAAACAACTGATTATTTCCGTCACAACCCATAGCAATCAACAACGTGCCTTTATACTTCCCATATAAATTTGTACCATCAATACTCATTACGGGATGACAATGTTCGAACCCGTCAATAGATGGCTTGAATGACCAGAACATGAGTTGGAATATCTCAGTGTTTGGCATATTAATGTCACATGTTTTCCAAATTACAACACATCCAAGATTTGCTTGCTCTATGGCCAAGAACAAATGTGGCAGCTCTGTATATAACTGAGAAAAGTCACGAAATAACTATATAATTGCTTTATACTTTGTCAGCACATTTTAGTGCTGCATCACTGTTCTCCATCACACTTTCTTGAATAACAGTCGTACTCAATGTGAATTGTGCCATAATAATTGTCTTTATATGAGCAGTAACCAAGTATGAGTCCAATTGATGATGGTCCCGGTTCAAGCAAGGATTTGACACAAGTATGCAGCCCTATATATTTATTGATAACAAATAAGCAAGTATCTTTTACAACCATTGCACTAAGCTTCCATGGACAGTGACATTCTTCCGCCTTCTTACATCTTAAAACGAGCAATTTTTTTGAGGATGCAACAACGACAAACTCTTGGTGTGCTTTAATTGAGTAAATCTTTGCAGCCTCTTGAAAATCGGTTAAGAATTAAAAGCAGCTGACTACAAATTCTCCACTTGAATAACCAGTAGTATGTTGCACCCATGGAGTCCAACCACTTGCAACAGCAATACCCAGGTTTTCAACATGTTCAAATTGAGGTGTTGGTAGTAAGTGATAACAAATAGGGGATGACTCATCTAATGTCTCAGCATCTGGGTTATTTGATACATCACAAGATGGTGCTTGCGCAGAGACATATATCTCTTGCTCATTCTCCAAAATTTGGTTCAAAGTTCAGAAGGATGATGCATGTCCATCAGCTTCAACGTCCGCATCTACATTACAGTCATCATCAACATCATCATCATATTCATCATTACCTTCTTCATAAGCGCGGTCTTCATCAACTCCAAAAACTCCAGTTTCCGGTATTGACGCTACTAGGCCCGCAACCATAGTCAAATTTTGGAACATTGTAATTGTCACAAACCAATAAATCTACATGGCCACCGCAGTTGATTCACTAGTGCCTTGGCTCAAACAACTTCAATATACATATCACACCCCACCCCTACTATCGAGTGTCTTGCCCTCCATAGAAATCCCAGTAGATTTACCTCTGCGACTAGAAAATCACAATGAAGCGAAGCGTATTGCTTGCTTCAATCACAAATCATCAAAAAAATTTTCTTTTCTAAACTTGTGATTTTAAAATTTCGGCAACATAACAATTGTATATAGGACATGTCCCAAAACACATTATACACAATTTTTACACTATATCAAACATGGCAGCCAACAACCTCCACACATTTTCATAAACCACATTATGTACATACGCTATATTCCTTTATACAAGTTCAAGGTATTTCCATACAAAATTCTATTTATACACAGCACTTATCTTTGATGTCGAGCCTCTATTGTGCTCCGACATACGGCGATACTGTGCACAGAAAATAGTTTTTAAAGCAGAAAATAATGGCTAAGCGAGCTCGGTGAGTGTATGCTTTTAGAAAATGTTTGTTTCGGAAAGCATCTAAAAACTGTAAAACTTCCGTTTACATGATATTTTCCAGAAATATTTCTTTCTTTGCTTTGCTTTACTTTAAAAGTTTCTGAAACTTTTATTGCTTGCTTACTTGAAAGTTTATAAAACCTTTCAAAAATCTCTTGCTTGCTTGCTTTATCTTACTTTAAAAGTTTCTAAAACTTTTCTCAACTCTTGCTTTAAAAGTTGTTGCTCAAAACTTTTCATAAACCTTTTAGCTAAAGTTTCTCAAAACTTTTCATAAATGCAGGGCTTTGGAAGCGCCCATGCTGAAATAAAGCGGGAGCACAGGCTCGGCTGGGTTTTGTTTTAAAACAAACATGGGAGCACAGAGAACAATGGAAATCTTGGCCGATGGTTGATTTTTAAAACTGTATAAACATGCTTATAAACATGCGCCAATGGCCTTTCTAATAGTTGTACCCTAGTGAACCACGGGGCACGGGCATCGGCAGTGCCGTGGAAGGACACAGGTGCACATCACCTAGGTGGAAGGGCCTTGGCCCACGTCACCTTCAGGTAAATATGGTGGAGATTGACTTGGGGTCTCCCATCTTATGAATTTAGTTAAGAGCTCTTAACCTTACTATACTCCGATGTGCCACGGTCTCCTTTAAATGTATGATGCATGTTCTAAGTTGCAGCCAGTGTAATCTAAAATACATGTATGAAATCCACAACACCCTTCGCATGTAGATACCTCGACGGATCTTTGCTTAAGGTAAGGGATTTTTAGTTACTTTATTTACAAAATGAAACTTGTTTCTTCTTTGCTCTTTGAAATATAGTTTATAGTTAAAAACCATTGCTTGCTAAACTCATTGCTTGCTTTTAAAAAGTATGGTTGAATGAATCAAAACCATTACTTATTTGCTTTTCATATATGGTTTAAAATCAATAGTTTCTTTACTTTTCAAGCATGGTTTACAATCAAACCATTTAAATCTGAGTGAAAAGCAGTTCGCTAATAATACATAATATTTGGAAAAAATAGGTTTTAGAACACTTTCACTCTTTGTTTCCCAAACTTGAGCACAAATCCACTACTTTGCCTCCTTTGCTTTTAGCCTACATGCTCAAGCGAATACGGCAGCGTATTAATCACCTACGTATAGCGTATAAACTTAACGTACTTCACACGCAAGTCACTTTAAGGTCACACAACATTTATATAAAGTCAAATTAACAATTTACCCTTGAGCACTAAAAAAACCCCTAACAAAAAAAACCACTCATTTTGGTAACCTTTTTCCAACAATACTCTATGAACTTATTACCCAAAAATTATTCAGAAGGTCTTCAAAAATTATGAAACTCTCTAGATCAGTCCTTTATATATCCAATGACATCTCTTTAAAATTTCAATGAAAAATTCCTTCTCTAAGGCTCTCAACCACATAACACAGAGATTCTGACATGTTTTTGATTCCAAACTCACTGAATCACCTACTGTTATCCTTGATTTCTGGGATCTTAACTCTATAAATTGGAAATGGTTTCTTCACTCATTTGAGCTTTATGATTCTAAGGTTTCTTCTCCAATTGGAATCACCCAATTTGGATCACCAAAACTCAAGTTATTGTATTTTACATCTAGATGACTCAATTTGGCAGAACAGAATCTGCACATAGCTCCACTTTGACAAATTTTCTAGGCACTTTTTGCTTACAATTTGCATGCACTTCCTTCAGATAACTTATTCCCCTAGAAGTCTATTTTACCCATAATTTTTAATCACTCAATTTAGATGAGTGAAACTCCACTTATGGCCAAAACACTACAATATACACCCAAAACAGAGCATAATCAGTAGGCTACACAAGCTCACCTTTCAGTCCGTATTTGGGAGCCTTAGAGCTACAATTTGCTCTTTGTTCCTTCTATACATTTGTAGCCCTATCTCTTATGGTTCTTTACCAATTGAAATCAATTCATTTAGATTATTATAACTTAATATATAACCAAAACAAAAACAGGGGTTTTACCAGATTTACGACAGAATTTCCTTTAAAAAACCCCTTATTCTCCTTTTACAACAATTCCTCAAAACCAACATGGAATTCATTGAAACCAACTTCACAACACTTGAATTGGTGATTTGGAACTTCATAAAACCAAACCCTAGGTAAAAATCCTATGAATTCAACCCAAGGTCCACCAATTCCTACAAAACCATATAAATAAGAGGATTCCATGTTTATTATATACTAATGAAGGTTTTACCCACATGAATTCAACAAAAATCTAGGATTTGGGTGATCTCTTCCAAAACCCTAGACAAGGAGGAACAATCTCCATGGAAAATTCATACTAAAAGCCCTAGACATCAAAATACACTTAATTCCAAAACAAACATACCTTGATCTTGGTTCTTCTTCTTCTCCTCCTTCTTCCTCTTCTCTTCCTCCTCTTGGCTCTCTCCTTCTCCTCCTTAGAACCGTGAAGCCCTAGCAAAATATGAGACCAAATGAGTTTGGCTTGTCTCTCCTCTATTTATATGCTAAACTTTGCCTAAATTATAAATTTAGTCTCGTCTCTTTAATTTTCAATTGTAACTTATGCTATTTGTGTGGCCCATCTCTACACTTAATGATTTTTTCATATTCATGTCCTATTTGCTAAATGACAATTGTACCCTTGTTCTCATACACAAATCCCGGGTTCCATAAACTTTCATTTCCTACTTTAGTCTCCAAAATACTACTATGTGACACTTGGTACTCTTATATACCCCTACAGTATCATGTACTGTACACTCTCTCGGGACGGGGTGTTACAAAATCCTCCCTCCTTAGGAACATTTTGTCCTCGAAATGAATAAAACTAAAACTCCCAAGAAAGAAAGGGGAAAAATACCTCATTCGGAAATAAGTGAGAATGCGACGAGCGCATCGAGCCTGCGGCTCCCAATGGCCTCCTCATGATTCTTCCATAAGACTTTAACTAATGGAATCACTTTGCTCCTCAACACCTGTTCCTTGATCCTACAATCTACCTGAGTATCTCCTCATAAGTCAAATTCTCAACTAAGCGCCTTCGGATTTGCTACTCTCGATACATGTGAAGGATGCAGGATGTACTTCCTTAACATCGACACATGGAATGTCATGAATCCTTGATAGCTACAGGGGTAACTTCAACTTGTAAACTCTTGGCCCCACCTTGCTCACAATCTCATAAAGGTCCTATAAATCTTAGGCTGAGCTTGCCTCGCTTCTGAATCTCAAAACACCTTTCCAAGGAGAAATCTTGAAAGACCGATCACCTATCTCGAGCGCAAGTCTCTCGACGAGTTAATCCGCATAACACTACTGTCTATCTCTTGCTTTCTTTAAGATTATCACAGACAATTTTTCACTTTCACGAGAAGTGATTTGCACTAGTTCAAGGCCTACTGGTCTTCTCTCACTAACTCTTCCGGCCTGCGGAATCCCTACATTTCCTACCATCTAGGTGCCTCGAAATGGTGCAATTCATCTTGGCACGATAAGCTGTTGTTATAAAGCGAACTCCATTAGTCTTAAAATGAGTATCCCAACTCCCTTGATTCCATCACACACAAGCTCTCGACATATCCTCTAACGTCTGAATGGTCCTCTCGGTAGCCATACGTCGAGGATGAAATCTTTAATCTTTGAAATATTGATACCTAAAGTTGTTTGCAAACTAGGCCCCGAAACCTGGATGTGAACACAGGGTTTCGATCACGAAACTATCGGCCAGAACCCCATGAAGTCTCACTATCTCATCCATACAAGCGGGCCCGACTTTTCCGGAGAATCCTCAACGTGCGTGCGAAAAATGGCGGACGATCAATCGATCGCTATCACCCATGCCGCATCATCTTTGCCTTTGAGTCAGTGAAGGCACATCCGAAGATCCATATTGATCTTCTCTATTTCCCATCTTTGGAATAGGGGTAACTATATCTTCTGAGACCTCGATGCTCTGCCTTCACTGGCAGCGGGTTAGGCATACGACAGGCTTTTACAATCTCTTTCTTCATCCCGTTTCCACCCGGTAATGTTAACCAAAGTCTTGTACATCTTAGTCTTACTGGATGCATAGCATACAGCGGATGGATATGCTTCTTCCATAATGTCTCTCTTATTTGTTCCATACTCCTTTTGCCCATTCTACATCCTTTCAGCATCATGCCGTCATCTCTAATTTGAAACTCACACTTTCTTCATTTTTATCTCTTCCTTAGAAGCAATCATCTGTGGATCCTCATTTCCACTGCTAGAATCTGATCCACTAAGAGTCTAACATGAATGTGGCTAACAAGGCTCTAAATCCTCGACCTCCAATATCACCCCTAAAGCTCTTAGATCCATAGCAGTGGAAGACAACCTAATCTCATATGGGACAGAACTGCAGTGGCTACTCGAGGCATCTTACGACGTGGCTTTCCACTGGATGGTACTCGATCGTACAATCGTAGTCCTTAATCAACTCAAGCCATCTTCTTTGCCTCAGGTTTAACTCTTTTGGGGTGAAAATATATTGAGACTCTTATGATCTACTCTAGATCCTGCAAGGAACACACCATATAAGTAATGTCTCCATATCTTGAGCAAACACATTTCTTTGCCAAGCTCCTAAGTCATGTGTGAGTAATTCTCCTCATGCTTCTTCGGTACATACAGAGGCATATGCAATCACCACATCGTGCATCAAAGAGCACAGCAAGGCCTTGTAGAAGCATCCTTGTAAACCATGAGCCATACTCCCATTGGCGAAGCTAGGCCCCGGAGGCGAAGTCAATCTACCCTTGACTCCTCGAAACTCTGCTGCGAGCATCCGCAATCATGCCGAGCATCTTTCCTTGTCGGCTGGTCGGTCGGTGCTATCTTGGAAACCCCTCAGCAAACTTCTTGTAATATCTGCTTAAACCCGAGAAGCCGACCTACGACACATTCTTTGGCGGTTTCCAATTTACCACAGCTTCTATTTTCCGGGGATCCACACTCAACCCCCTCGGCTGAGATCACATGACCTAGGAATACCTTATCAAGCCATGACACTTGCTCAACTTGGCATACAACTATCGCTCCCTTAGAGTGCATGACACAATCCTCGGGTGCTCACAGATATTCTCGAACTACACGAATACACTAGGATATCATCAATAAAGACTACTCGCGAACCTATCAAATCACGGTGCAGAATGCCGGTTCATCAAATCCATATGTGCCGGAGCATTAGTCGAGCCAAAGCGGCATCACGAAACTCATAATGCGTAGCGTGTCCCGAATGCGGAGTCTTAGGAACATCACCCTCTGCACCCTCAATGATGATACCCTGAGCCTCAAATCTATCTTGGAGTACTTGGGACCCACAGGCGTCGAATAACTCATCGATCCTAGGGAGTGAATGCGATTGCGGATGAAGCAACTTTGTTCATTTTTGTAATCTATACACAACCGCAAACTCCCATCTTTCTTTTTCACGAAGAGAACTGGAGCTCCCCATGGGGATATGCTCGGTCGGATTGTGAGACCCCGGGAAATCCAGATTTCCTAAGGAATGATGAAATGGTAATTTCGGTCAAAATCCGGAATTTTTCTAGATCTCGAATGATGAAACGGACGGCACCGTTGGAATCGTCTCGCGAAATCTAGCTACCACGTCGAATTTCGTCGAATTCCGAGATAGTCGGAATTTCACGTTTTTCGAGGCACGTAGAGGAGTGCGGGACACTTGGCACTTTATGAGTGGCCCAAGAGGCGCCACGTGTCAAGCTATGGGAGAGTCAAACTTGAGCTTAAGTTTGGGTCATAGGTGACACATGGCATGATGCCATTAGAGGGAAATCTAAGTTAGATGGATAAGGATAAGGGTGTAATCCCATGGTCCAATGAGAAATGGACACTTGGCATAGAGAGGACTTTCCTCTTGACCAAGTCTCCCAAATCAGTTTGGGGGAGGGAAAGAGAGAGCAGACGAAGAGAGAAAGGGAAAGAGAGGGTTTTTAGAGAGAGAGGCTCCACCTTCTCTCTAGAATTCCGGCCGTCGGACCGTCGGCCGTGAGACAAGCAAAGTTGCTCCCCCGGCAAGAATTCTGGTGGAGTACACGATTTGGGAGTTTCGACAAACTCCGGAAAGGTAGGGGTTTTCTCCTACTTGTTTTACTTTTGCTTAAAGGTCATGTAATGGATAGAAAGGTTGTTGAGGCACGGGCGGCCGTGACTTAGTTCAAAGATTTGGGCCAAGTGAATAAATCACAGGTGTGGTTTGGGCCGATCCACGGACTGTTTGTGTGATTGTGTGATGTGTGTTGTTGCCATGGGTGAATAACATGTTGATTGTGAAAGTGTGTTTGTTCGAGAGGCAGACAGCGGATTGTGCATAGCCCATATGAGCTAAGTTTATGTTATTATTATAAACTGAATAACATGATGTATGGAATTTAAATTTGTTAATATATGCATGAGTGATATATTAGCATGTGTTGTATGTTTGGTGTGCCATTGCATTTCACTTAGGTGGGGAGTAACCCAAGTAGGGAAATTCCACTACTGGGCATTGCTCACCCAGGTCGGTAGGAATATATTTTTCGGTGCCGAAGGCGTGCTTGGGGATGGGACACATCAAAGGACCTTGGCGAAAGCGGCCAAAGATGGCCTTATCTTGTATTTTGTAAAATTCTGGGCAAGAGACCCATTTTATTTTGTATAAATTGTAATAAATACAATTGTAAACAAATCATTTTTGTATAAAATATACATTTTATGAGTATGATGTGTAGGCTCAAGTGGTCATTTTTACACGTGTACGTGCCTCATGATGTGAGACATGTAGATTTCCGCGGGTTGACGGGTAGTCAACGGACCCCCGGGTTTTGGGGTGTCACACGAATGAATCCCACTGCCAACAATTCTTCTAAAGCGGGCCTTAAGCTCTCATTTACTGTGAGCCATTCTATAAGGAGGAATGGAAGCAGGCTCGATCCAGGATCAAATCAATGAGTGAACTCCACCTCTCTTTGCAGGTAATCACACCAATATCATGCAGAATACATCCCGGAACTCTCTAACAAGCTGGAATCCTCATCCACGAGTCCCTCGCTCTGTTTCCACCACATAAAGCTAGATAACCCTTACGACCCTTACGCATCATTCTCTGTATTTGTCATGGCCGAGAGATCATCTTCGGAAAGATAACTCTCTACATATTCCCCTGAACTTAACCTCCAATTTCCCTGGCCTATGCAACTTTACTTCCTTTTTATAACAATCTAATGTGGCTCTATGGCGAGATAGTCAATCCATGCCGAGAACCACATCAAAATCCCTCATATCTAAGGCCACGAATCCTCTTGGGAACTCCTGTCCTCAATCAGAACTCTACTATCTCGGCCTCACGTACGAGAATAACGAGATCTCCGGTGGAAGGGGAAACTCTCATACGACCCTCTAATGGGTGGGTGCATTATGCAGACGATCTAGAAAGGCACGGATGCAAATGAATGTGTGGCTCTGGGTCCGCTGTGTATAAGCATCATGATCAAGGATAGAAATAATACCGATATTATCTGGGTTTGCATCGCATCCTTCTTTGATCCGCAGCGCTAAACCACTGGCTTTAGTGCGGGTCTCATGCATCCACAGGGCACTACCTCTGCCTCTACCACGGCCGCCTCTACTGCGGTTTGCCTTTGGCCCCTACGGCGGAAACCTCCCTGAAGACCTCTGAGTGCTCATCTCGGGTGTGGGGGTAGCTAGGCTAGCTACTGATGTCTCTGCACCCATCAACTGAGGACACTCCCTAATGAAATGGCCTTCTGGCCCCTTGATGGAAACTTATCACCTTATATATCTCTTACACTCCCCATGGTGTCGCCTCGACACATATGACGGAGCCAGGAGGAGGAATACTGCAGGTGCCAGCGCTATGGCCCCAGGGCCTCACTAATCCACGACTAGATGTAGCTCCTCGACACGCACCTTGGCCTCTGCCAACCTCTACCCTTGTTCCTCTTTTCTGTATGCGTCGAGCTTTGTTTGGAAGTGCCTGGTGCACTCCTCTTCCTTTCCTGCCTACTCTGATACATAGCCGTCGTACTTTGCTCAACTCTCAGAGTTGCCTCAACTAAGTCCCCAAATCTATTATGAGGAATCACAGACAAATGCACTCGAATCCGGTGTTGCAATCCGGCTAAAAACCTTTTGCACTTCATGGCTTCATCAGCTTGAATATATGGAACCAATCTAACTAGTTCCGAGAACCTCTTCTCATAATCGACACCGACATGTTCTTTTGTTCTAACTTTGAAGAACTTCGTGATTCGAATCATATGACTTTGAGGAAAGAACCTATCAGTGAACTCTTGTTGAAATTGGTCCCATGATATGCCATTAGGATACCTCCTCTCCACGCGTCCTGATCATAGCCTGTCTTCCATCAAAAAAGCTGAAAAGCAAGACCCTTTGCTCATCCGTGCGACCAGCAACTCCATAAACCTTATTTACTCGGTCTAGCCATAACGGTATACGGATCCTGCTTGCCGTCATATGGCTTGGCACTTGACACTGTTGCTCTCTCTATCGACCTCCCCGGGTTCTTGAGAACTTCTCTAGGTGGCGGTGGAGAAATTTGCGATTCTTGACAGGTCGCTATGGCTACTATACGTACTGTCTGTGCCACCTTTCTGCCGTAAACAATCCTGGAACTTGAGCTCCTCACGGTGGCCCGAGGATAGTCCGACGACCTTCCTTCTTTGGAGGTGATTCATAGAGCGGTAGTGGAACCAACTATGTTCTCCATCTCTCAGTCTTACGAGATGAAGCAAACCTCTGGAATGACTCCTAAAGACTGACCTCGGCGTCTCTGCTGACATAGTCTTGTGTTGCAAAAAAAAAAAAAAAAAAATTCAACTATTTAATACTTTGAATCACCTCATATGTATGTACTTTGAATTGGAAAATGCATGGTTGCCAGTAGTGTAAAATAGTGTATACGAAAACTACGATGCTTAATAACAACGAGCTACGTACCACCTTGTCACACCCGCCCCCTATCGGCGGGTGTGCGACGGCTCATAGCTCACCAGATTACTCTAATGACTAGAAAATCTGTGTGAAGCGTATTTACTTGCTTCAATCTCATTATAAAAAAATTTCTTTTCTAAACTTGTGATTTTATAAAATTTCGGCAGCACTCTTGTTTATTATATAGGACATGTCCCGAAAACACATACACGATTTTACACTATATCAAACATGGCAACCAACAACCTCCACACATTTTCATAAACCACATTATGCTTCCTTTATATATTCCTTTACTCTAGTTCAAGGTATTTCCATAAAAATTCTATTTATACACAGCACTTATGCGATGTCGGGGCCTCTGTGTGCTCCGGCGTCTGGCGTACTGTGCACGGAAAATAGTTTTTAAAGCAGAAAATAATGAGCTAAGCAGGCTGTTGGTGTATGCTTTTAGAAAATGTTTGTTTTTCGAGAAGAAACATCTAAAAGCCCCACAAAACTTAGTTTACATGATATTTTCGAGAGAAATATTTCTTTCTTTGCTTTGCTTTACTTTAAAAGTTTATGGAAACTTTTATTGCTTGCTACTTGAAAGTTTATAAAACCTTTCAAAAATCTCTTGCCTTGCTTTATCTTACTTTAAAAGTTTCTAAAACTTTTTCTGCTCTTGCTTTAAAAGTTGTTGCTCAAAACTTTTCATAAACCTTTTGCTTCAAAAAGTTTCTCAAAACTTTTCATAAACGGGGGCACAGGCTGGCGCATGCTTTTGAAATAAAGCGGGCCTAAGGCTCAACCGTTTGCTTTAAAACAAACACGGGAGCCTGGTCTCAACCCTGCACCAATGGTTGATTTTAAAAACTGTATAAACATGCTTATAAATCATCAACCACTGGAGGCCTTTCCTAATAGTTGTACCCTAGTGAACACGGGGAGCTGGGCATCGGCCAGGTGCACGTAGGAAGGACACAGGTCCACATCACCCTAGGTGGAAGGGCCTTGGCCCGCACGTCACCTTTTTCGGTAAATATGGTGGAATTGACCTGAGTCTCCATCGTCATAATTTAGTTAGAGCTCTTAACCTTATATCTTTCGATCGTGCCCGCGGTCTCCTTTAAATGTATGATGCATGTTTCTAAGTTGCCGACCGAATGATCTAAAACCATGTATGAAATCCTAACACCACCGCGCGCGTACGAGAATCATACGATCGGATCTTCTTAACTGGCCAAGGATTACAGTTGAACTATTTCTGAAATAGACTTTTGTTTGCTTGCTTGCTCTTTGAAATATGGTTTTATAGTTAAAAACAAACGCTAAACTCTGTTGCTTTGCTTTTTAAAAGTATGGTTGAATGAATCAATCAAAACCATTACTTATTTGCTTTTCATATATGGTTTAAAATCAAAACCTTTTGCTTGCTTTTCAAACATGGTTTACAATCAAAACCATTTAAATACCAGTGCAAAAAAGTTCATAATAATACACTAATATTTGGAAAAATAGGTTTAGAACACTCACCTCTTTGTTTCCCAAACTTGAGCACAAATCCACTACTTTGCCTCCTTTGCTTTTAGCCTACATACTCAAACGAATACGGCAACGTATTAATCACCTACGTATAGCGTATAAACTTAACGTACTTCACCGCATAAGTCACTTTAAGGTCACACAACATTCATATAAAGTCAAATTAACAATTTACCCTTGAGCACTAAAACCCTAACAAAAAAACCACTCATTTTGGTAACCTTTTTCCAACAATACTCTATGGACTTATTACCCAAAAATTATTCAAAAGGTCTTCAAAAATTATGAAACTCTCCAGATCAGTCCTTTATATATCCAATGACATCTCTTTAAAATTTCAATGAAAAATTCCTTCTCTAAGGCCCTCAACCACATAACACAAGTTACAGCATATTTTTGATTCCAAACTCACTGAATCACCTACTGTTATCCTTGATTTCTGGGATCTTAACTCCATAAATTGGAAATGTTTTCTTCACTCATTTGAAGCTATGATTCTAAGGTTTCTTCTCCAATTGGAATCACCCAATTTGGATCACCAAAACTCAAGTTATTGTATTTTACATCTAGATGACTCAATTTGGCAGAACAGAATCTGCACATAGCTCCACTTTGACAAATTTTCTAGGCACTTTTTGCTTACAATTTGCATGCACTTCCTTCAGATAAATTATTACCCTAGAAGTCTATTTTATCCATAATTTTGAATCACTCAATTTGGATGAGTGAAACTCCACTTATGGCCAAAACACTACAACCATACCCAAAACAGAGCATAATCAGTGAGCTACACGAGCTCACCTTTCAGTCCGTATTTGGGAGCCTTAGGCTACAATTTCATCTTTATTCCTTCTCTGTTTATGGCCTATCTCTTATGGTTCTTTGAGAATTGAAATCAATTCATTTGGATGATTATAACAATCTATAGTAAAACAAAAACAGGGGTTTTACCAAATTTTGACAGAATTTCCTTTAAAACCAACATTCTCCTTTTACAACAATTCCTCAAAACCAACATGGAATTCATCAGATAACTTCACAACCTTGAATTTAGTGATTTGGAACTTCATAAAACCAAACCCTAGGTAAAAATCCTGAATTCAACCAAGGTCCGCAATTCCTACAAAACCATATAAATAAGAGATTCCATGTTTATTGTATACTAATGAAGGTTTTACCACATGAATTCAACAAAAATCTAGGATTTGGGTGATCTCTTCCAAAACCCTAGACAAGGAGGGCAATCTCCATGGAAAATTCATATTAAAGCCTAAACATCCAAAAATACACTTAATTCTAAAGACAAACATACCTTGATCTTAGTTTCTTCTTCTCCTCCTCCTTCTTCCTCTTCTCTTCCTCCTCTTAGCTCTCTCCTTCTCCTCCTTAGGCAGTGAAGCCCTAGCAAAAATATGAGACCAAATGAGTTTGGCTTATGTCTCCCCTCTATTTATATGCTAAACTTTGCCTAAATTATAAATTTAGTCCTCATCTCTTTAATTTTTCAATTGTAACTTATGCTATTTGTATTGTGGCCCATCTACCCTTAATGATTTTTCATATTTATATCCTATTTGCTAAATGACCATTGTACCCTTGTTCTCATACACAAATCCGGGTTCCATAAACTTTCATTTCCTACTTTAGTCTCCAAAATACTACTATGTGACACTTGGTACTCTTATACACCCCTACAGTATCATGTATTGTACACTCTCTCAGGACGGGGTGTTACAATACAGTTCAATGTCCTCAATGGTAGTTGTGTTAACTAAGTTCAACATTCGGCACACACTACTATCATTCCATATTTGAAAAGGTTGGAACCTTTTTCCACTATTCAAGGGATACTTATAATTGAGGCCTAATTTGAACCTTTGTTTGTCAATGGTTGTGCTTATGTATATCATATCAGTCAATTGTTCAAAAGTGCATTCAGCAGAAGTACATCAAAGGCTGTCTGAAGCTTTCTCCCCTCATATTTCACATCTGTTTCAGTCCTCAATAATTGTCCATTGTAATAACATATCACGGTAATAGTTGACACATACATAATTGACCTATACAAAATGCTCCAAAATGAATTAAATAATATGGGAGGTCATTATCCTGATATCACATCAACTCTATCATAAAGGTCATCAACTTTAGGGTTTTAGAGTTTTAGGGTTTAGGGCATTAGGGTTTTAGGGTGGTTTTAGGGTTTTAGGGTTTTAAGGTTTGGGGGTTCTAGGGTTTTAGGGTCTTAAGGTCTTAGGGAATTAGGGTTTTAGGGTTTAAGGGTTTTGGGGTTTTGAGGGTTTTGGGTCTTAGGGTCTTAGGGTCTTAGGGTCTTAGGGTCTTAGACCATTAGTGTTTTTGGGTTTTGTGGTTTTAAGGTGGTTTTAGGGTATTAGGTATTTTGGTTCTAGGGTTTTGGTGTTTTTGGGTTTTTGGGTATCATCGTTTTAGCATTAGGGTTTTTGGGTTTTTAGGTTTTTGGGTTCTAGGATTTTTGGGTTTTAGGGTTTTGGGGTATTTTTCAGGACTATATACAATTAACTCCATCAGGAGCTAAAAAAAAGTGATTGAAGTACAAATTTCTAGTGGGTTTCCCATGGAAGACAAATGATTTTTAATGCATAATTTAGCTTGCTTTTACAGATGTCAAATCATTGTATTTCAATTTCCATTTTTTCTTCCTAGTGAAACATCATTGAATTCTATCATGTATAACCACCAGAATAGAGAAAAAAATGGGAACAAGTAAAGGCACATAAATAACATGCACAAAATAAAACCTGCAACTACCTGACAGTGGATAAGAAAATTTTAAGTACTAGAAACACATCAGTATTAATAAGGAAAGTTACACCAAGAAAAAAGTTTTGTTTCCTGCCTAAACCAAAATTCAAGCACAATACTAATGGTATGTTTGGTTACTGAGAAATCAATGAAAATAACTAAAACTAACTAATACAAAAGGAATCATAAGCCCTCTAAACTCTTCATTTTCAGTTCCCAAAAAACATGGTCAGCTGATCAAGTCCTTATCCCCCATTATATCCTTGACCAAACATCAAAGGAAAATCTCAACTTTGCACCATTCCCTCCTCCAGGACTTTCTCAGTAACCAAACAGGTGGTTTCCGATACTTACAGAAAAATCAAAAACCATAGTTATACTAGATATTTCAGTTCCCACAAAAAATAATACTCGGCTTCAATTATCTTATTCGATCATTTTACGATGAAGCTTCTGATACAAGGCTAACATCACCGGAATGATACAAGCGAAAATGGAAAAAAATCAAAGGAGCAAAAAACGAATGCAAATACTTCCATTTTAGGGCACAATCAGAATGGGATAAAAATATACATCCAACAAATAAATAAATGAAAGAGAATGCGAGAAAGGAGCTATGCAGGAGAAGGAGGATCGGGAGAGGTAGAGCGGAGGAGGGCCGGGAGATAGGCTTATTGGAAGGAGAAGAGGAGCAAATGTCGGAGAAGAGCGGAAGGAGAAGAAAAAGAAAACCTAACCATATAGGACCAATTGCATTGTTGCCAGTTAAGACATTTCATAACAAATTGCTAGTTGTTCGATTTCACGGCATTTCGGCGATTCAAATCGCAGATGTTTCGGTTCAGGCATTCCAGACGAACAATTTGCGGTATCAAAAAGCGGCTGACATTCGCACTACTTGGTTAATAGTTTGGCATGCAAACTAACTTCATAATTTTTTATTTCATACGCATTATTCCCGTCTAAAACTCCAAATTATAAATTAACTTCAAATTTATCAGCCATCCTTGAAGGCACTTCTAGCCATTCCTCCTCTGTTTTTTTCTTTTAAGCCCTTGTTCATTAAAGATGAAGGCTGATATTTATGTCATTCTTAACCTATAATCACCCTTTATTTCATTTTCTTTCCCATATGCTTAAGGTTTTTCTAATAAAGTGATTTGACTATCGATCACGGGTTTGCCTTTGTTTTTTTGTGTTTTTATCGTCGATCTGTCGCGGCGTGTATCGTCGTTGATTTGTTGCAACGAGTAGTTGTGTCATCGACAATTAACTTATTTGTGGGTTTTCTCGTTGACAGTTCATATGGAAAAATTCGATATCATAGAGTCATAGATCAAATCATGTTCGTCAGCATACTATAGATCTGAAATCTTAGATATTCCATGCATTTTTTGATTATCAAATGTGTAATCATTTAGCGATCATTTTTTTTATTAACATAAATGTTGTTATGTCATCCTTTTTGTTATTAACTTATATACTGTTGTGTTATCCTCTAAAGTTTTAAGCACTTTGGATTATTTGTTTTCAATCCCCATTGTATTGTAAAATTTAGTTATTTAAAAAAAAAAAAACTTCAAATTTATCTACATCATTAAATTGACATTTTTTTTAAATAGATAATTTTATCAATTCAAACTAACAATATATCTGATAAATACACATAATCAAATTCACTAAAAAACTTTAGAGCGTGATGCAACATCATAGCATAATGAATTGGCTTGAAGTCTACACATTTGATAATCCTATAATGACTATAATATATATGACTCTAGTTTTGCAAAATATTGACAACCATGATTTGATTTATTGTCTTTGACTGATCGAATATGCTTTGTCGTCTAAATTGTCCACACACTAGTCAACGTCACAACAAACGATAAAAAACCAATCGTTATACCAAGACGACGCTGCTTCGTTCTTATTCGTATGCTGAATTTTATTCCCAAGCGTAGGAATTAAGGTTGTCTAGCATTATAATACTGTGGGAGTTCACAAGTCATCTCCACAAGGAGTAGTCTAAATTATTGATCCTTAGGAGCTATTCTCCAAAAGGTGTGTAATTGAAAAGGAAATTATAGGGTTGTGGTTGGTTGATTTAAGGCTTGATTAAATTGACTATTTTAAAATAGAAAGATGATTGCTAGGAATCTTAGGTTTTCACTCACCAATACTCACGTAATTCCCACCTCTTAGTTTATAGTCTCATCTAAGAGTCATTGATGAATGGTCTTCTATGGAAGATTTTTGCTAAGCAGCTCTTTTAGAATGAAAAAAGCTTGATCGAGAATATTAAACACTTGTTCCACAAGTGGTCGAGACTCTTAGCTTGCATTCGAAATCCAAGTACAGCGTGTGCGAGGATCTCTCGTTCCACCGTTGTCGGAAGATGCCCAACTAAGGTTTTTATAAGTT
The DNA here is from genome assembly GCA_016808115.1 of Tetrastigma voinierianum. Taxonomy (NCBI): domain Eukaryota; kingdom Viridiplantae; phylum Streptophyta; class Magnoliopsida; order Vitales; family Vitaceae; genus Tetrastigma; species Tetrastigma voinierianum. The sequence continues at coordinate 49,555 of JAEQBH010005881.1, read as the reverse complement.
TCTCTACAAGTGATTAACATCACACAATCCCATTGAAGTAAAGAGGAACTAGGGCTATTACCTTGATCGGGGTGAGTTTCACCGTAGAACTGACATAAAGTTTAGAACTCCATGGAATTATAAAGCAAATCATGCTTGAAGAGATTTATTCAAAGGAACTTTGAAAATCGAATTCAATTACAAAACCTATGAATGAAAAATACAAAATACTGAGAAAGAAAACGAGATGTGTGGTCTAATTAAAAAGGATTACACTTCTGTGCTTGCAATCAAAATCTCGAGAAAAATAAAGTCTTCAACCACAATCCTATAAAACTTAAACCAAAACGTAAGAAGAACACTTCTTCTATGAAAACCTAAACCTCGGAATCAAAATCTGCCTTCTTCCCCTTTCCTTTGGCTTTTATACCCTTTTCCATTGTGATCTTGAGTTAGTGGCTAAGACTGATCGTGCCTTACGTCGTCGTATTCTGCTCAATTTCCGCAAATCTTACATGGGTGTGCAGTGCGGAGTTAGTGGTGCCACGTGGGTTTTCGCCACTTTTACGCATGGGTGTCTGAGTGCAATTTGGAGTGTCTTGTCTGAGGTTCCTGCACTTGTTTCCCGACTTGTTTACGCTAAACTTCACCATGTGATGCCCCAAAGCAGGGTCCGTTGACTACCCATGAACTCTTGGAAAATCTATACATCTCGTATCCAGACGTATACTGAGTAAAAATGGCCTCTTGGGCCCATAAACCAATACTCAAAATAAATATCCCAACTATATTCCAATAGTCCAAGAGTTATACATTTCTCTTAATACACATACATATTAAAATTTACAATTCTAATACATATTATCAAAAACCATCAAAGCCCATGACGAGCTTTCTTGAAAATACGGCCTCTAGATAAGCCGTCTCCTAAATGCGGCTCCACCACATTACTGAAATAATATATTCCCTCGACGGGGTGGAGTTATCGCCCGGTAGGTGGTCACCCTAAATGGTTACTCCACCTAAGTGCATATGCAATGCTCCAATTTAAACACACACTCAAGTAAATACGTGATCCTACTTGAATGTCTAAATGCCCATTCCCATGTATCGAGTCCTCACCGACTCCCTCACACTTGCCTAAGCCATATATGAGAAAATAATCATTTTCAAAACAAAACTTGTTGTTCTTGAAAATATACTACCGAAATGTCGGTAAAAATATGGGACTACCCTCCGAGGCGAATTGGTTGGTGAGCTTTCCGAAACAGTCCTTAGTCCTAAATCGAAATGATCTGTTGGCCATCTCCCAACCCAATTCTCAGGAAAAATCGTCACCAGTGAAATTCCTTTCGCAGCCATATTCGATTTTGGAAAATTCATGTCATGCACTAACACCTAATCTCCTAGGTTACCAGTGCATATGAAAATGCATTATGCCATTTCAAAACCATTTTATACAAATATATAAATATATCAATATGCAACATTCTCAAATTACATTCACACCACATGTAATTCAACAATATGGATCAAACAACACCCAAATTAGCTCACTTGAGCAATTCACAATTTCATCTCCAATGACCTATACTCACAATTATATTTCATATAATTAAGTAAATCACAATTTTATCTCATTAGCTATACCTGATTATATTCCATATAATTGGGCAAATCAATTTATCTCCCGCAAATAGCCCTGCCACCCAAAACCTGATTTATTCATAAATTATTAAACAAACACCCCCAAACGGCCCCTACAGTCACGGGTATCCAAATGAGCTCAAAAATTCTCAAAAATTTCCCACACTTCGGTTCGAGATTTGGGATCGATCAAGCGACCCCTCGCGGCCTCAAACCAACACAAACATTTACAAAACACTTAAACAATGGTGACTCATTAGGATAAAACCCTACCTCACGAGTTTAGCCGAACTCAACTTTTTGATGTCACGCGTAGCTCTCATTTGTTAGAACAAATTGTCTGTGTTGTACATTTCAGGAATGCATAAACCCGATTGTTTGGACATACCAAGCAACATACACATAATCTTTGCAAAATAATGGATTTATTCAGAAAAGCCAAAATAAATTAATTAATAAGAAAGGAGAATATAACAAGTTGGAGAAACAGCGAGTCTTGTGAAATTCACAATTTCCTTAAAACCAGGTCGCGCTATAGTTGGTGCTTTGAGATTCCCAAGGCGTCTGTCTCCCGGGGATAAAGCAGATTGTCGAATGAGTGCGACAAAAGCACTTTGTCGCCACTCGTGGCCCGATGATGTCTTGTTTGCTCTATCATAGACAAAAGGACGAAAGGAAGAAAAACTCAAGACTTCGATGATCTCTTTTTCTTGTCTTATTTACGAAATACTAGGCAACCTTTATACTGAGGAGAGACTTGGCCTTTTTGGAATGCAAACCTGGCTTCCCAAACGTTTAAAATTCCGAAATAAATTATTCATTGAATATCATTAATCTCATTCATTGAGTGTCATTAAATTCTTATAACTGAAATCCAAATAATTATTTCTTATAATTGAAATCAAATAGTATTTCTTATAACTGAAATCCAAAGAATTAAGAACAGAGAATTATCCAGTGAATGTCATCCATTTCATTCACTATATCCAACAATTCCCCACATGAATGAAATTGATGACTAAAGACGAGACCAACATGGTGATAGAAGCAACGGTTGAAACTTGCATAGGAGAGGTAGGTGTTACCCTTTGAACCTTCCCTTGTGAAAATATGTTTACTCTTGGCTAAGCGGTAGACACGATGTCCTTGAACTATTACGCCATTTTGTGTAAAGCGGTAGCCCATATCTCACACAAAAATCTTCGACCACATTTAGGTTCTCGGTTTATCTCCATTTTGGCCATGGACATCTTCAGTTCTGTAGTTTAATAGAATTGTCTTATTCAATTCCCTCTTTGAAGCAACCCCAATTCACTCTTATACATAGGTGATCTCTCTGTAAATTAAGAGTAGCTCATGTTACTCTTCGCCAATGTAGAGATCATTAAAAGCATAAGCTTAACCTTCTTATGAGCATCCTTTGTTCATCATAGGAATGAGCCGATAATATCCCACGGTGATTGTATCAAAGTATTTACAATTTGGTTGTCCCGCTGAACTACAGATCTTGCAGGATCTCCGATCGGCTAAGTGGTATCCATTATCGACTTATTCTTTTCTGGGCTTTAGTCATTTCCATCGATGACTTTTCAACCAACTCTGTTTAACCCTTTGGTTAGCGGATCCGCAATGTTATCCTTAGATTTTACGCAATCTCTGAAGATAACCCGATTGAAATTGTTGTTTAATGTGTGTGTCTCTGACGGATATGTCTGAACTTCCACATTACATATTATTTTGTGCTCTACCAATAGTAGATTGACTATCACAATGTATGCATATTGGAGGCATCGACTTTAGCCACCTTGGAATGTCCTCTAGGAAGTAGCGTAGCCATTCCACCTCTTCCCCACATTTGTCACAGTGCTATACTTTCGAGATTCCATTGTGGATCTAGCAATAGTGTTTGAGGATTTCCATGATACCATTGCAATTCCCAAAGTAAACACATAACTACTTGGGTAAATTCAGTCACAATACCGTGATTGGAATCAAAGATCATTTTCCAAATATTCAAGAAAATGTCAATTCCAATAATTCAACACAATCCTTAATTATAGCCTAAAGGTTTAGGTTCCCGATAGGCAATTAGGATCTTTACACAAGGTCTCAAGTTGATACTTGTCCTTGTCTTTGTTGCAACAAGGATGTTTCAATCGGCTAACTCCTTGTATTTTCAACAAAAGATTTTCCATAATTAGGCGACTCCTTGTATGTACCAACAAGGATTTTCCATACCAACAAACCCTTGGTTGTTTGGTTGTAGAAATGTTATTTGTTTTCAATCAAATGAGTTTTTTTTTCTCCTTAAAAAACCTCATACAACTCTTTCTAAATCCTTGTTCCCGACAATTTTTATTATTATTATTATTATTTTTATTTGGAAAAAAATGTATGGTTTCAGACACTTTTTCCTTCAAATAGCCTTCCTCCAGTGGTTCCTTCCACAGAAAAGCCACAAATTAGGAATTTGTTTTAACGGAAAAAAAACTTCCTTTCCCTTTTTCTTGTCAGAAGAGCCCCAACCCAATACAATCACAGTTTGTTGGTTTTGTTTTTCCCCCTAAACAACAAACCGTATGTTTGTTGGTTTTCAAAAGGTTTTCCACTGCTTTTCCTTATTAAAGAAACAAAAGAATTGTTTCAACAATAAAGGCACAACCTGAAAAACTTGGCTCTGGTTTTTTATTTTTTTATTTTCCTCACACATGTAACAAACCAAATCGTTTGGTTACCTGAAACTTGGTTCATTGTCATCCAATAAATCAGACGGTGGTGATGAGACCCGGATCATCGCTATCGGTGCATATAATCCCTCCTTGCACTCTCAATTCCGCTATCAGGATTCGAACCACAGTAGTGGGATCAGGTTAGGGCTTTTTCCCACACAGGTAACAAACCAAATCGTTTGTTTACCAAACCAAAGGAGTTTTCCTTTCCTTTTTTTTTTTTCATGTCTACAACCAAACCAAACAACAACTTCTTGTGGAGGCGAATTTGTCTTAAGATTGTTAGAACAAATTGTCTCCTTGTTGTAGAAACACAGGAATATAATAAGGGTTGTTTGGACATATAAACAACATACACATAATCTTTTGCCAAAATAATGGTTATTCAAGAAAAACCAAAATAAATTAAATTAATAAGAAAGGAGGGGAATATAACAAGTTGGAGAAACAACCGAGTCTTGTGAAATTCACAATTTCCTTAAGACAAATTCGCCTTCTCCGTTGGTGCTTTGAGATTCCCAAGGCGTCTGTCTCCCAGGATAAAAATGAACATGCCGAATGGTCGAGCAAAGCGCTACAGCCACTCGTGACGGTGATGCTGTTTGCTCTATCAGACAAAAGGGCGAAGGAAGGAAAACTCAGACTTCGATGATCTCTTTTTATTTGTCTTCTTCTGAAATGCGAATAACCTTTATATAGAGGAGAGACTTGGCTTTGGAATCTGAAGCCTTTTTGAGCCGAAACGTTTAAATTAAATAAATTATTCATTGAATGTCATTAATCTCATTCATTGAGTGTCATTAAATTCATCTTAGCGAAATCCAAATAATTATTTCTTATAGCGAAATCTAAATAATTATTTCTTATACTTCGAAATCAAATAATTATTTCTTACTCTTGAAATCAAAATTAAGAACGAGAGAATTATCGGTGAATGTCATCCATTTCATTCACTATATCCAACACTCATCGCATAGATCAATTTTGCGCTGACGCCGTGAAAACTACGATCCGATTTTTCGTAGTCCCGAAAAAAAGCGAAGAGAAGAAATAATAAAAATAAATAAAAATTCTCCTCTGCGCCGTCTTTCTCTCTCCCTTACGTCTACTCCCATGGAACTAGTTACTATACCAATTTTTTTGATTGATTTTATAATATTATTATTATTATTATATTATTATTATTATTATTATTATTATTATTATTATTATTATTATTATTATCATTTGGATAAACGATTTCTATTGTCCTATTCGGGTCCATTTCTGCCCCGAAAATTTTATTTCTTTTCAGTTCACTTTATTGTAAATGAACTTAAATCAAATAAACTCACGACTTTTCGAGATTTTCGTAAAAATCTAAGCCCACGAAGAGATTCTTGACGATTTATCACGAAATTCGTAAATATTCGATTGTCTCGAGTGATGAGCTTTGCTGGGTCACGGATTGTGAGGCGAATTTAGCGGCGCGGTCGTTTCATCATCGAGATACTTAAGAATTTCCGGTTTTCAAGCGAAATGCCAGATTTTCCCCTTTTGAAGAAAAATTGAATTTTTCTCGGGTTTTACACAAGCGGTTGCCATCATCCACAATGATCCATATTCACTTTCCGGACACGAACCCTTGTAACAATTATGTATGAAACATGAAAAACCTGTACGAGTCTAGAAACACGAAAACAATTAACAGTACCTATTCTTATGCAAAATATGAGCAAAGTATGACTTGAAGGTGCTAAATTCCGATATAATTATTGCTCTTTTGTGTATTCAACAGACACAACCACACGTCACAACAAGTTGACGATAAAATCACGAAAAAAAAACAAATTAAAAGCTCAAATATCTGTAAAATAACTAGTTTATTGAGAAATAAATTATAACTAAAAAAATGAGAACAAATAATAATGAAGGTAGTAAAATAACAAGAGAGTTGGAGGAGTTTAATTATGATAAATAACTGTCAAAAAAATTATGATAAATATGGATTATGTCAAATGAATTTAAAAATAAATGAATTATTTTTACTTACTGCTTAAAATTATTTTTAAATTTAAGTTCTTACACTAAGTAATTTTATATCGAATATATTTAATTTATTTAATAACATACATCGAGTTATTAACTCTTTCTAAACTATTAAGCTAGTTTATCAAACACAAAAACATATGTACATCAAATGAGCCAAGGAATCATGATTAGTGACTTACAAAGTATATACAATAAATAAAAAATATAAGAAATATTTAAAGATTTAGAGTGTGTTTGATGGTAAACATAGGAAGTGTTTTATTCTAATACTTTAAAAAATAAATTTTGTAAGTATTATAAAAAGTAAAACTACTCTTTTAAAATCACTACAAATACACTCTTAATAGTTCATTAGATATGTCTTTATTAGCTAAATAATGTTAAAATCAATTGTGCCTTTGTACATGAATTATCTTACCATTAATTATGTTCTTATATTAATACATTCATATTCGCCCATCATATATAGCTCGTGTGGTAGAGTGCTTAACGTTTCAAAAAGATAGAGTATAAGAAGGGGAGGGATTTCGGATTTGAGTCTCAATGAGAATAATTTACTATATTATAACTAAAGTATTTAGTTTAAAAATAAAAATAAAAAACAATACATTCACATCTAAGTTTCAATTGTCATTAAAATATAACTCATTATTCTTACCAAAATGTTAATTTGTACACTCTATGTAGTAGCATAGAGGAGAATTATGATACATAATGATCTAGTGGTGCATGAAGGCACCTATGACACAAAAGAATGCCATGATATAAAAAATTTGGGCTATAGATTAAGAATCTCTCAAATATAAAATTTAGTTCAAATATGTTTCTTGCTTGATAAAAATATGAAAAATAATAATAATCATTAGATAGAATTTGATTAAGGTGGAGGTTATTGGAAAATTATTATTGATATCTTTATAAATATTATAGATCATGAAAAGAAAACTGTACGTGATAAATATGGATATGTAAAACTTATATTAAACAACTAACATATAATTGGAGAATGGGTAATATCTTGTGGGCCAAAGAATTTGCAATTTAGGATGCAAAATATAAGCAAAGGGTTCAAGTGGTAGAACATTTATGTTCAAATGAGTAAGTATAAAAAAAAAAAAAAATGTCTTAAGTTCGAACCTCCATTGAAATAATTTATTTATATATATATATATATATATATATATATATATATATATATATATATATATATATATATATATATATATATATATATATATATATATATAAACAACGGGAAATTATTCTATGCTTTGAAGTTTAGTAGATGTATTTAGTTTTCTCTATAGTATAGGGAAATTACCTTTTTCATCAAGCAATACGAAGACAATATATTCATGTCCTATAGTTTAAGGTTTAGGGTTTATAGTTTAGGATTTATGATTTTAGAGTTTTAAGGTTTTAGGTTTTTAAGATTTTGGGTTTAGGGTTTAGGTCCCGCATTAACATGTTGACTTAGCATATATATTGTTAAAAACTTTTACTCTTAACTATCATTTTGAGGAAAAGTATGAAAGATGGAAAAGATCGTAAAAAGAAAATAGAGGGAAAAAATGAAAAAAACAAAAATTAGAGATTTAGTTAATACGTGTTACTTTAAATTTATTTTATTTCATTTAGTTTATCAATATAAAAATGAGATGATTATTAACAATCCTTCATATCAAATTCAAAAATCAACTGCCACAAAGGAAAAAGAGAAAAAGGGTTGTTGGAAGTTGGAACAATAGAGTAAGGACGGCAATCTAAAAGAGTGTAGACTTGAAATAGTTTCACATTCATCAAAAAGTGATAATCAACATATGACGAATTAGTATTACAAAAATATTTAGGTTGTTTTAACACTTCCCACATTTTCTCTTAATTTTTTCTTTCAACCCATCTTCCTTGAACAAGACCCTAGTGATATTTTGGCTATTATTGATTTGCAATTACTTATTGATGGTGTCTAAAATAAAAGCAGCCCACCGGACCCGAGCACGGGCCCACAAGGAGCAGGCCTTGAAGCGGAGTTGGCACCCTCACGTGGGGCCGAGTGAAAAGGCCTCACTTAGGGAACTTCGGCCCGTGTGATGTTTGGTTCCTAAGGCTTGGACTGGAGGTCGAAACTAAGCCCAATGGGCCGAACACCATTGTGAGGTGATCAGTTGACCGCGGATAGTAGTAAGAAAGGAAAGCACTCCATGTTTAAGTGACGATGCAATTAAGGAAGCAAGGGTCCCGTGATTACGGCCTTCTAATTATCCTACAAATATTTTGATTAGCGATAGGAAGAGAAAAGATCCACAACCAATGGGGAAGGCGCGCAGTATCATCATCCATGAGGAAAATCATCCCACTTATAAATAACAGCGATCCCACGAAGAAGGTGCAGCGATCATATCGCCGCTCGCGGTTGAATTGTTTCATTTCGGTAGAAAGCGGCTGGGCATCGAGGCGGCGGGCGCCTCATCGCCCGGACCATCCTTTCAATGCGAGGTTGCGGGTTATACGGCGATCCGGCCCGACCAATCGGCCCGCAGCCCTGCGGGCTCCAACCCGATTATCGATGAAAAAACATCATCGGTTTAGCGTCATCGTGGAGCAGTTCCTTTACTAATAAGCAGTTTCTCGATGGCCCGATGGTATCAGTTCGAAACATGAGCGGGAGTCATGACGAGGGACACAAGACCAACGGGATGACGTTGGCGGTGAGCAGCGAAGACATTCCGGGCTTTACCGCGGCTTTGCTAGCCCAGCGAGATGGAGGCCCTCCCGGGTCGTCGGTCAACGCCTGTGGGGTTAAGCGAACTCACGGGGGCCGGGTGCAGCTACCACGGGATGAACAACCGGCCCATGGAGGCCGCAACACCATACCACAGGAGGAGCAACAACACCTCGGCGCCCCCCGAGAAGATGACGGAAGAGGAGAAAATAGCCGGACCAGAGGGTAGGATCCTAACGTACCCCTCGGAGACGATCGAAACGAAGGAATGCTTGACATGGACGATGGAGGTGAAGAGTCGACCCACGACATAGGGGAAGAGGAGCGATCTTGGGAATGGCAGTTCCGGCATATCAACAAGCTAAGCCACGTGAAAGGGTGGTAGAGTTTGAGGCCTTGATGTCCATGGATGCTCTAGTACACGATGATGAGAAGTCCCAGTTTACAGTGAGGTCAATTACACTTCCTCTCGACAAAGTTCGAATGCGCATAGGTGAAGCTTTCGATGGAATGAAGGACCACAGTAGACCACCTCGACCTTACGAAACCAGATGGAGCTACATGGATACCAAGACCCCGCGAGATGTAGAGCCTTTGCCATTACTCTTAAAGGCTCAGCCTTGGCATGGTTCAATAGGCTCCCGCCAGCCACATTCTCGTCCTTCAAGGAACTCCCCATTGCTTTCGTGTCCCACTTCATCGGAGCTTGGATGTATTGGAAGCCGAGATACCGCCTGAGCCATGTGAGCTCAAGAAAACTGAGTCTACGTCAGGAGAGGTTCGACTGGAGTCATTGAGGTGGACATCGGATAAAATTAGCCATCCTTGCCTTTATGGTCGGGCTGGGCATACAATCCAAAAAAAAGAGACCTGTGTTCTCCGTCTCGAGAACCCTCAATGAGCATGGTCGAGGGTGCTCGCGAAGTCGAGAAGTACATCGGCGGCGAGGAGGCCCTTATGTCTAAGCGGGAAATGCTTAGCGTGAACGGAAAAGCAAGGATGAGAAAAAGCGTGGCCAGAAGCCCTAGAGGCGAAAGGCAGAGACGGATCCTGCGGAGGCGGGAAGGCGGTCGATCTCGAAGAATTAACGTCGGGGACCGCTTAGGTCACGCGGCTGTTTGCAGCCGCGAGTATCCACCTCTGACAATTTACATAACGGCCTCGGTATCTGAGTCACATCTGGTCCCAACGCGAAGTTTTTAAGATGACCATCTTAAATGAAGGCAGAACCCTAGCCAAAGAGACGCGGCCAGTATTGCGCGACTTCATAGAGATCCACGGACATCAGGACATATGGTACGTATTCAATTGAAAAAGAAATCAAATTCTGATGCAGCGTGGACATCTCGTCATTGCGTGGCTCTCGAAGATGATGACCGCTATCACCTCCACCACCGTCAACCGCCACAGCAGCATCGAAGGCAACCTGCGGGAAAATAGTATGATTTTCGGGAGAGATTCACGTGCGACGATGGGAGTCGATTCGGCCGGGAGGGGAAGGCCTACTGCGCGACGGACCGGGGGAGACACTAGAGGTGCAAGCCGTGTCTAAGCTCCGTCGATTGGATACCACCGTAACCTTCTCGGACGTTGACTAGAGGCGCCCACTTTGCCCCACTTGATGACTGTGTAGTGATAAAATTAGTCGTGGCAAATAAAACGATCCATAGGGTCACGATCGACAACGAAACGGCGACATCGCTCTTGCGTGTCGGCATTTGACAAATGGGCATTGGAAGAAGCGGGCATGAATGCCACGACAAGAGTTCCTCGGAGGGCAATTGCCCCTAGGATCGGTACAAGCGAATTGCTCCACTCTAGGGCTTTATACGGGCCCGCCATGACGACTGATTATCATTGGCGTACAACATGTTGTGGCGGGTACTCCCTCCCAAATACCGTAAGGAAATGAGTCCCCTCTATCTATCTTATGGTGATAAATTCCCAATAGAAAATGGGGTAGGAAGGTCAGGAGACTAGGATGCTGGGAGTGCTACTTGGCGTCGATAGACGACGGAGTTAATCCACGCAGATGAGCTCGTCCCCGAGAGACGGGGCCCGGACACGACCGACACCCCTCGAGCTGAACCAATCTGACTTGATGACCAGTAAAAGCGCCTCGCGTACGCCGGATCAAGCTAGCTCGAGCGTCAGGACCTTCTCATCCACTTCTTTAAACATAATGTGGGAGTATTTAGCGACGAGGACGCCGGAGAATTGGTCATCACCCGCAAGCTAAATGTCATCGATCCCTCCTTTAGAGCACATCAAGCGTAAGAAGAGGCTTATGAGAGAGGCGAGAAAGCAATCAACAAAGTCGACAAACTCCTCCAAGCGAGCTATCAGAGAGGTGGATTACCCGGTAGTGGCTAACGTAGTTCTCATCAACAAATGGCAAATGGCGTCTGCTTTGATTTCTTGGTGTCAATCGAGCTTGCGAAGACGGGTTCCACCTCGGGATGACCTCATAGTAAGCGCCACCTACGTGCCACGAGCTCCTCGGCTTCATTGAACACCGGGCTACAACCCGGATCAAGATGGACCTAACAGCCAAAAAGGAGCCTCATACGTGACTAGACGGGGGACATATTGCTATCAAGTGATGCCTTTTGGGTTGAAAAACGTTGGAGCCACTTATTAGATGCTAGTAAACAAGATGTTCCAGAAACAGATCAGCACATCCATGGAGGTGTATATAGATGACATGCTAGTAAAGTCAGTCAAGGCAAAGCTCCACGTCCAACCACCCTAGCGGGGCGTTCCGAGGTCTGAAGGACTCTGAGATGAAGTTAAACTGACGAAGTGTAACTTTTGGAGTCTGCGAAGTTCTTTGGGTTTCATATTAAACAATTGTGGAATAGAAACAATCCAAACAAAATAAAATTAAATTGCTCGACATGCGTCGCCCTCGGAAACACTAAAGTTAGGCGCCTAGCAGGGAGAATAATTTGTCTTTGAGTCACTTTAATGTCGAGATCAGGTGACAGTGTGACCACTTCTTTGAGCTCTAAAAAGGCCTTTGTGGGATGCCTCTTTGTGAGGAGGGCGTTCATGTGACCCGAAAACTACTTGAGTTCTCGGTATTCGATCAAGTCCCTCAGGAGGAACTCCTACCATCTATAACATCTCTGGTTCTCAACTAGTGCCATGCAGGTCGGAGAATGGGGCGGGCCTTATTGACCCACATTTTGGGTGACCTCTGTTGAGCTCGGGAGGAGTGGGAAGGTGCACAGAATGGGCTTCGTCCTAGCATTGGTCACCTGCAGAAGACCAGACACTTTAGCCATAACAGAGTTCTTTTGAGACACTGATGAAGCAAATGTGCTGTGAGCCTCTGAGTGGTGAATATGGGCTGTGGTGGTGGATTCGGCAGTATGTGGCCAAACGGCGATCAAGGCAAGTTTTGGCATAGCATATCATAAATTCACCTTGGCAGAGCCCTGAAACCGCCGACTTAGCCTCCAACCTCCCCATCTAAGATTTGTCATTAGATGGGCCATGTCTCCAAAGGTAGAGCGGAAGCAATTCTAACCTCCCCGGATGGGATCGATGTGGAATATGCACTCAGATTCGAGTTCCAGGCCTCCAACAACGAAGCTGAATATGAAGCCATCATTGCTGGATTAAACGTTGCCCACTCTATGGAGGCTGATCAACTGGAGGTATGCAGCGATTCTCATCTGGTGGTAAAACATATAGAAGACAACTACAAAGCAAAACACGAGAAGATGATCACATTATCTCAAGAAGATGCGAGTTGCTTTCGAAAAATTCCAGTGGGTTCAAATCGGACACATCAAGGGCAGGAGAATTCATGGGGCGGACGCCCTATTCGCTGCTTAACCACGTTGCAAGAAGATTTAGACATACGGGTTCCGGTCAAGCACCTCATGGAACCTTCAGTAGATGTCAACAGGGATGAGGTCCTCCTTGTAATGACCGCACCGAGCTGGATGGATCCAATCTGGGACTACCTACTGAACGGGATATTGCCAAGCGATCAAAAGGAAGCATCTAAAATAAGAGCAAGGTCAGCCAGATTCGCTCTTTTGCGGGGGACCCTTTATAAATGGGGATTTTCCACACCCCTCCTCAAATGCATAGGAGAGGAGGATGCCAACTACGTATTGAGAAAGGTGCACGAAGGCATCTGTGGCAACCATATCGAAGCTCGGGGCTTGACAAGAAAAACCCTTAGGAAAGGGTATTACTGGCCCACGATGCTCAAAGACGCCACAAAATTAGTCAGAAAGTGCAGAACCTACTAAGAGCATGCCAAGATCTCTCTTCTCCTAGTCGAGCCACTGACCTCCATTATAAGCCCCTAGCCTTTTCTTGGTGGGATTGGACATACTCTGGGCCCACCTTGCCCATTGGAAAGTCGGTACAATTTCGCTATTGTAAAAATTGGACTACTTCACTAAATGAAATTTGGTGAGCCATTGGCGACAATCACCGAGCAAAAAGTGCGCAACTTCATTTAGCAGTCCATAATCTATAGGTTTGGAGTCCCAAAAGCACTGATATCAAACAATGGAAAACAGTTCGACAACCAGAGATTCAAAAGCTTTTGCATCGAGCTAGGGATGCGAAAGATTACTATTGATCACAGGCTCGTTCTCAATCTAGCAATGAGACGAGAAGAGTCACCATAAGGACTCTTAAGGCAGCATTGAAGACTAAGTTGGAAGACCATAAGGGAAAATGGGTGGAATACCTCCCAGAGGTACTATGGCATACAGAACTACACGCAAGTCTGCAACTTGAGAAACTCTATTTGCCTTGGCATTCGACACCGAGGCGGTAGCCCCGTTGAGGTTGGGTTAGAGTCACCTAGGATCAAGTTTGTGAATACCGAGCGCAACGAGGAGACTCTCCACTTGAACCTCGATCTCCTGAAAGAGAAGCGTGAGCAAGCTTTGAAGTGCGCTGAGGATTACCAGCGAAAGACAGCAAGGTACTATGATCGGAAGGTCAAGCCTAATAGTTTCAAGCCCGGAGACCTAGTACTCGAGAAGCTCTGTGAGGAAGGATTTCTCCACAGGAAATTGGGACCCGATTGGGAAGGACCTATCTTCGTATCCCAGATGTCAGTCGACCTTCCGCAGGCTCTCCAAGCGGAGGAGGGAAAAGACCTACAACACCTGGAATGCAAGCACCTCAAGCGGTTTTACCCGCTTAAACCTCCAATTGTACTTATTAGTAAATGCAGTTCTACTTAAAACCCAAGCTAACAAATTTAGCTTATTTTCGGTCTGCCGACTTTTCGTAAAGCATCAAAAAAATTGGGGCTTGGTTAGTCGAAGCACAACGGGACCACAGAAGGGCACAGGAAGATACAAAGAAAAAACAAACATCATACAAGTACACACATTTCCAAAAAACTATATTTTTATTACAGTTATCTCAGAAAATTACAATCAGCAAAGTCGTTCTCTATGTCAGCCACTCTCTACATCTCAGGAAATCACAATCGGCAAACACCAGTCAGGTAAAACCACAAAGAAAGAGAAAGAAAAGAAAGGAAAGGAGAAAGAGGAAGGAGGTATAGTAGAAGGAACGGACCTTGAAGCATTCAAAGCACGTCGCCCCCTCAGCGTGACCCTTGACTGAATCCATCAAATGGTAGGGGCTAGGGAACAACGCCCAACTCCTGACTAAGCGGGGACTAGGGGAATAACACAACTCCTACAAATGGCGAACGCCGAAATCAAGCGTCGGCCCTCGACCGCAGGAATAGACTCACGGTAGTGGCGGTCGAGCCACGAGCTTCATCGTATCTGAGCTGGGCAGCGCCGAAGAAAGGAAGGAGGTTGGGAGCAGAGTATAACACACACTATCGAAGAAAGGTGGTTATTTATAAAGAAACCTGGATGCCTAGGGAAGCCACGCAATCTATTATGATTCTCCATAGACCTGCATTAAAACTGCGCGCGCTTTCCTAAATGAAGGAAGATAAAAGAGCCACGTAGCTCAGTTCATGAGCCAAGGAGCTTGGATATCAAAGAGTCACGTAACTCAGTTTAGGAGCGGGCTCGGATATTGAGAGAGCCCGCGAAGCTCAGCGAGAAAGAGTCCACGTGGCTTTCGATTTAGGAGCGAGGCTCAAATATAAAGAGCCCGCGTCTTTCGATTGAAGCGGGCACCGGATATCAAAGAGCCACGTAGCTCATTTCGAACCCGAGCTGAAATATTGAAGAGCCCGCGGCTTCGACAAAACCCGTATCTCGATTCGAGGCTGAAGCTCGGGCTGCCAAAAACCATAGCTCATTTCACCGTAAGAGGCTCGGATATCAAAAAAACGTAGCTGAGTTCGGTATGAGAGCTCGGATATCGAAGAGCCCGTAACAGTTGAGGGCAGGCTGGATATTGAAGAGCCACGGCTCGGCCAAAGAGCGCATAGCTCGGTTCGAGCTTCAGAGCCGGATATAAAGTCATGTCTCGAATTCGAGAGCCAAGGCTCGGATATCGAAGAGCCACGCGGGCTCGGCGAAGAGCGCGTGGCTCCGATTCGGGTGCCGGGGCGCTGAATATTGAAGAGCCACGCGACAACAAAGAACCACGTAGCTCGATTGAACCTAAGGCTGGTGTTGAAGAACCACGCGGCTTCGACGAAACCACGTAGCTTAGCTGGGAGCCCCGGGCGCCCTGGTCTTAAGAACACGCCTGATCCAGTCCAGAAGGAGACCGCGGGCTTAGAGTTCGTCACGAGCCTTGTAGCTCAGTTTGCAAAGAGCCTACATAGCTCAGTTCCTAAGAAGACATATAGCTCCGGTCAAAAGTGTAACACCCCAAAATATACCCTAGTCGTTTTTCGACATGTTTAGGAATTATTTTATGTATAATTGAATGTTCGTGAGTTAAATATGAAACATGGCTTGAGAAGACCGAAATTTACAAGACTTAAGGACAATTTGTAATTGGTCCAAAAGGGCTTAAAGAGTCATAAGTGAAGAGACTATAGACTGAAATACAATTTGGGAACTTGGAATACAAATAGTCAAACATGGAGGGACCTTTTTGCAATTAGAGAAAGCTAACCCAAAAATGGGTTTTAGTAAAAGGCCAAACATGGCCTTAGCAAACATAGGATTTAAAGACCAAAAATTGGTCTCATTTGGGGAAAGAAGAAAAACGTGAAGGAAGAGGAAGAAGAAGAAGAGAAGAAGAGGAAGAGGAGATCAAGCAAGCCAAGGTATGGAACTTTGGATTTTTGTATGGAACTATGACCTTTATTATGGATTCTATGAGATTTGGCATGGATCTTTGGGTTTGTATGATGATTATCTTGCTCGAGCCACAGGGTTTCTTTAGGGTTTCATCTTAACCCAAAGATTATGGAAAGTAAGGTGGGTAGAACCCCATATGGCACAAAATGGTTATGGAATCCTCTCTTTTAGGTTGGACTCATGGTTAATTGAGAGTCTTCGAGTTAGGGTTTAGAATGACTATTCAAATATCATCATTTTGGTTTGTGTATGGAGTCATGTACTATTAGAATGATTTTGGAGGAATTCATGAAAGAATTTTGAAGAAAGATATGTAATTGAAAGATAAATTGAGTAAAAATAGAGATTATAAGATGAATTTAGATGGTTTTGAGGTGTTTGTAAGATTATAGGGTTGAATTAGGTATCAAAATATGGAAAAGTGGAGAAAATATACATTTTGGGCATTTCGAGGACATGTAAATTTACACGTTGAATGTGCCGGTACACCTTCGAGACAAATGTGTGCCGGTACACGTTAGGGTGTGCCGGTACACCTGATATATTTCCCAATTTCGACCAGGTTTTCGTATTTTGGTCATAAATTGCTCATTTCTTATCCGATTTGAGTGATTCAAGTGGCCAGTTAAAATAAACTTCAAGGAGAATCAAACATAAATAAATAGGAATCGTCAAATTATGACTCTAAGTGGCCTAGAAATCCACTCCAAGTGAGGCTATGTGCAAGCCAATTCCTGTATCAGTTTTGAATCATAGAGTAGTGCGGATTGTTTCGGACGTATCTTGGTCAGTGCTCCGATTTAGGTGATTCAGTTGGAGGAGAGCCCTTAGAACCTTAGCAAAAAGATGAATCCAGTGTCAAATATCGAGACAAGGCACTGGAAAATAAATAATACAAACTGTCCCTCGGTAAAATCTGCCATGGCGGATTTGGCATGAAAATGCCATAACTTGAGTTTGGATGATCCAATTCGAATGATTCAATTTCTAAGTGAAATAGATTCATGAAGAGACAGAATATCTTGAATGATGTGTGGATAGGCATCATATCGTACAAGTATCACGAAATGCCATATGGAATAGGCATGAAACACAGAATATGAAATGGAACACAGCAGTGAAACATGAACACATAACGTGGCTAAGAATGCCCTAAATATTCTGTACGGATAAAAATAGATTATATATGATTATTATCACATATAATTGTAAAACTGCCTAAGACCAGTTATTGAATGACATGGCACCTCTGTTACGTGGGTAGGCACGTATAGTATGGTACTCGATTAGTGACGGCACTGCACCACGGCGATAGCCGGCACATTAGTATACGTACTCGATTAGTACTTGATTGCTCTCGATTAGTCGGCGACACTCTGCGTGGTCTTGGCACTCTGCTGTGCTCACGGCACCTCGGTCTTATCTTGTACCTTCGAGTACTGTGTGTGTGTCCTACTCATTCCACGTGTGCCCAGTCTAGCAATTCAACAATTATATGATAAGACTACGAATAAAAATAAAGCTGAATATGGTAAAGATCGAATGTACCTACGGTACCTACGTATATGTTATGTAGTACCTACAGTACCTGTATTTGTCACGTAGTACCTACGGGCCACCTATCTCGATTAGGATTACGTAGTACCTCACAGTACCTCGTATTTGTTCTGTAGTGCCTACGGGTACTCCTGTCTCTGATTAAGTTCTGTAGTACCTACGGGTACCTCTGTATTTGTTCTGTAGTGCCTACGGGTACTCCTGTCTCTGATTAGGATTACGCCAGTACCTCGGGTACTCACGTATCCCGATTAAGCTCTGCCAACTCCTACGGGAGTCCGAAGGATAATAATATTGTTATAATTATAAGTTTTGGAATAAGAATAAGCTCTGTAACTCCCTCACAGGGAGTCAGGGTGAACATCACGTGCATTATAGTATAAGTTACGCATGGAAGAAACTCTGTAACTCCTACGGGAGGGGTCGAATAAATATAAGTCGGTGATACCTAAGGGTACTCCGTGATCGGTAAAATAAGTATAAACTCATTAGTACTCTGAGGTTTTCTAATATCGATAAATAGCTAAGTTACGTAGAAATAAGTATAAGTCGGTCGTAATTCACGGTTACTTCCGTATAATGAATCTGTGATCTGTACCTATGAAAGACTAATGTCCGTATCTGTAGAAGTCTGATCTGACCTTGTATGTGATATGATCCTGATCTGTTCCGATTCATCGTACCTACGGGTACCTTCGCACAAGAATAAGATTCGTAAGACCCGTATAAGTTCCGTAAGATAAGTATAAGTTCTGTATTACATGTATAAGATTTGAAATACATGTATAAGTTCTGTAATACACGTATAAGATCCCGAAATACAGTATAGCCGATACGATATAAGTTTCGTAAGACCCATTATAAGTTAAAGTAAGACAAGTATATACTCTTGTAAGATATGTATAAGATCACGAAATACATGTATAAGATAAATACATGTATAAGTTACGTACTACATGTATACAATCGAAATACATGTATATGCTCAGTAATACGAATTAAGATCAGAAATATCGAATAAACTCTGTAGTACATTGAGATTAAATAAGATGAGGATAGACTCTATAGTACAAGTACAAGATAGAAGTATCTCTGTGCATATCCTCAAAATTCACAGAAGTACCTCAAGGTGCTCATGTCGATTAATTTGGTACCTGAATCTTAATTATAAACTTAAGGATAAGATCAACTCATTAGTACCTACGGGTACTCTCGTATGAGTATAGGTATACTTTAACCTAAGGCATTTGGGATATGATACCCTGACACAAGTTCGTATCGGAGAAGCGGACATTTGATACCACGGGTACTCCGTATAAGATTAAGTTCCATAAAACCGAGTGCTCACGTTCCGTAATCTATGTGAGTACGCCAGGGTACCTCCGAACAAGTGTAAACTCACGTGAACCAAGTATAAGTTACATGTAAGCTCCCTCACGGGAGATCTAAGATAAATATAAATACCCATACCTGATTAAGTACCTCTGTATAAGCATAAGTTCTGTAACTCCTACGGGAGATCCGTATACACATAAGTCTGTTATAAGTATAAGTTCCGAATAAGCATAAGTTCTATAACTCCTACGGGAGATCGAAAATAGTATAAGAGTGAGATAGTACTGTTATGTATGATTGAAGTCTTGTAGGTGAGAGATCTGAACAAACTATAGTTGTTACATGAACAATTATGTATGTAAATATGTGATATGAATTCACGAAGATGCGTCACAGGTTCTTTGTTGCTCCCGGTATTTATGTTTACGTATAAATGTTTCCCACTAAGCGTAAAGCTCAGCCGCGGGTTTTAATCCGTGTAGGTACATGAAGATGTCACAAACATCCGCATCTGGTAGGCGACTCACTTGTAGGGTTCACTACATGTAGGTTCCGTGCTCTGATTTGTAAATATAAAAGTACAGTTTTGTAATTGTAAATGGGACTCTGTAAATGTATATGATATTTTGATTATGTTATAAGATGTTGGTCATACCCACAGGTACAAGTTGGCTTTTAAAAAAAAAAAAAGTCCCAGTATATGGTCTCGCATCCGGCCGGTTCGGATCAGCGTCGGTTCGGTTAGAATCGGGCGTGACAAAAAGGACCATGAGACCTAGCTTTCGGGAGCCCAGCAACTCGGCCATCAAGAGGTCGCGAGGCCCCACTTGCGGCAAGGATCGTAGAATTTAGCCCATTCATAAGCCATAAAAAGGGTGAAAAAAGTAAAAGACTCATATCAGAGAGCATGAGTATACGAATCAACATTTCAATAAAGGTCAAAATCGTCATTACAAGGGCCAAAGGCTACCAAAGTGAAGAAGAATGACAGAAAAGGCCTAAGTATCGGAAGACGACAGTTGGTCAGCCGTGGACACCCCAAGGTCATCTTCCCCGTCAGATTCCGATTCCCCCATCTCGTCCTCAGTGGGAACGGGAAAATCAAAACGTAAACCTGGGAAGTCCTTAGAAGCCTTGCGCCTAAAAGAGAGCAATAGGAGGCGTAGGTGCATGCTTCATCCTGGTCGACGATCACCCCTTCGCCACGAGCCACCAAATCTTGCTGCCTGCCTGCAGGTCATCCGCAGCTTGGGACATTCGTCGTCGGGCGCCCCAGCATCTTTCTCGGCTCGAGAGATCTCTTGGAAGACTCGGCTCAAGGTCGTGCTCTTGAGAAGCAGCTCGTCCCTAATCGCCTGCAGTTCTTCCTGGTCCGCCTACTGTCCAATCTTGACAACCCGCAGCTCACCCCTGGCCGTCTTTAGCTCCTCCTTGGTGATCTATAGCTCATCCTCGACCATCCGCAGCTCATAAGCAGCAGCCCTCATCTCATCCCGAGCCTTCTTCTCCTGTTCCTCAGCTCGTGATTTCGCCGTCAAAGTATGCTTCAGGTCGGATATATGCATCGTTACATCCTCGCTCATATGTTGCACTTGAGCTCGCAGGTCAGCTCTCTCCAAGGTCAGGGAGGCGACCTCGGCTTTATCTCTTCGCATGTGGCGAGACCCCCTTAGAAAGAACAAGCCCTCTTCGCGGGCTCTTCACATAAGTAGCCACCTCTTAGGAATAACCACAAAGATAAGAACCGTCGAAATCAAAAGATAGGACAAACAAATAAAGGGTGTCGGGACATCTGGTCTTCGCTCCACGAAGCAATAAGGCTAGAACATCATGCGGACATATCACGCCCTCCCAGTCCTGATCCGTAGGATGGACGATATTGCCTCGGCGGTAAGCTTTGAATTGGAAAATAGCGAATCCTCCTCCCTCTCGGTTCCAAAGCAACCCCTTCCCTCATCCTCCGGCGTCGTAGGAGGACACTTGAAGTCTTGCACCAGGGGACTCCTAACAGAAATAGGCAGAACAATAAGAGGAAGCTCGGCGCTCCTCCCTGAGGAAGTTTCCGGGCTCGCCACCTTGGACACCTCGGCCACGGATGGAGGCGCCCGACCTATCGCTGGAACTTGGTTAGACGACCCCCACCCTTTAGCGGTCGATAGTGGAGAAGGCGCTCCCAACCTCGGGACCTTACCCCGAATTGCAAGGTTGCTCTTGAGGGGAGCCTGAGCTTTACTCTTAACGCTCCTCTTCTTCTTTGCCAACGACTAGACTCAGGCTTAGAGCTCTTCCCGAGTGGGTCTTATGATTGAGGGCCCCTTCAGAGAAGTCTTAGTGTGAGGGTGAAAGACCTCGGTTGGAGGCTCGAGAAAGAGACACACCAGAAGGCATGGGAATGTTCGACCTAATCAGCTTAGAGTACACCTTGGCGACGCCAGCCTTCTCTTCACCTCTTCATCCTCGGGGCTGAAATTTGGGGCGAATACACGAAGACCGCTACTGACAAAGCAAAGTTAGAAACACCTCATGACTTTAAATGGCTAAGCTACCAATTAAACGCAAGCGGAAGCTCACGGGGAGGGTTCTCGAGACGTCCATGCGGTAGGAATACAGCGATGTCTTCCGATCCAGCCGGATTATATTCCCGGTCGACCGCGAAAGAAATATCGTTCCTTCCAGTGTTTGTGGGAAGACGGGAGATCCGAAATAATCAGCTTGGCATTGGAGTGTTTGGCGATGTACAGAAAGCCCTCCGCAGACTCCTTCACACTAAAGAAGTCTAAGAGCAATGCAATCACTGGGTACCGAGACCTTTATATGAGACGACCGACTCGGCCGGGGCGCTGAAAGTTGGGAAAGTTGGTAGAACGAGCGTTCATCACTGAAGGCGCTTTTGATAAAGGGATGTAGAGAGGAAGCGGAAGGCCATTCTCGAAAGGCGCACCGAAAAGCAAACCATCTTTGGCACTTGAGCGATGTAGAAGTACAGGAAGTCGGGGCACGAGCCCGAAAACCAAGGGGCTGTGTGAGAGGAGAATTATGTCAGAAGGTTCGGCGGAGCTAGGGCCCTGACTTGGCATTCTATACGGCCAGCCCTCGAGTAGCGGGCGCGGGATACCTGATCTCACTAACCTTACCCTTCCCTTTGCCATGAGGAGAAGGGGGACCCGCTGAAAGGACTAGATCGACAACAATAGCAGGACGACCGAACCCTCCTCCTGTCTGCCCTAAGTCCGAGCCCTTAGTAGACTAGCCCCTATGCGTAGACCGGAAGGACGACTGGGCCTAGAGGAAGTTCGCATGATTAAGTAAGTGTAAGGGAAGGCGGACGAACGATAAAAAGGCAAAATTCCGGCCAAAAAAGTGGGAAACAAGGGACAAACAACGTGCACTAAAGGGACCGAACTCGAGAACAAGTAAAGGTACACGGGAGAAGAAGAAGGAGTAATAGAACAAGGGAAGGGACCACGAGAAACAACGCGAAGCGAGACAAAGAAGTAGATATCACTTAGGGCGGTCCTACGCGACGGTGAAGTTCAAAGCAAGTCAGGCCCGCGAGCGGGGGGCGAGAAGGAAAGCGATAAGGATTTAAGAACAAGGGAATGCGGTTCGAGGAGAGTAAGCTGCGGGGCGGCTAAAACACGGGAGCGTCAGCGAATGAGCTCGAAAATTTAGGGAAGCCATCATTACCACAATACAATTGACGGCGACAAGCCTAGTCCAACAAACCTGCAATACGGCCACGTGGAGCTGTGGCTGAGCGAACAGACCGTACTTATGGCTTCGCTTCGGCAAAGGGCTGAGTGACTTAATGGTGCCTAAAATAAAAGCAGCCCACAGGCCCAGAGCATAGGCCCAGGGAACGGGCCTTGAAACGGGTTGGCACTCTCCATGGGGCCGGTAGAAAAGGCCTCATCGGAGACTACGGCCCATGGCTTGATGTCTGGTTCCCCCGAGACTTGGGCCACGGGTCAAAACTGGCCCGTGGGGCCCGAACCCGGTGTGAGGGTGATCGGCCGACCTCGAGATAGGCGAAAGAGAAAGCACTCCATGTTCGTGACCCGATACCAATTAAGGAAGAAAGGATCCCCCACGATTATGACCTTCTAATTATCCTCTAAATATTCGGTTATCGATAAGGAAGAAAAGATCCCCTACCTAATGGTGAAGACGCTGTATCATCATCCAACAAGGAAAGTCATCCACTATAAATAACCAAGCAATCCCACTAAAGAAAGGTACGCAATCATATCATCATCAATAGTTGAATTCTTTGCTTTCCGTAAGAAATAAACTGACTTAGGCATCAAAGAGCCGACAAGCTCCTCCTCGTCGGACCATCTTTTCAATGCAGGTTGCAGGTTATACGGCAATCCAACCCAACCAATCGGCCCCGCAACCCCTACAAGCTCCAGCCCAGTATCGATAGAAAAAGCATCATCACTTATTTACATATCTTTTTATTATTTTCAATCTTAATAAAATGGTTATTCCATATAGATCTGAGTTTTAATTTTAGTGTTATCATTATCGTCTTACTATAGTGTGTGACTTTATGTCATCCTGGTAAGACAGTTTTGTAATCATCGTCTTATCGTGACGTTTACTTGTGTATAGATAATTTAGACGATAAAACATATTATATCAGACAAAAAAAATAAATCAAATTATGGTCAGTAATAACAAAACTGAAGTCATAAGTGTTAGAGAAAAAAATTTGTGTCCTTGTTGTAGAAACCTGGGAACGCATAAACCAATCGTTTGAACATTCCAAGCAACATAAACATAATGCAACAAAATAATGGTTATTCAAGAAAAACAAAATAAGTCATCATAAGAAAGGAGGAGAATATAAACAAGTTGGAGAAACAACCGAATCTTGTGGAATTCACAATTTCCTTAAGACAAATTCACCTTATTTGCTGGTACTTTGAGATTTCTAAGGCGTCTGTCTCTTAGGATGAAACGGGTGTCGAATGGTCGACAAAGCACGTGTAGCCTCTCGACGAGAGCGATGATGTGTTCTTCTGTCGACAAAAGGGCCCGAAGGAAGGAAAACTCGAGACTCGATGACCTTTTGAGACACCTTTTTTTCTAAAATACCCCGACAGCCTTTATATAAAGGAGAGACTTGACCTTTTGGAATGCCAAACCTTTTAGCTTCCCAAACTCTTACAATTCCAAAATTAATTATTCATTGAATGTCATTAATTTCATTAATTGAATATCATTAATTTCTTCATTGAATGTCAATCATTTCATATAACTGAAATTCATAAATTACGAACGAAAATTATTGATGGAATGTAGATTCATTTCATTCACTATATCCAACAATAAGTATTATAGTCATTATAGTACTATTAAATTTGTCGACTTTAAGCCGATTTATTATGCTATCAACTTGGATAATATTTTATTTTTTATGATATTTAACGAATTTGATCATATATTTTTATCGAATGTATTGCTTTCTTTTCAAAAAAATAAAAAACCATAGGAAAAGGTGAGCCACACTTGAATGATCAAGTGGCTTTGCCGGATCCGAAACGCCAGTTATATCAAGTATAGAGGGCAACCAAAGTGGCCAAAGAGTCGTTATTTGCCAACAATAAGTTTTCCTATGTTTTTTAATTTGGAAAATTTGGGCTATAGATTAGAATCTAGCTCAAATATTAAATTTAGTTAAATATGTTTCTTGAAAAAATATGAAAAATAATAATAATCATTTGATAGAATTTGATTAAAAGATTGGAGTTATTGGAAAATTATTATTGATATCTTTATAAATATTATAGATCATGAAAAGAAAATTGTATGTGATAAATTTGGATATGTAAAACTTATATTAAACAGCTAACATATAATTGGAGAATAGGCAATATCTTTTGGGCCAAAGAATTTGTAATTCAGGATGTAAAATATAAGCAAGGGTTTTAAGTAGAACATTCATGTTCAAATAGATAAGGGCATAGGAAAAAAAAAAAGGTCTTAAATTCGAGCCTCGATGAGAATAATTTACTCTATATATATATATATATATATATATATATATATATATATATATATATATATATATATATATATATATATATATATAAAAAGCACAACGAGGAATTATGCTATGCTTTGAAGTTTAGTAGATGTATTTAGTTTTCTCTATAATAGAAATTACCTTTTCATTAGACCATCTGAAGACAATATTCATGTCCCATAGTTTAGGGTTTATAGTTTAGGATTTATGATTTTAGAGTTTTAAGGTTGTAGAGTTTTAAAATTTTAGGATTTAGGGTTTAGGGTCCCGTATTAACATGTTGACTTAGCATATATATTGTTAAAAACTTTTACTCTTAACTATCATTTTGAGGAAAAGGATAAAATATGGAAAAGATAATAAAAAGAAAATAGAAGGAAAAAAATGAAAAAAAAAATAGAGATTTAATAATACGTGTTACTCTAAATTTATTTTATTTCATTTAGTTTATCAATATAAAAATTAGATAATTAGTAATAATCGTTCGTATCAAAGGGGAAAAAGAAAAAAGGTTCACATTCATCAAAAAACGATAATCAACATATGAGGAATTAGTATTACAAAAATATTTAGGTTGTTTTAACAGTATCCTCATTTTCTCTTAATTTTTTCTTTCTAACCCATCTTCCTTGAACAAGACCCGAGTGATATTTTGGATATTATTGATTTGAAATTACTTATTTACATATCTTTTTTTATTATTTTCAATTTCAATAAAATAGTTATTTCACATAAATCTAAGTTTTAATTTTCGTATTGTCATTATCATCTTATTACAATGTGACTTTATGTCGTCTTGGTAAGACAATTTGTTAATCATCATCTTGTTGTGACGTTTACTTGTGTGTCGATAATTTAGATGATAAAACATATTTTATTAGATAAAAATAACAAATCAAATCATGATTAGTAATAACAAAATTGAAGTCATAAGTATTATAGTCATTATACTATTATCAAATTTATAGACTTTAAACCGACTTATTATATTATCAACTTGAATAATATTTCATTCTTTATGATATTTAATGAATTTGATTATATATTTTTATCTAATGTATTGCTTTCTTTTCCCAAAAAAAACAAAACAAAACATAGGAAAAGGTGAGCCATACTTTGAATGATCAAGTGGCTTTGCCGGATCCGAAACGCCAGTTATTTACCAACAAATAGTCAAATGACAGGTGCTCATTCTACTTTCTACCGTTGCCTCGATTTCAAAGGAGGCCTTATTATATATATATATATATATATATATATATATATATATATATATATATATATTGGATCATATTATTAAAATAGTTATATGAATTGGAAAAGTGGGGAGACAAAGGGTATCAGGATTGGTTATGGCCGGTGGTAGTTTCGTCTTGGTAAGGTGTAGGGAGGAAGGTTTTATTTGTCACGATCCAATTTTTGTTTTCTTTTTATGGGAAAAGGAATGGAATGGAGTTTCGTATCAGAACTCTTCTTAATTTGGCAAAAAGGGGTTTGTTATTGTTTAAGGTAATGTGTACCTTTTCAATATTAATTAGAGTGTATTTAATAGTGTTTACATCTTAAATATGTTTGAAGAATCGTGGATTAAAAGTTGTGTATTTGATGGTTGATTTTTTCATGTGTTTTCACATTGATAGTTCATATAATAAAGTTTCGATTTGACATAGTTATCATATTAAATAATATTCGTTAGATCCAGAATCTTAAGTATTTTATGTATTTTTTTATTATCGTATGTATTATCAAATATGTAGGTCTTAAATTGATTATTTTTGTTATTAACTTGAATGTGTTACGTCATCCTTTAAATTTAACACTTTTGATCATGTGATTCTATTGATTGTAATGTTAAGTGAATCTATAAATTTATCTCTTTTAAAAAAAATCTACATATCATAAGAGATTCTTTATTTTTTTTAAATAGTGTTTATCTTCCTATAAATATTTTTCTTTATATACTAGAATCTTCTTTAATTTTAAAAGTAATAGTATTAATGTCTAATCAACCGTAAAAGATAAAATAAAAAACAATTTCTAAAAAATTATTTATAAGTTTAAGAGTGAAAGAAATGTTGCATGCCATGTATTATTAAATTATTGAGTTGATACGGAAGTGTTTTGTCTATAAAATTATTATGATTCCATTTTTATTTGGCAATTAGGCGTAGTCTTAGGAAAATAAAAGATGCACACATAAAACTTAGGTTATGTTTTGTTTTCAGAAAATAAAGAGAGTGGACAAAATAAAAAATAAATTTAAATTCAATAGGTTATTTGGTAAACTTCTTCAAATTCATTATTTAGGTTATTTTTATCTTTTATACAAAGACAAAATATTTAAAAATATATTAATTTTAATTATACTTGATTTTATCTGATTAATTATAAGATTGATATTGTCTTTTCAAAAAAAAAAAACTAATATTGTCTAACAAATCACCCTCTTGATTCTATGCTATAATTTTTCTAATTGGATAACGTCTTTAGGACTGTCAACTCAGTGATTTGATCCAACAATTATTCTTATTCTTATACTTTTTTTTGGTTAAGTTTAATTTATAATATTTGAATAACTTTTTGTTTTTTGACAAATAAGGGTTGTTTGTTTTTTGATAAATAGGGGTTGTTTGTTTTTGACAATAATGAAAATTTGAATAACTGACATTAAGCTGTTGTTTTTAAAAATTTATGACTTATTCTTTGAAATTTTTAAAAAAGTTATAAATAGAAAAAAATGAAAATATTTAGTTTTTATTCGAAGAATAAGTCGATTTAAAAAGTGAAAGCAGAAAAATTCCATCATTTTCTCGACAAAAGAAAATGGCTAGCAGCTTCTTATTAGGGATAGCCAGAGAGGGTTTGGGACGGGGGTGACGTCGACCGGAGCTTCGTTCCCTTATTTTCGATTTCAAACTTATCTCATTTAAAAAAATTAAGCGAGCCAGTGAGGATGAAAATTCCTAAACATCGCACTTGTTTACGTTTGATTTTGTTTTGTTTTTATTTTTTATATATATTTGTTATTATTTTAAAATTAAAATAAAAATATTATGAATTTTTATAAATTATTTAATAAAAAACATTCTAATTATTATTATTATTTATATTAAAGTATAAAATAAAATAATATTTTTAAAATATAATACCTGAACCCATCTCGAATTTGAAAAAAAATAAACTCAAATTTGTTAAAAATTCAATTATAATTAAACAAAAACGAGGTCAATTAGAGCGAGGTTGGCGGAAATCCGAAATAATCGATACGTTCTTAAAAATCTTACTCGCTATCGTATTAAAAAAAATAAACAACAATACTTAATCTTTATTAAATACTATTTAATATTAAGTTTAAAAAAAATTATATTCAATATTAAGTAAAAAAGCAAACATGTAAGACTTTTGATTTTAAGACGATAGGGCAATTTTACATATGCATAAGTAGTCTTCGTTTTTACACCTAGAGAAAAAAAATAAATAAAAATGCATTGTTTTATAAAAACCTCAAAAGACTTGTTGGTTTTGTTTTAAAAATCACTTTATATATACATATTTGTGAAGTAATTAAAATAATTTTTCTGTTACTTTTGTTCAAACTTTTCAACATGAAGAACTCACAATCCACTAGTAGGATTAGAAATAAGAAACTCCAAATATTTTATTCGCTTTCATCACCCATTAACCAACTTAATCAATATTTCACCGTAATAATTCAACAGAAAGTAAATTAAAATAAAATTTCTGCCAATAATTCCAATTAATTTATCAAAAGGTTAGCACCCTCTTGATTATTTATTTCATAGTCCAAAATCATGTAAAAAGAATAACAACCACACCCATTCCCTTTGATGTCACTCCATTTCGATTGAATTTTTTTAATATTATTTTTGTGTAGCTAATTCAATAATTAAGAACTTAAGCCACCAAAAATAATATTTGCCCCCAATGATACATATCTTAGCAATATTATCACATGTGCCAACGCTCATAATAAAAAAAAAAAAAGGAGTTTGTGTTTAATGTTTAAATCCACGAATTTTAAAATATTTTTGGGAAATTTGAGCACCTCAAATTTTCCATATTCGATGATTGACGTTTTGAAAAAATGAGGTATAATATTATCAAATGCATATCTAGCTGCGTGATATAAATAGGAAGGACATATGAAGAAAAGGGTCTCGGGTTCAAGTCAGTAAGGACAATTTACTCCATTAAAAATCAAATGTTTAGTTGTCAAAAAATTAAATGGATTTTAATATTTGAACTAATACAGTTTACAAAAAAAAAAGAGAGCATGATATTGATTAAAATATTGTATCCATTTTTAAGTATAGAACCATATGTTCAATGAAAGATGAGAAAATCAATCAATTTTTTAAGTTTAAACCAGATTAATTATGTAAATTTGTCAAGAAAAGATTACTCTACAACTTTGATACCATATTAATTAATATTTTTTCTAAGAATTTAAGTTCAAAGATTGTAATGATATATATTGATACAATTTAAATCATATTTTTATAATTTCTATTTAAAATTTATTACGTAATTTTATAATTAAGTACTAAAGTTGTTTAATAAAATTTATTTTAAAATCATCACATTAAGATATTCTCACAAATTATAGGTGAGGCAAAAAATAATAATAATAATAATAAAAGAGATTGTAAAGATAATTAGAATAAAAGAAAGTATAAAAAGTACTAAAATAAAACATATAAACTCAATAATAAGTTTTTTATTTTTATTTTTTATTAGACAAATATATTTTTTTACTCTAAATCGTACAGTTAACTTGTTTTGCCACACAAAATTAATTTATTTAATGGATTAAATTAAATTATTAAGTTTCTTTAAATTAAGAAGGTGATTTGTAGTTCTGTACAAAATCCTTAAGGTACCTCGTTTGGTTTAAAGTTTTGAGGTTTAACCTAATGATCATAATTTCCTTAAAATTATTGGAAGTTTCTTTGGATCGTTAATTTTAGAGTCTGTAAGAAGGATTGAGTAAATTAGTAAAAATTTGGTTTTGATGCACGGGGGTTTAACCCAACGATCACGAGTCCTCTCAAGGTTACATAAGGTTTATCCGATTGCTAACTTTAGGACTTATGAAATTAGTTGAGGCATCTAAAACTAACCTAGACATTCATGATTATCTAAAAAAAAATGTGATTAGTACACACTCCGAAACAGATAATGGGGATAGCCTCAGTTAGTCTAAGACTTTAAGGTTTAACTCAATGATCAAGAGTCCCCATGGAGTGAAAGTTTACCCTAAATAAAAAAAGATAAAAAAAAGGGGTGATTTGTACACGGTTTATACACGGTGTTTTGACATGTAAATTGTAAAATTGTAATGCAAACGCAATGACCGGTCATGCTCTTAAGGGCCATAATAATTAAGGAATAGGCCGTCATCAAGAAACCTAACTGCCCTTGTCTTCAACTTCCTTTCATGGCTCCTGACTCACTATCCACATCTCTCTCTCTCTCTCTCATTTCAGTATATATAGAGAGCACACGACCTCTCATTCTCTATCTTAGTCTCCATTCTCCAATTTTCGATCCCATTCCCTCATAACTACGGCAGTTGTATCAGAACTGGCATCTCACACAGAAGCAACTCTGGAGGTCGTGCAAAGGGTCGTCAGACTCTGTACGAAGCCCTCACCGCCGGGGACGTCGAAACGGTGCACCACCTCTGAAAGCCAGTTTCGAATGGTGGTTCCGCCAGATTCCGCCATCCCACCAGCATTTGATGCGACTTCTCACCGGCTCATCATCACCATCCTCCTCCTCCTCCGACGACGATCCTTTCCAGTTTAACCCCGTCTCGTTGGTCGCGTTCGGATCGACGGTCCTCGTCGAGGGCTGCGAGGAGCGGCGGTCGGTGGCGTGGGTGCACGCCTGGGTGGTGACTGATGGGATAATCACCCAAGTCAGGGAGTCGCCGCCAACTGCACCATTGCCGTCACGCGACTCCAACACGCACGCGCCGTCGGCTTCACGGCTGCGGCGGCGGGGAGGAAGGAAGGCGCCGTCGTCAGTGCCTTGCTAATGTTTGGCAGAGCAAGGTGGCCAGTAGTATGAAGTCAGTTCAAGAACTCCTTTTGGCTCTCAGTGATCAATCCCGGAACTTGGAATTAATCGTCCCAAATAAAATATGTCTGTAATAAATGTTCTGTAATAAATAAATGAAATGCAATCTTAAGATCATCAAAAGCCCAAGCGGAATGTCTGGAATATGAGCAAACCCAAAAATGTCAATGGCTCACATAAGGGCTTTTTTAGACCATACCATAATTAGAAAAATCATTTTTTTAAATATAAAACAAAAATAAATATTTTCAAAATCTTTGACACTTATGACCAATTAAGTGCCACATCGATGTCATGATTTCAATGTGAAAACGTGAAATTGTGTTTCGAAGCAGATTTCAATGTAAATTGTAAAATTATGGAGTCGTGTTTTAAAAATGCGATTTCAGTGTAAAATTGTAAAGTTTTGTTTTGAAAACATAATTTCAATATAAAATTATGAAGTCTTGTTTTGAAGACATGATTTTATTGTAAGAGAATTTCCACCCGATTTATTACGTGTCAAAAACTATCATAAAATTATAATTATTTTCAATCTAAAATATTTTAACAATTATTTATTTATTATGGATAAATTTATCAAAATCCCAACATATTGGAGCTGCCACCCTTCTCAAATATATCAAGTTGAGTACACATTATAAATAAATTAATCAATGTTCCGGTTGTGCTAGTGAAAGGTTCAATGTAAT
Source organism: Tetrastigma voinierianum (assembly GCA_016808115.1). Classification (NCBI taxonomy): domain Eukaryota; kingdom Viridiplantae; phylum Streptophyta; class Magnoliopsida; order Vitales; family Vitaceae; genus Tetrastigma; species Tetrastigma voinierianum. The sequence goes on along the minus strand of JAEQBH010005881.1, from coordinate 17,501 downwards.
AATCTATTAATCCACTTTGCTGTTGTATGTAATGTGTAATAATACAACCTCAAGATCCCAACCAACGTGTTCGGTGAGATGGTTGGAGTGTTATAAGTTAGTGTAGTCTGAGTTTTGAGAATATAGTTTGTGTTATGTGATATAATTTTATACCATTTCTTTGTAATTAAACTAGAGCTCGTATAAGAATTAGTCTAGATACGATATGACTTAAAAATATTTTACGTGTATATACAAATCCACTCAGAATACTTTCAGTCTAAAAAGAAAAAAATATAACCTCAAGATAAAACATTGAAGTTTACCAACGTTTGATACCTGATTTGAGTCCCATTTGGACCATTGAAGATTTATTCTATCCTTGATTTTATTTTTGTGAGATTACTCGATGGGTAGCCAAAAGCGTCGGAAGCGGTCATGATTATCACCAAAAAAAAAAAAAAAAAAAAAAAAAAAAAAAAAAACAGCCCTCAAGATAGAGCAAAATCATTCCCTGGTGTACTTGAAGTTTTATATAAATGTATATCCAACATAATGTTATATAATCACAGCTTATGTAGGATATAATATATGCAATAATATACGCCTTTAGTGTCACATCCACTATGCCATTGATTAAATATTAACCGATGCAGTTGACCCTAATCCCATACTTTCTAAGCCCACAAAGCTTTGTTTTTCGTAAACCTGATAATCACCTATCAACATGATAAGTGGAAGAACCTTTCAAATTTAAGTATTATTTTACACTTTCATGTAAAACTGATATGTGAATGTATTATTATCCATCCTTAAAAAAGTCGAACATCCAAGGACGGCTCAAACTAACTTTGGATACCTTTAATTCCGAACCCTTTCTTGGACACCAAGTAGCCCTTTCTTATTATATCGGCTTTCAATTAAAACATCAATAGTACCCAAGCCCAATTAAAAAAGCAGCCTGATAGGTGGAAGAACATTTCAATAGCCGTTTCCTCTAGGGACACAGTGGGTCCGCCACTGAGACAAGACATTGCGAGGGGAGGGGTCCCAGGTTTTAGTCATAATGAAAACGATTTATTACATTATAATTAAAATATTTAACCCAAAGAAAAATGATAGGAGCAACCTAATCATTTTTGTATTATTACTATAGTAATTTATTTTCTATATTAACTAATTTAATGCAGGGATCAGTGATAGCCCTTTAAAAATACGAATCCCAAAACATATTTGCAAGTCTAAAACTTTTCTTTAAAATCCAAAAAATGTATAAAAAGGACAAAAGCGCTCCTGAGAATTTAGTTATCAAAGGGTTTATCTTTACACTTGTATGTGTTTTGTATCCAAAACCTAACATCTTTTAAACTAATTTCTCTTTGTTATATAGCTATTTTAAAAATACTTTTGATAATGATTTGAAGAAGTGTTTTTATTTAAAAGTTGTATTTTACAATTATTTAAAAATTTTTTTAACTTAGAGAGTCTTTTTTTTTAAAGATTTGATAAAATTTAAGAAATATTTTCAAAAACAAATTAGTATTATTATTTCTATTCAAAAACAAAATGGAAATCGATCGGGCCAAGTAGCCTGGCAGGATGGCCGACTCCTTGGGCCTATCATGGCCCAAATAAATTGTGCCATATTTTAGAATATGGGCCTATAGTCTTATGGGCCGATCGGTCCATTTGACACCTTAGGTGGGTGCTAGGGCTCAGACCGATTCGAAACCGAGTCACTGCACCCCTCTCTTTCTCTCTCTCGCGCGCTCTCACTCTCCTCTATCTGCGACAATGCTTTCAGGGGACATTCCTCCAAATCAATCCATTTACATCAAGAATCTTAACGAAAAGGTTAAGAAAGAAGGTATTCCTATGATTTTTCTTTGGTTGGTCGATCTTTTTCCTTTTGGTTGCTGGATTAATTGATGAAAGAGAAGAAATGAATTGAAAATTTTGAATCTCATACTTTTGGTTCTCAAAAATTCTGAGATACTTGATGAATATTTTTGCTTTTTTTTTTGGGGTTGCGAGTAGTGGATTGGTATTGTTATTGTTACTTTGATTATTTCGATTTTTCCCTACGTTTTTCGCTACCGGATGGAGCATTAGATATCTTCAGTGTGTGTATTAACAATTACAGGAATGCTTGAGAGAGACTTGGTTTCTTTTTCTTTTGTCTTCTGTTTGTTGCTGAGAAAAGTGAGGGGGAGAAATATGCTAAAATTACAGAACGGGATATTAATAGTGCTAATTTGGATTGGGCACTTGGGTTTTATTTTCATTGTTGGAGAATCCAAACACGTAAAACACGGGATCCAAACCTCGAGGTCCTATTGATATAAATGTTATATATATATATATATATATGTATATATATATATATATATATATATATATATATATATATATATATATATATATATATATATATATATATTTGTGTGTGTGTGTGTGTGTGTGTGTGTGTGTGTGTGGTTTATTTACTCCATATCATTAGCATGATTGGTTGGTGAGATTTGGTCCATTTACATTTTGTGATTCATGATGCTGTTTTTGGTGTTCTTCATGGGCATGATTTATCTGTGAAGGCCGTATTGGAAAACCGAGTTTCGTGACTGATAAATGCGCAAATTGATTTTTAGATAATTCTTTCTGGCATATATAGGATTTGAAAAAAAAAAGAAGGATAAAAAGGCTTTGTCTTGTAGGCCTATCTAGAACTTCTGTTTCTGTTTCATTTTTCAATGGCAGATGATCACCACAACCAAATAGGGAAGCACGAGTATGCATGTGCTTCACCATTGGGGTACTGCCTTTCCTGCTCAGCTTTGTGGACAAAGGATGTCATTATATTGATTGTATTTGTAATGTTATCTGTGTTTCTGCTTATAAATTTGAGTACTTGGTCTATGTTTTTCATAATCATGGGATGAAGAGAGTGAAATAAAATGTAATTGCCATTTGTTTTCCTTTCAAGTTTGGATTTTCATTATGTCACTTTATGCTACTATCTGAGTAAGTTTTTGAACTTCATTATCTATTCAACTGATCATGAATTCAGGGAATATTTACCGCTTTTAACTTTTGGCAGAATTGAAAAGATCTCTCTATTGCTTGTTTTCTCAATATGGAAGGATTTTGGATTTGTTGCTTCAAGATTCACTCAAGCTTCGAGGACAAGCATGGGTTGTTTCATGAAGCACTGCCAGTAATGCCGCTCAAGAAATGCAAAACTTTCCTTTCTATGATAAACCTATGGTAGGTGTTAAAAACTTTAATTCATATATCATTTTCTATGCTATTTGAGCACATGTTGCTTCTGCATTTTCATGTTTGTTGTTTGCCCGTCAAACATGCAGTCTGCCTTCTTTTCCATTTTGTCTGGATTATAAATGCTGTTGGCGTTTCTTTTATATTGTGGTTGGGACAGGAAGTTGGGAGTTGTGATATAGAGAGCGATATCATCAAGCAATATGCAGTATGCAGATAAAGAATTTAAAAAAAATATGTTTGCCATTTGTCACTTAATTTAGATATACTGAGAACTCAGCGCAAGGATGTCGTTCATGTAGGAGGTCCTGGAAATTCATTTGTGATAAATTTTTGTAAATAAACTCTCAGTTACTATAGTCTAGTTCTTAGTTTGGATGAAATGCATCCTGAGCAAAATTATCCTATGTGAACCCCTTTGTCATTCAGAGAACCGTTTGTTATGTCCTTATTTTGGTCTTATTCACCAGATATGATTGTTTGTCTTTGGCAGAAAATTTTGTATTGTTCCCTGTTCCTTCAATTCGTTGGGGTTTTATATCAACTTTGATATTATGATTATCCAAAATTTAGTTTGAATCCATATGGAAATATTTGATTATAAAGATTATAGGAGTGGGACTATTTGAGCTGTATGAGTTTGGGCCATTTACATCCAGGGACACGCATTCTGCCTAAATCATGGTGTGAATTCAATTCCCATGATCAGATGGTGGTGGACCTTTATTATTTTAATACTTTTTTTCGGGGCATGGGATCTTTTTATTATCTTTTTCAATCTGTGATGACTTGAATACAAAGAATAATTTTAATTCTAGAATCGTCATCGTACAATCATTAAGAATTTTCTTACGCATGCCTTCGATACAGTTGTTTTGGCTTGCTGGTGATACTTGTTATTCATACTGTGTTTTCTGAGTATTGCTTATGCTCCACATTACACTCTTAATTTACAATTATCGGCACTAAAATTTGTATAATATTTATTTACGCACTGATTTAATTTTTGTTATGTTGGCAATAATATAAAACAAAGTCAGATTTAGCACAGTTAAAGCTGATGAACCTTTGTAATCCAAGAGAAAGAAAAAGAAGCAAGAGAGAAAGGTGACCCATAGCGTATTTTTGTATTTTCCACATTATTCTTCACCATTGTTATTGAATGCTGATGTATATCTTCTGGAAGGTCTCTTTGAAATTAGTTGAGTTTTCTTATAGTTTACTGAATTATTGCAAGTTTCATAGCTAAATGGGCTAAAAACACAAAACTAGAAGAACCTTATGTTCAAATTTTTGATATCCTGGTTTACTACTGAAGTAGTAACAAATTTTTTGAAAATGAAATACAAAATGGTTAAGTTGTCTCCTCGGATGAGTTGAGACTGATCTTTTATTATGCCAGCTGAAAGGAAGCCACTGTCAGCACATCAATCTGCTAACAATGATGTAGAAGTGCTGAAATTAATGGTGGCCCAACTGTAAGTTTTGTATGCTTTCTCTGTTTAGAGTGATGAATCCTTTTTTTCCTGAGTAATGAACTCTTGTACAATGGTGTGAATTATGTTAAACTTCAATTTCTATCATGTGTGCAGCCCTCCTCCTTCCGACCCGGAAACCAGAGTGCACGAGAAGCCGAGGCAGCCCCAAACAATATACTTTTCATTCAGAATTTACCCCACCAGACAACAAGTATGATGCTGCAAGTGCTCTTCCAGCAATACCCAGGTTTCAAGGAAGTCCGAATGATAGAAGCAAAGCCGGGTATTGCCTTCGTAGAGTTTGAAGACGACGTGCAGTCCAGTATGGCCATGGAGGCACTTCAAGGCTTCAAAATCACTCCCCAGAACCCCATGGCCATTGCTTATGCTAAGAAGTAACTATATCGTCTTTCTTGGGAGGTAAGTAGAAAGCAGCCTTTGTTTCGCAGAGGAAATGTAATAGCTTGCAGAGAGATTTTGATGCATGTGAAATTATAATCATGTAGATGCTTGGGGAAAGCTAATGTAGAAGAAGCTGTAGATGTTTGGGAATAGTAAATGTAGGAGCTTGCTTTTTTTTAATTGTTTGATTTCCACATTCGGCAAAAGAACAGTAAATGAAAGACAAAAGACACTTAATGTTTTTTGTTGAAACTGTCGACAAATGTACCTTTTTCCCTTACTTGGTCTCAAATGATTTGATTTTTTTTTGTAAGTTGGTGAAGCTATTTCACGGTCTTCTTAGCACCCAGGGGAAGTGGTGATTGTGACATTGTGCTCTAGGTCTTATTTGGTTGCCAAAACACCAAATAAAAAAAAAATGTAAATAAAAATAAGATATTATATATTTTAGATAAAATTAGTATTAAAATCCTGAACTTTTATGACTTTTGCATTTAAATATTGAATAAAAAAAATCTGTTTTTCTAATTATATCAGTTTTCATGAATTTAATTTTTATATCCCAACTTCTTATTTTAATTATAGTTTTAACATTAAAAGTAAAACCACGTTTTAAGAAAAGTTCATGATTTTAAAGCAAATTTTGTTCATGATTTAATGAAAGTTTAATATTTAATACTGGTTCTTTCTTTATATTTTAAAATCATTTACTTATCTATAAAGAAACAATAACTAAAAGTATGTTTGGATTCCACTTGTTTATATTTTCGCTTTGGGTCTTGTAAATAGCTTATGCGTGAAAACAAAAATTTTGAATTTGGTCCGTCATCAACTTGGGTATGATTTGATAAAAATTCTTCCTTATTTTGGTGTAAAATGACTTTTTTGTTTTTGTTTTGGAGGGAATGTAACATATAAAATAAGATAAGGAATGATATTTTTTGTTCAAAATATATTTTTTGAAGAAAAAACACGAAAATATTAGGATTAAAAAATTCTAAAGTGCATTTAATGTCATTTAATTAAATATTTCTTTGAGGAAAGGCATCATCACTGACATGAACATTACAGAAATTTGGAATGTGTAAGTTATAGCATGATCACGTTGTTCTACGAGTTAGAATGCCAATCCATGTGTTTATAAATGTTTGCAAAGAGAAGTTCTAAAGTAAAATGAATTGCTTTCTTGAGTATTTTAATTTTCTTTGTAAGGCGTTTTGAACAACATTATATTCAAAAAATAAATTTTCATATCACATTTTATGATAAAAAATAATAAAGAGTCTTATCAAAACCGACCGACCCTCCATCTGTCCCAAAGAGCAATGGTTGGCTAGCACATGGTCATAGTGGCACGGAGATCCTATACACTCACATGGAAGAATTAAAAATAAGTATAAAATAAGTTAAAGTGTCTTTCAACTTATATTATATAATAAAATATTATTATTTTTATGATCATTTTCGACTCATATAAAGATCAACTATGATATGATTTAATTATTGTTAAATATTTACCTACCACCAAAAATACCAAAAAAAAAAAGAAAAAAGAAAAAAGGGATTTGTGGGTAGGTTTTATATTAAATATAATTGTTAATGTGAGGATGGCCGTAGCCGTAGTACGAGGGCGCACTGAATGTGTCCTCCCTCATATGCTTCTGCCCCAAATGAGATCTCGGCCATCTCCATCTTCTTCTATCTATTTATTATTAGTTTTTATCATCGTTACTGTCGAGTTGTGATAGTGATGTTACCAAAATTTCTTCTATTCCCCAAAGTACCCCCAACCTATGCTTTTGCTCTTGACTTCTAATAATATCACCCTAATACCTACGATCACTACTAAAAACAATTTTAATTATCACTAAGATTAAAGTTGATCTTTGTAAACTTTAGTCGTCCGATCAATAAGATTTTTTTGGTTATTCTTGATATAAAATTATCAATTTCATCATTTTTTTTCCTAAGATATGGGTTCTTTTGTATTGATAGGAGTTTATCTTTATTTTTTTATATTTTTATCATTGCTTTGTTGTTATAGATAATTGTGTTATTAGTGATTAGTTTTTATGGGTTTTAACATGTTGGTAATTAAAAAGATATTAAATTTAATTTAATAAGTAATTAGATTAAATCACGAAATATAAGATATTTAAGTATTTTTAAATTATCATATGCGATATTTTCATCATCTAATTTTTATAGAGCATATTGTTACGTGGTTTTTGAATTATTTTAAATCTACTTTTTATTTTAATATTGTTAAAAATAAAAAAAAATTGTAACATTAAGTAGTTTGGATTCGCGAAAATTTTGATTACATCAAGAAATTCGGAAGATGAAATTTGATGTATTACAATCTTTAGTTTTCGTTTGGAAAATCGTTTTTCGTCTTGATTTGGTTGAAAATAAAGAATAAAAATCAATTTTGTAATTTCTTGAAAATGAGTTCAATGAAATAATGAAAATGTGTTTAAAATCACGGGTTCTTATTAACGTCCGTGTTTTAAAGCTTTGATGAGAAGAAAATCAGTAGAATCTGAAGGGGAAGAAAGAAATGTCCAGCGTCCGTGTTTCGTTTTATCGTCGGTAAAATCATGTTACGGTTTAATTTAAACGAGAAACAACGAGAGCAGTTTTAGTTAAATATATAAAATATTGAAAATAGTGGGTAATTTTATTTATTTTGAATTTGGTATTTTATCGATTAAATGCTTAAACGTGTTTTTAACTTGTTTTTTTGAAAAGTTTAAATGGAAAGAACGTAAATTTTAACTGACTAAGTCGTTTTAACGCAAATAGAAATAGTGATTCAAATAAAATGTTTCCCCCATAAGAGGGGCGATATTGTAATTCAGAGAAGAAGTCAAACTGACACTGAAGGAGGTCCTGAGGGCAGCATCGTCATTTTCCATCGACATGGCCATCCTTACACCTTTCGTCCCAACTGAACCGAGAGCTCGATTCAGCATCACCAGTTTAGAGCCACCATTTTTCTGTTAACGGTCATCTCACACATCCATCTTCAAGCATTCTTCAGCCAAACAAATCTCAATCCAAATTCAAATCAGAATCCCCTGTTTCTTCTCAACAGCTTCCACCATTTTCTTCCTCATGTTCGTGAAAACTGAATCCGGTTCAGATTCATGAAGGCATATGAAGGAATGCAGCAGAAGCAGCAGAAACAACAGCGCTTCACCAATCCCTTCACCTCTCTCACCGAGGAAATCGTCTTTGCAATCCTCGATTTTCTCGGCTACGATCCGTTTTCCAGGAAATCCTTCTCGCTGATCTGCAAGTCCTTCTACTCCATCGAATCTCGCCACCGCAAAACCCTCAAGCCTCTCCGCTCTGATTTTCTCCATGATTCTTCTTCCCGTTACCCCTTTATCGATCATCAAACCTCTCTCGCTGTCCTCAATAGGGCGGTTAAGTAGGATCCTGATATTGTCGCTGTGTCAGTCAACTCTGCGATCTATTAAGCTTTCTCCATCGATGTTTTCGCAGATACCGGGTTCTCGAAGTTCGGTGATAAAGCTGCTCGGCGCTGGTTGAGACCGGTTTATCCAATGCAGCAGGTTTACGGATTCTGGGGCTGCAGCGATCGCCGAAGCGAAGAATTTGGAGAGGTTGTGGTTGGTGAGGTGTAAGCTGGTCTCTGATATTGGGATTGGTTGGCCCTTAGCGGTTGGGTGTAGAAGCTGAGATTGATGAAGCTTGAGTGGTGTTTACGCGTTAGTGATTTGGGCGTTGGTTTGATCCTTTATAGTGTAAGGAGATTCGTTCTTTGGATCTCTCCTACTTATCGGGTAATTCCAATTTTCTTTATTTTTCTCTCTCTCACTCTCTTTCTAGATGTAGAAGAGAAAATGTATGATGTGAGCTTCACAAATTTGGATCCATGTTGTGTTGCTCGTTTAAGATTTTTTGGCTTGTAGAAAGAAACAGTGGGAATCTGGTTTTCACTAAGCCAAACAGTGAATCTGATTGAATTTAGCGTGATTTTTGTTCTCTGGGTTCCATACAAGAAAATTGTTGGGCCTTTTCTTTTCGAGTTTCCTACATTTTTCCTAGCAATCAATCAGAAAATTTCTTTGCTGAAACTTTTAGTTTCTGGTTTAACGCAATCACTAATGTAGATTTTACCTTACGTACACGTTTCAATATTGTTGTTTTGTACTTTTTGATATTTAGTGCTGTTGATGATCTGTCTATTTGTAACTGCTTTTCTTTCCTTGTTCATGAACTTAATTAGCTGCCTATAGCTTTCAAGAAATCTATCCGGAAAAGTGTGGAGATCACTTGCAAACCATTTCTTAATTCTTCATTACAGTACGACAACCTGAAATTTTGATTCTCGTTGATGCATATAAAGGGCAGTCCTAACAATGTAGCTACCTGGTCAGAACTGAATAATAGAGCAGCAAGTTAATTTACCTAGTTTAATATTCTTCAATATAGAATTTGTATCAAACCGTCTTCAAAGTTATAATACATTACAGATGCAAAGAAGTATCTTCCACCTGTCCTGCAACTTCAACATCTGGAAGATTTGGTTATTGTAGGATGCTTTAATATTGATCTTGATGGCCTCACAAACCTAAAACAAGGTTGCAAATCACTTCAGGTATCTGTTGTTCATCACCAAACTTAAAATGTTGCGTTCTTGGCATACACCTTTTTAGGGCGAAAAGAGTACAGGTGTTTGGTTTTTCTGCAGGTGTTTAATATGTCCAAATTGCCTGTATCAGTCATGGTGGACTGTCCTCTATAACTAATGGTGCTGAATGCCTTAGTCAACAACATATCACTATGGTCCTACAGTGAGTCTCACACTTGCCTTAATGTGATTATTTTTTTCAAGATTTTTATTTTCTGTAATTTGGAGATTCTCTTAAGTGGTTATTGCTTTTTTATCTATAATGGTGGTTCGGGTCACATTTGATCTGGCAAAATGTTTACAGTATTTTCCAGACTGTCATTAGATTAGATGGTTGCCTCGTTACATGTTCTGGGATGAAGGCCATTTGGGGTGGTGCGCATCTCTCAGAGGTTGAACCTAAAGTAGTTGCTCGGGGTGACGGATGAGGTCTCTCCTTGATTGTACCAGACACCAAGATTGAAGAAAGCTGGACCTGTATTCATAGAGATAACTCAAGTCTCTCAGCAGCATACTGAAATCTTACCTGCCCTACCCTTAGGATGGGCGTGTAGCCTGGTTCAGAGTGAAGCTTTTGTGTTGATTGGACAGCGTTGCCAATTCTTGGAAGAACTGGATGTTACAGATAATGAAATTGATGATGAGGGTATATTTCACATTACATCTTACCTGCCATGTGTAGAACTCGAGGTTATTTTAGATGATTTATTTTACTTAATTTGTGCAGGTTTGAAGTCCATAGCAAGGTGTTCCAAGCTTTCTAGTTTAAAACTAGGGATTTGCTTAAAAATAACTGATAATGGCATTGCCCATGTTGGAACTGGTTGTCAAGAAAGCACAGAGATTGATTTGTACAGGTTTGGCCAGATTTTCAACACCTTTTTTCTAGCTCATATAGAACTAGTGTTGCAAGGACATGCCCCTCCAGTCACACCATGCATGTGTGCATAGAAGGAGAGAGAGGACGAAACAAAATTTAATTACAAATCTGATTTGTGATGTCAAATTTTACTCTTTAAATTGAGTTTCCATTGTTGACATAACTTTGTTGTCAATGCTGCTGATACATGTTGTTTCCTTATTATGAAATTGAACCTCACAAGATGTACTCTTTGTATGGCCCTCCATCGTTTTCTTTAATTACAAGTTCACAATGTAGTTTCTATTCCCACAATTTGGGGAGGATTGCGATGTAGAAGTGAGGATTTTCTTCTTGGCTAGAATTGCCTAACATTTTGGCCCAGCAGTATGTCTATTAAGTTGATCCTTTCTGAACTTTGTTTTCAGCATAATGTTTCAATAGGGTTCAGCACTAATGGAAATAAAGTTTCCTGTTAATTATAGTGGAAATGTTTCTTCTCTTATTCAGGTGCATTCGTATAACCGATGTGGGCGTACAGCAATTCTCCCATGGTTGTCCTGATTTGGAGATGATAAACACTGCTTATTGTGATAAAGTTACTGATGCATCCTTAGAATTGTTGTCAAAATGTTTGAGGTTGAAAGCACTAGAAATTCGAGGATGCCCTGGTGTATCATCAGTTGGTTTGTCAACCATTGCTCAGGGATGCAGGCAGCTTACCATGCTTGACATTAAAAAATGTCAAAATATTACTGATCTTGGAGATCCTGCTTCGCTCAATTTCCAAAAACTCTGCGGTAACTTTTCCTTTTTCTGCTTCTGGGTACTTGTAGTACCTCAGGATGAGACCGAAAACTAATGACAATGGTTCATTTCTCTTGCAGATCAACTTCTCATATTGTTCTGTCACAGATGTGGGGCTAGTGGCATTGGCCAGCATCAGCTCCCTGCAGAACATAACTATGCTGCACTTGGTGGGATTGACTTCAAATGGTCTGGTAGCTGCTCTTTCAGCATGCAGAGGTCTGATGAAGTGAAGCTTCACAGATTTAAAGCAGCTCTCCCATTCTCTTCTTGATCACTTGCAATCCCACGGTTGTGTGTTTCAATGGAGGGACAAAGCCACCGCCCAGGTACTTCAGTTTTTCTCATTTCATGGTTGTTTTGAGCATCTGTACTAAAATTTCTAGTCAATTTTGACCTAGTTCAAGAGTCACCATGGAAGAGAAGTCTGAAAGATGGATTCGATTAACTTATTCTCTGTTTAGTTGATTGAATTTGTAAACTCATTCAGCAGAAACAGAAGCGGGTACTTACTTGTTAAAGCCCATATTCGATGTTTTCAATGCTTCAAGCAAGAAATAGATCATTGGAATTTGTATCCAAAATTCCATTAGTATGAAACACCCTTTTTATGACATTTAGGATGAATCTAAAGGGTCTTATTTGGAGAATCTTTCTTATACGAAATAATGTCTGTTTCTTAGAAAATCCCAACTGGCTTGTGTATTAGAATCCCTGTTTCTTGGCTCTTGGAAGAGACAAGTCCCTTCATAGGGACACATATGATGGGTTGGGTGGGTCAAGCCCACGTAATTGACCCATGCCCATAACCTACATAATTCATATGAAAAGGAATGGATATGTTAAATTTTAAGCCAAATGAGGAGGGTATGACCTAAAGACTGGTTTGATTGGTGAAACGGCTTTTAGGCTTAAGTATCATTTCCGTATTTTTCGTATGGAACCAGCACATTGGGATCGTCTGCATCCACTGAAGTAGAATGTTCGAGGATGGTTGTGGCTCTGGAAAGCTTTCACTTCGGATCCTCTCTCAAGCACCAGGTAGCCTTTTCCCTTCTTATGTGGCTCTGGTAGAGCACCAATTATAGGTACCTAACCCTAACCCAAAAGATTAGATTAAGAGGTGGGAGAACCTCTCAAGCTTAGGTACCACTCCACACTTTCATGTGTGGAACCGATGTAGGATCGTTGCCCATCCTTGGAGAAGTTGAATTAAATGGGCTTCGGCGGCTCTGAATAGGCTTCGCTGGATATTCTCTTAGGGTGCAGGTGATAAATTCCTACTGTCTTAGCTAAGCATATTAAATCTGTAGTAAGAAGGCTGTGGCCAAAATGAGAACAGTGGGTGGAGAAATGTAAAACAAATATTACTTCACACTTTCATGTGGAATTGATGTAGGATTGTATCAATTTGCATTGTGCAAGTGGATCTAAGATCCCAAACTTTCTTTTCTCTTTGGCAAGCAAATGACGCCTATTTCCCTGTTATACTCTCTGGATGAGAGGACAAACTTGTCTGTACAAAATGAAAAGTGAACAACTTGTCATTACTAGCTAATAATCAGATATGCGGCAGGGTTGCCTTACCAATGTTTATTGATTGATGCCCTCATGACTTACCTCCTGTCATGTACATCATGTCAGTGGAAAAAAGAAAAAGAAAAAGAAAAAAACACATGAAACTCATGACTATTTGAAAAACTTCAGCGTTTGATCTGTCAAGCGTCAGCAGGTTGACAAATGGACATGAAATTATAGAGGTTTATTTAAGTATTCACATCTAAAGAATACACTCAAAATGATCCAGAAAACACTTTGATTTTCCAAAAATTTGTACTCATACTTGGGAAAACTTGCTGTCAAAATGTTGAATGATGGTTCTCAAGTTGTCTATGTATTGGTTGACAGGTGGAAACAGACCCCATGGAGTGGAAGCTGCCTCTTGGATGATGGCCAATTACAGTTCATGAAGCCTCTCATGGGGAAACAGAGTTGATTGTCCGTACACACCTTCTTGTAGACTAAGGTGGCCTTTTTTTTTTTTTAGCTTAATGCTGAATAGAGCTTTGTTGAGTGCTTGGCCAAATTAAGTAATTAGTTGTTTGTTTATCAAAAAACCCGATTTTTTTAATTTTTATCTAAATTTTGAGAGATACATATGATTTTTTTTTATTAGTATGAGGCGAATCTGAGTCTCAATTATATCATCAGTATTAAGATTTTCTCATATTAAATATCTAGTTTTTACTTATTAGAAAAATGATACCGTTTTCACATATTTGTCATTTAGTTTCTCCATGAAAAAACAGTGAAAAGGCATTAAGAAAAACCAAAATCAAAGAATATTTTGGCGTTCTGACGATCAAAAAATATAAAGCTTCATTAAGCAAAATTAAATGAAAAAGTTAAAAACAAATGATTAAATTCCGAAGCAAATTATTTTCAGTAAAAACCAAGAATCTTGTGCTTTACTGGCTAATGAGATCCCATTCCTGATGCTATTACCCCTATGAGGCTGATGCAGGAAAGACCCGTGGACCAAGTTGCCCAAAGTTTTAGTTTCGATGGGAATTCTACCTGTGGGGAGACTCATTCAGGTTTGCCTCTGTTTTTACTACAAGCATGATGAGGACATCCTTGTTTGGTTTTAAGCTGATTACCCAGCCCCACCTCTGAAAACCTCTCAAACTAAATTGAAAATGACTTAACCAAAAAAATTAAAAAAAAAACCAAAAAGGTTCTTATATATATATATATATATATAACTTTTGGAACAAAAATCATGAACATTAACCCTAGTGTTCTATGTGAAAAAAAGAAAAAGAAAAGAGATGTAAGGTTAATAAATTATGTTTTTCTCGGAGCCTGTCATGCTTGTTCAAGTGGTAGAGGAGATCTTGGATTTCAGTCACAAGGGAGACAATATACTTATATTGTAACTAGGTTTTAACTGGAAAAAATTCTTTTTCTAGAATCAGCCACATTAAATGAGGTCCTTATTATGACCTGAAATTAAGTTCCACTATATTACCAAAAATTGAGATCAATAAAATGTGTCACATGTAAATTTAGGCAGATTGTGTCAAATTCAGGCCATTGCCTTATCTGTAATTTCCTGGTTATTTATATCTGAAGCTATTATCTTACATATCTATTATCTTACATATCTATCTAAATTTTATCAGACACTTTTAATTCTTGAATTACTTTTATATGTTTCATAGGGTTTCAGCAAAACATTTCTTCAATTAAAATCCCAAAATTCCCTTAAATGTTAGTAAATCAAAAGCGTATAAAGGCATGACTGGTGAGTGGTGAGGAATTAAAAAATTGGATCGATAGTCAAATATCTCCTCCTATTAATCGGTAATCTTATTGGAGTCTGTTCAAAAATATTGACTTTGGCCTTCCTCCACTCATCTCCCCATCAGTCAAAATATCTGCAATTTGGATCTCTGGCCTCTTGCTCTAAACATGAACCCCAAGCAACCTATAATTGTGTTCCATTCTGTCATCCTAATTAATGCGTCTAATTTCCCTTAATTTCGGGCATCTGCATTTTGTATATAAATATAAAGGATAATACCATAAAAAACTTTCAACTTTCAACTTTTTTTTTTTTTTTTTAAACTTTAAAAATAGTATAAAAATTCTAAACTTTGATTTTTTTTTTCTTGCACATATAGTCTCAACAACTCAAATCTGTATTGCACGTGGCTTCTTCTCCATTCCTTAGACTTCACCATACAGGTTATCTTGTCGTCATTCTACAAATCTAGGTTTGCTATTTTCTGATCCAATACTTGGATCACCATCGTTTGTCCATTTTTCTTTTTGATAACATATACTTTCAGTTTTTTTTTTTTTTTTGATTTTTCTTCAAGTCTGATACCCTTTGAAGCTCCTCTCATCTTGTTTTTGTTTCCCTCGTTTGTCCATGTTTCCCCTCTCGTCATCTGAGCTACTAGAAAGATTAAAAGTTCTTATATATAATGACACAAAAATCGAATGTGAAGAAGCTAAGAGAAACAGGATGGGGAAATAAGTGGTGCAGGAGGAGAAGATAATAAAATTAAGTGGAAATTTTAATTTTAATTTTGGAAAATTGTTTAAGCGGAGTAAAAAGTTGTATTTTAAAGGAAACACTAGAAACCCGAACTCAAGTGGACAGGTGACTTGACATGTGTGAAGACGTTTTTTCAGGGCATCTAGATCCAACACGTTAAGATTTTTTGAGAGGGTAAATGGGTAATTTCACGTCAAGCAATCAGAGATCTACCATTACCGGCTCACTAGTCATTACACGTGTTCAAAGGGGCATTGTCTCTTGTATACGATATGAATGAACCTTCCGGAGAGCTAGCTCCCCCTGTAGATTACCCTCATATTAGTAACCAGGGCCCCAATCCTGCAAATCAGGTCCACTACTTTGAAACTCAGTAAAATCATGACCAAAAATCCCTTTCCTAGAGCTCAATTCATGACCAAACCAACCCACATTATTTATGATTTTCTTTTCGAAAAAGATAAGGAATTTATTGATTTATTTACTTGTCTATCTGAAGCAGCGCCAATAAAATACTAAATTTTTTAAAAGGTGATTTAGTATTTAGATTAATAGCAAATAGATCGATTTAAATTTAAAGTCTATATATTTGATAATAAAAAAATATTTAAAATACATAAGATTTTATATTTGATAATCAAAAAGTGATTATAAATATGTAAAATTTCATATTTATAATATAATTTAATCTAATAATTATGTCTGAATAAATTTTATTAAAACACAGAATAACCGCATTATGATATTAACAACAAAGATTATTAAAACCTTTTAGAGTTAAGAGGCCACGTGGCATGACAGCACACGAATCGCAATTGTAATTGGAACGCATCCAACCACCTTGAAACTCAGCCAATGGAAGAGAGGGTAAGAAATCAGAGTCTCTCGGCAGCCACTCTCACAGTCAAACCTCGTGGGTTTGACCGAAATAAATTTTTTTTTCTCCACGGTCACAGTCGTCATCACCTTCCCAGAAAATACACCCAAGACGAAGGAAAGCTTGTCCAATACGTGAATACTTTCCATTCACACCATCATCTTCATCTTCTCCTCCTCCTCCTTCTTCTTTTTCTCTGTCTTGGTTTCTTCCAGTTACATTTACGTGAATAGCTTTCTCTCTTTCACATGGGTTCTTCCTCTGGAAGCTTAGAGACCTCTGCAAATTCACATCCGATATTCTCTTTCCCTTCTTTCATGTCCTCCTCCTACTCCGACCTCCTCACCTCCGCAGCTGACGAGGATCCAGTCGCCACCTCCGCCGCCGATGACAAGGCCGCCACCGCCGGGAGGGGGCTTTCGGATCAATTGCAGAGGACTGGTTCTGGAGTGCCGAAATTCCGGATAATTCCTCCGCCGTGTTGCCCATCTCCCCCCTCCGTTCTCTCCTTCTTCTTACTTCCTTCTTCACTCCCGGGTTGAGCCCAGCTGAACTCCTCGACTCGCCTGTGCTTCTTTCCACTTCTAACGTATGTTGTATTTCTTCTTCTCCACTTCATCATTTTCTTAGCAGCCAAACGGGGTGAATCTTGGAAAGTATGCCAGCTTGTGGGTTGTGTTCTTGTGGGAATTTAATTTATAGGTATTTATTTTATTTTGTATGCAGATTTTGCCTTCTCCGACAACAGGAACTTTTTCCATGGAGCTTCAATTCTGGGAGTAATTCAAACAACAGCAGCTGGATGTCAAAAGGAAGATAAGCTACCTCGATTTTCTTTCCAACCCCAAACAATATTCAAACAACTTCCCTAAGCCATATTCTGACTCAGACTTCAACCCACCACGAGTCACACACAGTATGTTCTGGATTTCTGGATTTCGATGTTTCCTTCATCTTCATTTTCTCTGATCTGGGTTTTCTTTACTAATCTTTTGAGTTCATTCAAATTATCAGGAACAAGCCATGAGAGGACAGCAACCAGATTAGGTTTCAAAGTGTAGGCAAAAGCTTTTCATCGGAGAAGAATACGGTGAAAT
>JAEQBH010005880.1:0-184954 GCA_016808115.1 Tetrastigma voinierianum | reverse complement strand
GTATTTATGGCTCTTATTCTCAAAACTTAGTCGCATACGGGATGTTATTGATTTGGCCAATACTTTCCATGCTTTAGACCGTTGTCCTTTAGATGGTTTTTACGAGCCTGAGATAATATTTACATGCAGGCTTCTTCACCAGGTTAAATAACATTTATCAAGTATTATTTCGCCAATACCTTCCATGCTTTAGATGCAAAGGTTTCCGGGTGAGAGATGCAATCGTTGTTCTTGTATGGTCTTTACGGCCTTCGAAATGATAATTTAATGTTAGTATTTTAAACTAAAAGGGGCCATAACCGCATGCTACCGTTTTGACTAAATAGGAGATGTTTCAAGGTGGTGAGGTTTGCTAGTTAAACATAGATCCGATTATGCCATGGACTATATGTTGCATGTCATAATGCGAGGATAAAACCCGAGGACACTTGTTTGCCCTAACTTGCCAAGTTAGTGACCTAATTCTTCAAAGTTAACTTTTTTTACACTTTAACTTTCGCTTTTACACTTTCGCTTTTCAAACCATTCCCACTCGTTTTTTGAAACCCAAATCCAAAGAGTCCAAATAGAAAGCCTTACCTTCATGCACCGATGCAAACCATTTTGTGATGAAAACCCATCCCCGTGTTCACCCTTAGATCACTATATCAAGTAGTGAGCTGACTACTGCAAAGAGTAGAACTTAGGTGTATATAAATTTTGTTGATTTTAGCTCAGCCTACTGTGGCACGAATCAGTCTCACTTCTGCAAGGTGAGCTTATGATTGGTGGAAGTTAATTCTAAGAAATCCATGCTTCCAAACCCAATTACATGGGACTTCTTTATCCAAGAGTTTTAGACGAAGTATGTCACTGATGATTACAGAGAGACCAAGTGGAAGCAATTCCTAAATCTGAAACAAGGGTATTTGACAGTGGTGGAGTATGAGAAAGAGTTTAGACGCCTTAGTAAGTGTGCACCATAACCCGCTCTTACTCGAAACCTTCGATGTGTATTAATGGAGGATGACCTATGAGTCTATAATAAGGTACCCTTACCTAGTTGTTACATTATTGCAAGTGGTGAATTTCTATCAGCTGGTGCAAGCGGCTAGGAAAATTGAGAAGTTTGAAATAATGAGTTGGGAAATAAAAACAAAGAGAAAGTTCTCTAGGGGTAGTTCTTCCTCAAGTAAAAGAACCAAAGAGTCTTGGGTTAACCAAGACACTCAAGCATTGGGAGGTAGCTGCTGTGGACCTACGACGATACCGTGTTCCTGGTGAAGTGCTAATCCCAATCAACAAGAGAAAGACTGATTCTCAGATACATAAATATCATTTTGGTACTAAGCAGATTTCCGATAATCGGGGTTGCTTTCTATATGGAAGCATAGGACATCGATAGTGAACTATTCGAGGATCCGTATCTTCTAGAAATCCTCAAGGAAGTAGTAGAGGAGATCAATGTACCTCCACCGACCTCGTGATAGGGTAGAGGGGCGAGGTAGTTTAAAGAACATGTAAGAAGTATCAGATTAGAAACAGAACGCCTCTAACACTGCCAATCCTAGCCCGAGCCTATGATATGAGGACTCATGAAGATCAGGATGCACCTGGGGTTATAGCTGGTATTTTATCTCTCTATGACATTGAAATGCATGCTTTGGCGCCGAGCACTTGTTTGATAAAATGCCATTAGTAGAGCAATTGGCATATGACATGCATGTTACTAGTCCCATAGGGCATAGTGTCAGGGTCAACTGAGTGTATAAGAATTGTCCTCTAGTGATCCATGATAGAGAGTTGTCTATTGATCTAATTGCATTGCCTTTTCACGAGTTTGACTTGATATTGGGGATGTATTGGTTATCCAAACATCGGGCTATAATTGATTGTGATAAGAAAACAGTAGTGCTTAAATGTTCTGACTTGTCAAAGGTAACTATACATGGTATCCGATTTGGACTAGTGTCAAATGTAATTTTAGCTATGCAAGCCCGGCTTTTTCTTAGAAAAGGTTGTGAATCCTTTTTAGCATTGGTGCTTGACTCTAAGAGGGGTAAAGTAAAACTGGAAGATATACCGGCGGTGAAAGAATTTCCTGATGTGTTTCCCGAGGAATTACCGGGTTTACCACTCGAAAGAGAAGTAGATTTGGCTATTGAAGTTTTACATGGAATGACTTCTATTTCTAGGGCACCCTACTGTATGGCTCTAACTGAACTAAAAGAGATGAAGATTTAACTATAGGAGCTAGTGGACAAGGGATTCGTCTAACCTAGTGTTTCACCTTGGGGTGCGTCGACTTTGTTTGTCAAAAAGAAAGATGACACTCTTCGGATATGCATTGATTATCCAAATAAATAAGTTAACCATGAAAAATAAATATCCGTTGTCGAGAATAGAAGATATTTTCGATAAGTTGAAATGAGTGAGTGTCTTTTCAAAAATGCACTTAACTACTATTATCAACTCAGAAAATGTTGATGTTTTGAAAACAACCTTTAGAACCTGATATGGTCATTATGAGTTTTTAGTAATGCCATTTGAGTTGACTAATGCATCAACTGCATTCATGGACTTGATGAATAGGGTATTCCACCCTTATTTGGATCAGTTTGTAGTGGTATTTATAAATGATATCCTAGTGCATTCTACGGATGCACAAGAACATGAATAGCATTTGAAGATAGTGTTGCAGATCCTGAGAGAAAAACAATTGTTTGCAAAATTAAGTAAGTGTGACTTTTGGCTTAAGGAAGTGTCATTTCTAAGCCATATTGTGTTTGTAGAGGGTATTAGAGTTGACCCTGCGAAGATTGAAGCGATTGTGAGTTGGAAACCGTCTCGAAATGTAACAGAGGTGAGAAGTTTCTTGGGTTTAGCTAGATATTACCGACAATTCGTAAAGGGATTCTCCTTCATAGCCTCTACACTTACTAAGTTACCCGAAAGGCGATGCCTGAATGGGATGACACATGTCAGTCAAGTTTTGATCAATTAAAAAAAATATTGGTTGAAGCACCATTGTTGAATCAGCCTACTCCGAGTAGAGAATATGACATGTATAGTGATGCTTCAAGGATTGGTTTGAGATGTGTATTGATGCAAGATGGAAAAGTGGTGGCATATGCCTTAAGACGTACTGAAACAAAGATGAGCGCACTATCCCACACATGATCCGAGTTATACGTAGTGTTCGCTTTGAAAATATGGCGACACTACTTATATGGTGAAAAATGTAGAATATTTACAGATCATAAGAGTCTTAAGTATCTGTTAACCTAGAAGGAACTGAACTTGAGGCAATTACGGTGGCTAGAGTTGTTCAAAGACTACGATTGCATAGTTGCGACAACATGGCTGCATTAGCTAATGCTAAGGATTTGAAATATCATGGGAAGACCAAACATATCCAGATTAGATATCATTTCATCAGAGATATGATCACGTAAAATGAAGTGGTTTTGAAACACATTCCTACCAATGAAATGGTAGCAGACCCATTTACTAAACCAATAGTCAGGGATGCATTTGTGAAGCATGTGAGATCCCTAGGCTTATGTAGGATGTGATTGAATAGAACAAAACACTTGTGATCTTCTTACAATAAGATAAAGAACATTTCACATGGTTCGCCTGTTTTTTGTTTTGTTTTGTGAATATGTTGAAAATGCCGCTTTAGCACAACATCCAAATAATGTATGTCGATAGACTTGATCGAATTTCACATGAGCACCTAGTCAGGGAGCGAGTAGAGATGAGACCATAATTTAGAGGACTGAGGCGAGCGGAGCGATCAATAAGTATTATCACTTATTAGGTTACCTTGATGAAAATCAAGATGAGATTCTTTGTTTGAATCGACATGAATGCTTAACCCCACCATTCCTGTGCCTATTAGAGGAATCTGAGCGTGGAACTTGTTGTTTAACATCATGGAATGTGGAAATAAAAGTTTTAGGTTTGACACTTTTGGAGCGACAAGACTAAGACTCATATAGTGTTATTTGTTTTACAATTTAGAGCAAGACATACACTCTTTCATCCTTTATAAGAAAGAGAAGTTCCACCATAACATGCATTTCATACTGCATGTGCTAGACGACCAACTAGGAAGCAAGAGAATGAATCCCTGCTTCTTTGCTATGTGAGTCCCAGAAATCCTATACATGGATTTCATCTTTCCTTACCCTTTGTGACTTTTGACTATATCGTGATGATGAGTTGATGTTATCTATTCAGGGATGGTCCCATAGCCATGGAAAGGATTAGCCTAATAGAGCATTCCTAGAAAAGCGAGTTAACTCAAAACTGACAAAGTGAGGGCAAAAGAAAAACATTCTTGCTTATACAATCTATCACTTATATTCACCATCCAGTTATTTCGCTGAGGTGATTGAAATAACTTAGAGTATTGAGTAATTGTAGAGAGATTCCAAGTGTGGATTCTCGAGGTTGAATCATACTTCATCATGTGTAGATGCTTGCAAATAAGCACCGCTCACTTATGAGGTTGATATCTACTATACGACCTAAGGATAGGTTTGTATCGGAGCTCCCACCATCGATGTGCTTCAGGTTGCATGGTCCGTTCACCTGTATGATTTATTCTCTGTTTGAATTATAAGGATAATGTTTGTGATGAGTCAAGCCCAACATGGGCGAGTGTGAGATGTTGGATTATGGGTATGGGTCGCCCAAGTGGGCTTGACCTGACCCGTAACCCAAGAGACACATCCAAGGGATGTGTCTCCCTGAAAAGTGATCTCATTTTATTGAACCAGAACACCATCAGGGCATTATTTAAACCGTCATTCACTGATCATATTTCTGGCATGGTTGAAAAATCTAGTCTGCAAATTTGAGAATCTTATTTATCCGTATTCTTTATTTCCTGGTGAACTACAGAAACATCTTTCTGCATATTTTTCTTCTAGTACCTTCTGATCGTTATTCTAGATTTATTTTTAATAAATAAATATGTTTGTGTTCGGTGTTTGAAGAAAGTTCATACCTGTTAGTGCAAAGTGGCTATGAGACCATGTTCAATATTATAAAGCACACTACTACCCATATGTTCTTGATCAAACTTCATCAAAACAACATCTATATTATGAGTTTATGGTACAAACATGCGACTATGATATATTTTCTGGCTAGAAGAAGGTTATATAAAATTTGTCATTCATATTAACTATCATGACGATTTGTAAAATATCTAATAGACGATCCATCGCTCATAGTTGAGAATATTTGTAGATATCTAAGCTGGTCTGTAAAACTTGAAAAATATTTTATCATTACAAAGTAATGTGCGTGTAATCTAAGGTATTGACAAATGACTATAAAAAAAAAATCTAAGGTATTGACAATTAAACCAAAGGGGAGTAGACTTTACATTTTGCCCATTTCCCCTGAGAAAGGACATTAATTGGGAATTGGATGCTGTATTCCTAATTAGATTTTGAACAGTTGGAAGAAAACTTTGAGTCATTCCTTTCCTTTGAGGTTACATAGCCAACTGAGTATCAGCCTTGGGAAAGCAAAGAGAATCTGTTGAAGGTAGTCTTGAGGATGCCACTCTTCCTGAGTTTTGTCTTTCTTTATGGTCGTAGTGCTTATTTTAGTTTATTTTTTCTTTAGTACTTTTCAAGAAAAATGGGAACTGAAACTTCAGTTCACCATTATATTTCCAAATGCAGAAGGAACTACCTCAGGAAATAGAACCTGACCTTATCCAAACGAGCTAGATTAGAGATTTGCTAAATTGTTTCGTAAGATCAAGAGTATTTATTAATCCTAAAAACAATTGATCAATAATCAAAGGACCTAATAAATATATTACAAAATAATAACTTTATTGAAACAATAAAGAATATTAATTCGTACTGAGTAGATAACATGCCTGATATAGATCCAAAATTGCTATCGCCATATCTTCTAAATCAAGGATCAAATCAAAGAAAGCTAGGGTTAAAGATAGTTATTTCCTTATCCCCAAAGTGTGTTAAACCAAACCTCTTGTTAAATTATAAGGCTTTATTTACTCGTATATATAGAGCATAATTATGGAACAATTGGGCATTATTCAATAGGCTTGGCACAAAGCAAGGGAGAAGATGAAATCATGAGCCCATAGGCTAGTTAATATTAAACCATCTCATAAATGACCCATAATTAGCATGTACAATTAAACAATTACAATTGTAATATGATTATGCTTAGTCCAGCGACACAAATTAATCTAACATTCTCCCCACTTGGAAAGCATAATCATAACTCAAATTCTTTCTCAATAGATTTACATAGCCATAACCAATCATATACAATTAACATACCGAGAGGATATATAAATTGTACATGATCAGGCGCTACTAATCAAAAATCATAACTAAAATGCTTTCAGAAAAGACTTACATAGTCATAACCAATCATGTACAATTAATACATCGAGAGGATGCATAAATTGTACATAATCAGACGCTACTAATCTATAAGCATTACAATGACAAGAGCATTGATTAATAGAAAGAAAAACATAATTCTGTCATTCATCTAGTCAAAAAGATATAACTGTGGAATTATTGCAAAACAATTTCAAATGGTCTAGAAATTGATAACAACCTCCAAAGCTTCAAATGAATGCAGAACCATATTACATGACAGTAGCCTCATAACACGCCACATACTCGCTTCCTCCTTAAGAGAAGTTGTAAGGTTCGCCGACACTTGTCCAAGAAACAACTCCTTCAACCATCATAAAGATATAATTAGAAGTGGACTTTTCATCATCCACACAGCTTGCATAATCGGAATCACTAGAACCAACCACCTTAAGAGGCCAAGTATGTCGAGTATGTCAACATGAGATCCTCGTACCCTAAAGATACCTCAAAACTTTCAAACGCTTAAAGGGTTTCACCTCAGATCACTAAAGTATCTACCCAACATGCCAACAACAAAAGTAATATCAAGGCGTGTGCATACTTGAGCGTACATCAGGCTGCCCACAACTGAAGAATAAGGAACTGCTTTCATTTGGAAAATCTGTCACCCTTAACAATTAGTGCCTTAACAGAAGAACATAATTTCATATTGAACATTTTCAGAATGCATTCAATATATGTATGTTGAGACAATCTCAGAATGCCACCAAGTTTATCGCGAAGTATCCATATGCCCAAGACATAAGATGCTTCCCCAAGATCCTTTATATCAAAACGGCGAAACAATAATTGCTTTGTCTCAACCAACAGGTTAGTATCATTAGCCACGAGCAAAATATCATCAACATATAAAACCAAGAATATGTATTTGCTCCCATTGACCTTTCATTTATATGTGCATTGATCGACAATGTTCTCCTTAAACCATTAGTGGTGATAACTTCATCAAACTTGAGATACCACGCCTGTGCCCGCTTTAAACCATAAATTGATTTCGGAGTTTACAAACCACGTGTTCCCAACAACTTCTTCCAAGCCACAGTTGAGACATGTAAACATCCTCGACTAAGCCTCATTCAAGAAAGTTGTCCTCACATCCATTTGATGCAACTCCAAATCAAAAATGAGTCACTATAATATAATGTTTTATATCTTTAGGTGGAAAAATGAGAGAAGGTTTTAAAATCAATACCTTCTGCTGATCGTAACCCTTAGTCACTAATCTGCTTTTATATTTCATATCCCTTGGCATCGTTGATATGATCTCGACCCGATACCCTCCCGATTTCCGGTGAAGCCTACCAGTGAAGTCCCACTGTATAATCCCTAGGGAAGATACGGTGGAACCCCACCTTAAGGAAGGGAGTAACACCATGTATTAATTTAATACCCAATTATACATAAATATATATAAAACCCGCAACAATTATAAATGAGGTCTCGTAAAAGTTCCATACGAATATCAGAGCGTTCTAAGAGTATTGTGGATTTAGGGGTACAAGTAGAAATGAATAAGTCCAATACAACAACTCAGAATAGATAAATGCGATAGAGTACGACAAATTACAAGTGAGAGCACGCCAAATCTGCCGATGAAATTTACGAACTGTCTGGACTTTAGGGAACAGATGAACAATAATAAGGAGATAATAAATCTCGTGAGGGTATAGTTTATAAGGAAAATAACATTTTGGCCCTACGAATCGCCTCGACCTAGGAACAAATTTAAAACAATAAACGGGAGAAATAAATCTCAAATGAAAGTGGCACTATAAGGAAAATAATATTTTATTTTTCAAAATTTCTCCTCTCAAAACTTCCGTCTCACTCAGGAAGTTCCCGTTTAGAAACATTTCACAAAACCCAACTTTTACCCCAAGTCCAACATATGCGTATCATGCTCAACAAATTAGCCGCCCAATGTTAAGAAACATAACTGAATCAGACACAACATAAAGCCAAGCACAAACATGTATAAATATCCAAAGGATAAAATAACCATGAAATGCACCAAAACCATGAGTATTAAAATAGTTATACCACATTTAGAAAATCAACAAACGCCCATACCACATAAAACCAACGCTATACCGCACTATGTATCACTTAAACCGTCGGGTAAACCGACCTCACGTCACTGTGGCAAACCCAAAATACCAAACCAGAGTACTGGGAACCGACCTCACGGCACCGTGGCAAACCTAGAATACCAAACCGTCGGGTCAAACCGACCACGCCACCGGCAAACCTATCACCAAACCGTCGGGTCAAACCGACCACGCCAACGCGGGTAAAACCCGTATCACCCAACCGCCGGATCAAACCGACTCACGCCAACGCGGGTAAACCCGTGAATACCCAACCGCCGGGATCAAACCGACCACGCCAACGCGGTAAAACCCGTATCACCCAACCGTCGATCAAACCGACTCTCACGCCAACGGGTAAAACCCGTATTACCCAAATCACGGATCAAAACCACCACGCCAACGTGGTAAAAACCCGTAATACCCAACCGCCAGGTCAAACCGACCTCACGCCAACGCGGTAAAACCCGCATCACCCAACCGTCGGATCAAACCGACCACGCCAACGCGGGTAAAACCCGTATCACCCAAACCGTCGATCAAACCGACCTCACGTCAATGTGGTAAAAACCCAGAATACCCAACCGTCAGGGTCAAACCGACCTCACGTCAACGTGGCAACTACTAAACCTCCGTAAACCCGCCATCAGTGGCAACCAATATAACCGCTCCTTTCACATGTACTTTCCCAACAATACCGTGATAGAGTCAGCTTCACAAAATCTCACGATCCACCTTTTAAACAATAGTTTTTCAAGATAGTTTCATACTAATCTACGTGACTAAAATATCCAAACACCACCGATCATCCACTAACACAAGAAAACTTTCAAATATTTAAAATGATGACAAAACTCACATGAAATAATAACTTGTTTTATATGAAACCGAAAATCATGTTCAATGCAACCAACCATCTTATCAAAACAATATATATGTAAAGTATTTAATCACAATAGATATATCAACACAATACCTCAAATCATTTAAAAGCATATAAACCACTAACACATCCATGAACACTGTAAACTTCCAAATATTTAAATGTTGACAAAATTCATGAAATGATAACTTGTTTTTATAAACCGACATTTTCATTTATGCACAACCAACCGTCCGATCAAATGTTATATGAAATAACTAATCGCAAATATATCATAATAATACCCCAAAACATTCTAAACAGTTAGACCACTCACCGACTATGCGACGCCAACTGCTCGCAGGATCGCCTTCCCACCGACGTGAGTGCCCGTAATATAAATAAAATATCACTTAGGCTCCAATAACTGAACCAACAACATTTTCGAATGCCCTAAGGTCTTAGAATAATTTTTAGAACTATGAAATCATCCTAATCGGGACCGACAGTCCACTACACAACGTGTCTCTATGTTCCTGACTCAAAATTGGGGCTTTTCTACCCGGAGCTAATTTCGAAATTGAACCGTCCACAATTCCTAAAAATATCCACTCACTATTCCAACTTCAATTTTGCCAAATTTGGACTAATCAGCCTATTTCAGTCTCCGACTCTCTAATTTCGAAACAACCTAAAAATGGAAAACTAACCAAACGACAAGCCTAAATTTTACAAAACTACATATCAATGGAAAGCCTAAGAGACTGCAGCAAGAACTGATCAATATCACTCATCTGGGCCAGCCGCCGGTACCGAAACTGGGACGGCTTCGGTACGATTTGTTTTCAACTTCCAAACGGCATAAATCCGCAAAAGGGACCACGATGAGTTCGAAGGCCCAAAAATGGTGGAAAGGAGCCATGGGTGGCTTGAACCGGCAGGAAATGGCTGGAAAATCAAGAAATTAATGGACTCACGATCACGCCGCCGCTTCACGCCCGATCCCGTCCGCCGGGCGCTGTCGCGGAAATTTTACGGGCCGCATCGTCCGTGGTGGCGCACCATGGTCCGCCGTACAGTAACAGGTCGGTGGTGCCTCGCTTGGTTCAATCTTTCCACGGCTACAAGAATGGTCAAAATGACCCAACTCGAGTCCTTGGCCGAGAGCTCCTAGGCTTTGAGCTCAAAAGTGTCTCTGGGGGCTGTGGTTTCATTTGGAATCCCAAACTATGTTTATATAGGCCTAGGGTCGATTTCTCGGCAAAAATCCTGCATGTACTTAGACACCGATAAAGTGCTACCGTTGAAACTTAATAGCCAGAATCTTTATATCCACAGAAGTCGGATTGTGACGTTCCGCCATCATGAACCCCGTATCGACGAGGCCTACGAAATGAAAACAGAATAACCCAAAATTATTCCATCTTGAAAAAGTCAACTTTGGTCAACCCATTAAGTGTTGGTCAAACCTAGTCAACTTTGGTCAAACTTAATCAAACTTGGTCAAACGAGTTTCAAACTTGTATTATCGGTACGGGTCATTACAATCTACTCCCTTAAAGAAAATTTCAGCCCACGAAATTCGCACTGCGGTGTCATGGAAGAGATTTAGATACCGGCTCCGCATCCGGTCTCCCGCTCCCAAGTCAGTCTCGATTAGGGTGAGCCCAAAGGACCTTCACTATGATATTGTCTTGTTGGCAAACTCCTTCTCTTTCTACCGACCGCAGACCGGGCCGTCCTCATAGGATAAGCCATCCTCGCCTCAATCTCCTGCCTCCAACACATGCGAGATTCGAATATACTTATGTAGCATGGAGATGTGGGAACACATTATGGACTCGAAAGCCCTCCCAGAAGTCTAATCTATAAGCCACTGGACCTACCCTCTCAACAATCTCAAAAGGTCCAATGTAGCGAGGACTTAATTTCCCTCGCTTTCCAAAACGTACCACGCCCTTCCAAGGAGAGAGTTTTAAGAATACTCGATCCTCGACCTCAAACTCAAGATTCCTTAGAATATCCACATAACCCTAAATATTCATCAAAACATATGCTCAACCACCAACAAACTAAGGTTGGCATAAAATCTTTCCATACTCAAAAACCCTATAGGTCTAACTTTCATGTCACGCATACTGGGTCTCTTACTAACATCTAAGGTGGAGGGAACAACGGGATGAGTCTTCGAATAACTCAATAGCGGAATCCCCTAACAAGCCATGCTCATAAAAACATTTCAATTATACATAATTCAAGATATCTCAAAACATGAGCATTTTATAGATAATAGGCTATGATGAAACACATGAATGCAAGCCACTACCACCATCACAACCCTCATCGCTGACTTTGTGCTTTCACCAAGGACTAGACAATCATCCCGTAGCAACCACAAATTGCCGGGACTTACCACCATGGATATGCTCACATCCAGATATTCGTGACCTTCTCGACTACAACCTGTGAACTAGTCATCGTCCCGTGTCCACTACATAAGTTCGGACCCTCACACAGTCAAAGCACGGAATGGTACAGAATTCTCACAACATCAAACCACAGTATAAGCAGGAGAAGGCTAGAAGATCCCCTACTTTCCTTAGATTCAAATGTCCCCAAGTCTCCCAAGGAAGTCAAACCCGAGGCGCTCCGCGTCCGTAAATAGTCAAGTCATAAGATTCCTTAGCCTCTCACAATTCGTGTCACATAAAAATTACTCAAGTGGTCTATTACTTTATCACCACTTGACTCACATATATCTTTATACCTTCCAACATAAACCTTGATCCCCAAGTGCACTTCTACACTCATTAGGATCAACATTCAACACTCATTATTAGTGGCTAATAAACAACGCACTCAACATAAATCACCCTCTTGTACTCCTATCTCCATATTACTCATTTGAAGATAAAGTGCTAAGGGTTCTTTCCAACCAGATAACCCGCAGAGCAAACGACGTTTACGGCCAAAATACTAACACTCTGCCATACCTTAAAACTAAATCTCACAAAAATGCAAGAATTTATGATTTTCCCACTCTTTTCCATAAGTTTCAACCAAATCAATCCCAATACTCAAACACACATCAAAGCCACTTATTCAACCCTAAACATCTTCCAAAACACATCTTAAATAAGTGAATCTAGTGGCTTTGCCAACTCATCACGTAGAGTAATCCATGAATCGTATCCCTCTCTATACAAAATCCCCCTCAAATCCTTACACAATAACCAAGGATTAGGTTTTACCTCCCATATCTCTTTCAAATCTAGGTTAGAGAAATTTCCGCATCCAAACCCTAGAAAAAGAACCATTTTACAAGAATCAAACCAACAACCTTTGTACTTTTGGCTCAATCTCCTTTCCTAGTCAAAACAATGAAGTGGTCATGTTATTTTCAGAACCCTTCTATGAACCTACTGTGAATACTCCCGCTAATCCTAGAACTCCGCACCTTCAGCCACCGTAGTCGTCGTCTCCCACTTGCCGCACCGGCTTCTACTGAGGATCCACCTAAATGCCATCATTAAACCATGTCCAAGAAACCCCACTCGGCCCAACCAAAATTCTCATATGCTGAACTTGGCATACAACTGGTATTGCCTTAAAGTCTGCAACACCAAACCCAAATGTCTCTCATGTTTTTTTTTTTGTTCGATAAAAAGCAATTATATTAATAAAGAAACCCAAGAAAGAAGGATCCAAACATACACTTGAATATAAGAAAAAGAGAACCCGTAAGGCAAACAAAGACAAAGTGACAAACCACCACCCAAAGGCTCTAAGAAATTTAAAGGAGAGAACTAAACAACTTTTTACCTACACCCCAACCAGGTCAAAAAATCCACCAAAGAATTCATATTATCAACAATATTAGTATTTGCTAGCGACCATAACTTGCTCAGAAAGTTATCCACCAAATGTCTCTCATGTTCCAACTCGCTTCTCGAGTTCACCAAGATATCGTCGATGAAGACAATGACAATCTGATCTAAGTATGGACTAAGACTCTGCTCATTAAACGGCGAAATACTGGGCATCGTGAGTCCGGAAGACATCAATAAAACCATGTAACGCCCATATCTCATCTCAATGCCGCCTTGGGAATGTCCGATTCCTGGACCTAACTAATGGAACCTCGACCTCAAGTCACTTTGAAGAACACTCTTGCACTGGGCTGATCAAATAGGTCATCAACTGAGGCAAAGGATATTGCTTACGAATAAGTTACCTTATTCAACTGGTCTCAGAGTTTATACACAAACTCTAAGTGCCACGTGAAGAAGAACTAATCAATTTTGCTGATGGGCGTTTAGAAGGTATACAAAACATCGATGAGTTGCACGTGAAGAATGTACAACCCTAAGGAATTTAGAAACCTAGGGCTCATACTGCCGACAGATTCGACCGGATACCTTCCCTGATTTCCCGAAAGTGGTCTCACCCAGCGAAGTCCCACCAGATAATCCCTGTGGTGGAAGATACAAGGAACCCACCTTAAGGAAGGGAGTAACACCCATGTATTAATTTAACACCCAATTATACATAAATATATATAAAACCCGCAACAATTATAAATGAGGTCTCGTGAAAAGTTCCGATACGCAATGAGTTTTTAAGAGTAGCTGCGGATTTAGGGGTACAAGTAGAAATGAATAAGTCCACAAATAAACTCATAATAGATAAATGCGATAGAGTACGATACTGCGGGCGAGAGAGCGATCACAATTCGAGCGAATAGTTCCTACGAACTGTCTGACCTAGGAACAGATTAAAACACAACGGAGAAATAAATCTCGCTGAGGTATAATTATAAGGAAAATAATATTTTTATTTTTCAAAAATTTCTCCTCTCAAACCTTCGCTCACTCTCTTCAGAAGTTCCCGCTAGGAAACATTTCACAAAACCCAACTTTTACCCCAAGTCCAACATATGCGTGACTATGCTCAACAAATTACCGTCCCAATGTTAAGAAAACATAACTAATCAGACACAACATAAAGCCAAGTACAAAACATGTATAGTCATCCAGTTGATAAAATAACCATGAAATGCACCAAACCATGAGTATTAAAATAGTTATACCACATTTAGAAAATCAACAACGCCCATACCACATAAACTAACGTTATACCGCGCACTCATGCACTCATCCTAAACCGTTTAACCGACCACGCCACCGCAACCCAAATACCAAACCGTCGTCAAACCGACCACGCCACCGCGGCAAACCTAGAATACCAAACCGTCGTCAAACCGACTCACGCCAACAGGCAAACCCAATACCAAACCGGTTTGGTCAAAACCGACCTCACGCCAACGCGGTAAAACCCGTAATACCCAACCGCCGGTCAAACCGACCTCACGCCAACGCGGGTAAAACCCGTAATACCCAACCGTCGATCAAACCGACCTCACGCCAACGTAAAACCTTAATACCCAACCGTCGATCAAACCGTAATTTCACGTCAACGCGGGTAAAACCTGTAATACCCAACCGTCGGGGTCAAACCGACCTCACGTCAACGTGGTAAAAACCCAGAATACCCAACCGTCGGGATCAAACCGACCTCACGTCAACGTGGTAAAAACCCAGAATACCCAACCGTCGGATCAAACCGACCTCACGTCAACGTGGTAAAATCCGCATCACCCAACCGCTTCAGGGTCGTCCGACCTCACGTCAACGTGGCAACTAATAAACCTCCGGGTAAACCCGGCCATCACGTGGCAAACCAATATAACCGCTCCTTTCACATGTACTTTTCCCAACAATACCAGATAGAGTCGGGCTCACTAAATCTCACGATCCACCTTTTAAAAAAAAACAATAGTTTTCAAGATAGTTTACAACTTCAATCTATGTACCCAAAATATCCAAACACCACCACTCATCCACGAACACAAGAAACTTTCAAATATTTAAAATGATGACAAAACTACATGAAATAATAACTTGTTTTATATGAAACCGAAAATCATGTTTGAATGCAACCAACCATCTTATCAAAACAATATATATGTAAAGTATTTAATCACAATAGATATATCAACACAATACCCCAAATCATTTAAAAGCATATAAACCACTCACACATCCATGAACACTGTAAAACTTCCAAATATTTAAAATGTTGACAAAATTCACATGAAATGATAACTTGTTTTTATAAAAACTGACATTTTCATTTATGCACAACCAACCGTCCGATCAAATAAGTTATATATGAAATAACTAACTGCAAAATATATCATAATAATACCCCAAAACATTCTAAAAAACAAGTAGACCACTCACCGACCATAGACGCCTCACCCCTCGTTCCCTCGCAGATCGCCTTCCCACTCGACGTGATGCCTAATATAAATAAAATATCACTTAGGCTCCAATAACCGAACCAACAACATTGAATGCCCCCCCCTAAGGTCTTAGAATAATTTTTAGAACTATGAAAATCATCCTAATCGACTCCGACAGTCCACTACACACGTGCCCTATGTGCCCTAAGACTCAAAATTGGGGCTTTTCTCCCCGGAGCTAATTTCTCGAAATTGAACCGTCCAATAATTCCTAAAAATATCCAATTTCACTATTCCAACTTCAATTTTGCCAAATTTGACCAATTGGTACTCTATTTCGCCCCGACTCCTAATTTCCGAAACAACCTAAAATTAAAACTAACCAAACGACGTCCAAATTTTTACAAACCATATCAATGGAGTCTAAGAGACCAAGAACTCATTGGTACCATTACCTGGTCCAACAAATGCCGTGGTGGTCGGAAAACCCGAGATCGAAGCTTCCGCCGATTTGCCGTTGTAACTTCCAAACGGTGCGAAATCTGCAAAAAGCGGACCACGTAGATTAGCTCGTGGCGCCCAAACGCTGAAAAGCGAGCTATAGGTGGCTTGAACCGTGAAATGGTCGGAAAATCAAGAAATTACCGTGACTCCACGATCGCCGCCGCTTCACCGCCCCGACCCCGGCCGCCGCCCGCGGCATTGGTCGAAATCGACGGCCGGCATCGTCCCGGCAAGGCGGGCAAGACCTCACGGTCCGCGCGTGTACAAGAATAAAGGGCCGGTGTGCCTCGTTTGGTTCAATCTTCCACGGCCAAGAATGGTCAAAATGACCCAACCTGTCCCGCCGAGAGCTCCTTCCTAGGTTTTCGAGCTCGTGCGTCTTCGGGGGGCTAGGGTTTCATTTGAAATCCCAAACTATGTCAAAGCTTATATAGGGTCAGTAATGATCGTAAAATCCCGCATGTAATTTGGACACCGATAAAGTGCTACCGTTGAACTCTCTAATAGCCGTAACTTTATATCCGTGAAGTCTGGACAGACGCCCGCCTGCCTATGAACTCGCACGACGCGCCTACGAAAATGGTGCCTTAGTCAACCCAAAATTATTCCTTCTTGAAAAAGTCAACTTTGGTCAACCCATTAAGTGTTGGTCAAACCTAGTCAACTTTGGTCAAACTTAATCAAACTTGGTCAAACGAGTTTCAAACTTGTATTATTTGGTACGGGTCATTACAATCGTGCTTGGTCTTGAATACCCATTTGCACCCAATAGGTCTTTAGCCATCTGGAAAATCTACCAAGCTCTACACTTTATTCTGTTACATGAAGGTCATCTCATCTTTCATTGCATCGATCCAAAAGTTGGATTGAAGACTAACAATGGCTTCTTTGTAGGTAGTCAGATCTGATACATCACCTACATCATACTCATGCTCCTACAAGTAGACAATGTAAATATTTGAAATCGCGTCTACGCGCCTCTCCGACCTCCGAGGGTATATCCCATGACTACATCTAGGCCATTTGTGTCCCGCATCTAGTGGCTAACTAGATCTATCCTCAATTGGTTGTTCATCATCGCAGGGCTACCGATGTCGGGTCACCACTAGGTTAGGAGATTGAACGGAAATAAATAGACACAAGAATAAAAACCTGGATGTTCCTGAACACAATTTCTCGCCCTTGTTCACCAATATCATCCTCAAAATAGATAGCCAAATCACTCTGGGGCGGTGTGCGATGGGCATAAGACTCTTCGATCCCACATAATAACCGATAAAGTACCCATTAATGGTATTTGGATCAAGTTTCTGATTACGGGTCAGGACAAATTTCACTTCGCCAGCCCCAAAACATGGAAGTGACGGCATTCAGCTAAGTTGACCATAGCTCATATGGAGTCTTAGGAACATACTTACTAGGCATAGGTGTCAAAAAACTGAGAAATAAAGATCCGGAAGAATCTCATCCTTAATTAATTTCTCCATTCTTCTGGAAATATGACTCACTGCTTGTGTCAAAGAATAGAAGACTTTTCTTTCACTCTGGAAACGCCGTCCTACTAACAAGATACAGAGGAGGAAAAGAAAGCAAACTATACAACTCTAATCGCAAAGATTCTCATAAAGTGTTCCATTTGCCAATCAATAAAAGAGTCTCGATAAAATAATTAACTTTTCCAGCTCCAAAAGGAAAATTATATCCAAGTCTATTCAAATAGGTACAGATATTAAATTTCTTCTAATAGAGGGTATGAATGCCATATTTTTCAAAAAAAGAAAAAAAAATTTCTATATTAAGATGCAATCTAATAATTCCTAAAGAAACAACTTGAACTCTTGTGTTGTTTCCTATGAACACGTACTGCTCATCTACTTATCATCACCTTTATTTTCCTGAATGACCTTCAACTTCCTGCAATTTGTCTTCTTATGCCCAAACTTGTAGCAATAGTTGCATTTTCCCTTAAAGCCCTCATTCTTGGGGACATTAGAAGTGGAAGGCACATTATTGTCATTACCCTTGGCACCAGTATTCTGCTTCTTGACATACTTCTTCTCATTGGAAGCTATATTATAAGGATACTTTCTCTTCTGACCCCCACTACCTTGGGTAGTCACCACAGAAATACTCTTGGACCTTCCCTTCTTCATATCCTCTTCCTCCTTAGCAAGGATTGCAGTCATCCCTTCAATGGTCCATTTCTCTTTCTGAGCATTATAACTGGACCTAATACTGTCAAACTACGAAGGCAAAGTCCCCATGATCAGCCAAACAACATAATCTGAGTCAAACTCCATACCAATAGTCTTAATCTTATTGTAACAAGCTAATATTTCATCAATGTGTCCTCATACCCCACTTGTCCCTTCATAGAAAGTGGAGTGAAGAGTATTCAGAAACTCATTCTTCCAGTTCTTCGAGAACTTTGTGTATTTCTTACCAACGACATCCAAGAACTCCTTTGCATTCTCAGTCTTGGGAATGCTTTCCTAAATAGAGTCCTCCATTTGGTTCTCCATAATCTTCAAACAACAACTGTTAGAATACTCCTAGTCCTCATAGGACTTTTTCTCACTTGTAAAACTCTCAGCAGTGCGTTTTGGAGGAGTTTCAACTTTCAAAGCCAAATTCAGTTTCATAATCGTCAAATTCATCATGAGAGATTTAACCCATTGGTTGTAATTAGTCCCATTAAGTTTTGTAATGGCAGAGAACTGAGGAAAGCTCAAAGCTGAAGAATAAACAAGAGAGCAATGTAAAAAATATATGTAAAACAAAGACATGCAACTTACCAAATGACCCACAGAAGTGGTCATCAAATGCTAGAGTATATAAAATACAAAAAGACTTATACATAGGTAAGAGCAATTCACCAACCGTCATACAAACTAAACACAATTTCCACCGATAGAGTAGTAAAATTACGCGGTTCATGACACTTAATGAAATCTCTTCAAAAATTAAGCATCCTACTAAATAATAAAGTCATGGATAGGACAACTTCATTATCTATATGGATCTTAGCAAAATTGATGTGCAAGATGAGAGAAATAACTATTGCAACATCAATTTCAAGAATATTCGACATGCTCAGATTCACAAGAGGCAAGTTCTTAGGCATTTAATATTTCTCAATTTTACCTAAGTCTATAAGCATTCAATCTTATTCACAATATGATGCTATAAATAATCACAAATAACACCAACATAAATTGTTAAAGCAGTATGTAATACCCAAATTATACCTTAGTAGTTTTATGATATGTTTAGGGTATAATAAAAGTCAAATTTGTATTTTTCGAAAATTAAGTGCTAAGTACGAAAAAGGATATAACTGAAAATAATAAAGAAGTAAAAAGGGTAAACTGGTAAATTACCAATTAAGGACTCAAAGGACATAAAATAATAAGATTATATGTTATTGTGGAATATTAATTAGTTGACTTGCAAATAGAATGAAGAAGGAGGACTAATTAGCAAAAGGCAAAACTTGAGCTAACCTATACACAACAAGTTGTCTTTAGAAGGGAAATTTCATTTGTGTGGTTTCGGGAGCTAGGGCATATGGGGTTTGAGGAAGAAGAGCTAACTTTTGATTTGTTTTTCTTCATATCTTCAAGTTCTAATTGCGTATGCGTAAGCAAGAAAGGAAGGAAAAGGAAAGCTTGGTTGAAGTCTTCAAGAAAATCAAGGTTAGGAAACTATCATAACTTCCTCATTATTATGTTGTGTTAGGAAAATATCCTAACTCTCCCATTGTTTTTGTTTTTGTTTTTTCTTTTGTTGGTTGTGTTGTTATTTTGGTTTTGACCACTAATGAGGAACAATTTGTGTGAAAAAGGTAAGTAAGATTTTATGAGGAAATGCTGTCAAATTTTTCCCAGACCCTATATTCTTATTTTGGCCATAACTTGGCCCACCGACCTTGAAACTGAATGATCCTAGTTTGTAAGGAAATTTAAGACCCATGGCTACATTTTCCTATGAGAGACTTAGATCGAATTCTTGTCCTAAGACCCCTAAAATTGAGTTTGAAGTCAAGTTATCGGAATAGTCCCCTAAACTAGAGTAATTCCGGTTGTTTGAATCATAACTTGAGTTTTGTTGATTCAAATAGTGTGATTCAAATTTCGCATTTATTAGACTTATGGCGTAACAACTTTCATGAAGGAAGTATAGCCAACTTAGTCCCCATTGTTACCAGAATTGGCCAAAGTAAGGGGAACAATTTATCCCCGAAACCCCGTTCCGAATGGGCCAATGTTAGGACCATATCTTGTGTTATACCGATCCAAATGAGGTGAATCAAAATTCTACTTAAACTAGACACCTAGGAACGTAATGTCTGCGAAGAAAGTATGGTCAAATTACATTCCTATCATTCTCAGAAAATTTTCAAATATAGGACACAATTCCGCATTCTCGCTCGGAAACTATCCGTGACGTAGTTTGGAATGTTTAAAGTATACTCCTAATTTAAAGGTCCAAATGACTTGATTCATAAGCATTTGGAAACTTAAGACATAGGTGAACATTCTTTAAGAAGATCTCTTTGTCTAAAAACCTCATTTCATGGCTCGAAATTGTAGTTGAAAATGGACTTGGGATTTGCCTCGTATTATTCAGACATAATTGGTTTATAATGTAGGCATTTGCCTAACCTTCTTAGATGATGCCTGATGTGAATTAAGGCATTAATGTTACATGAATTAGTGCAATTCCATTAAAACGATCATGATAAATTTGTGAAAGAACCTATGTTAAGGATACTGCATGATCTAATTTGAAACATAAATAACCGAATGTTTGCTTACGTTTGGTAAATGGATATATAAGATGCCTATGAGATCTCTCGATGCCGCAGAAATTTTTATCGGCTTCAGAGTCCCATTTGGGTCATACTTTGCTCTATTATCATTGTCCTATACAAGGATACCACGCGCAGCCTATCGCTCGTAGGCTCCATCGGTCATACTGTTTATTGTTCGATACATATTCACTGCACCTATCGTTTAGCTCGCCATCTGAATCACAACATACAATATCATATATATATATATATATATATATAATAATAATACACATGCACACAATAAGTGCATGCAAGTGTTTCAAATATGTGTTATAAGTAATGAACAACAAGAGCATGAAAAGGAACTGCACCTTATGTTATAAGATTTCAGTTATGTATTCCTACGAAAGATATGGATATTCTGATATGCGAATCATTTTACATGTATATTGTAATTGAGGAATACTACAGGGTCATATATGTTATTCGTTTTCCCACTAACCTATATGATTAGCAAGGGTGTTTCATCCGTGTAGGTATTGAAGAGTTCGTTAAAGACATCCCGTATTCGCCAGGGTCAACACATCATTAGGAGTCCACCTTATGTAGGTTTTTGATTTTGTTTTTGAAATGTAAATGCAATAATTTGTAATAGTGGAACTTGTATAAATACAAGTAGATGGACTTAAGCATATATGTACATGACACTTTAAACACCACTACGATGGTAGTTT
Source organism: Tetrastigma voinierianum (assembly GCA_016808115.1). Taxonomy (NCBI): domain Eukaryota; kingdom Viridiplantae; phylum Streptophyta; class Magnoliopsida; order Vitales; family Vitaceae; genus Tetrastigma; species Tetrastigma voinierianum. The sequence continues at coordinate 163,240 of JAEQBH010005880.1, read as the reverse complement.
TACAAGTTTTATGTCATTATGAATTTATAATTGAAATGGACCTACTAATGACAGGAAATCAGCTTTATAAGTCTTAGGTCCTATAAGGTCCCTCTCCGCCGCTTAGGAAGGGGCATCACACAATATGTAAAAAACTAATGAAAAGATTGCAAAATTGGATAATGACAATTTGACTTTTTGTTCCATAACCAAATTTTATGCCTAATGAGATAAAAACCACAATAAAGGCAAAACATGTGCTCAGCTTAAAATACCCTGCTAAAAATCCTAGAAAAAACATGAAAGGAAATTAATAAACTAAAATTGAAGCAAGTTTAATTTCAATTCTTGTTTGCTCATTATGAAAATGTCAAAAACGCCAAGTTTATCCTTTAAAAAAAAAATATTTCTTTCATCCGAGCAAACAATGGGACCATTAAATGAATAAAAATAAATAATAAAATCCAATTTGCCCTGATCGTCGAGTTAAGGTATGAAAGAAACAAAACAAAAAGTTTATTATTTTGAGATACACGACAATCACAATTAATGGAAGTTACTTTGCCATACAAGAATATCCTTTTGAATCTCTCATTCTTTAGTAACTTCTGCATACATGGCAAAGAAAATAGTTGTTTATTTATTTTTTATTATATATATATATATATATATATATATATATATATATATATATATATATATATTCTCAAATCACGTAATGAATTAAAGGATTAAAAAAGATATCCTTTTCTTTTGTTCTTGTAAATTGTGATTGATATTCACAATCAAACAACCAAATAAAAAAAGAGAGATTTATATGATTGAAAATTTCTGTTCCAACGGCTGCCATACATAGCAATTTGATAAACAAATCAAATAAAAAAAAAATTTCATGATTCATCTCACGTAAATCAAGGGCACGACCATTAATGTCAATCACAAAAAAAAAAAAAAGTTTCTTTGATTAACCTTACGAAAAATCAATTGCGAACATATTCATTTCGAAACAAGTAATAAATGTAGGATACGAATTTCTAACAACCTAGATCACCATGGTAGAACACAAACATCATTTAATGGAGAAAAACATCAGAATTACATACCTGAATCCATGGATCTCTTTCTCGATGCGGAATTGATGAAGAGCCGCAAAGAGAACTGATCTCAAGATTCAAGATCTTCTCCTAAACGACTTTGAAACTCCGGCTTTATGAGATTGCCATCACTTTTCTCAGAAAACCGTATGAGAAAAAATAACGTATGTGATAGAAAATGTATCCTTAGCATGAGTGACTTGAAGCTCTTAAATAGAGCTCTGACTTTACGCCCTCTCATAATCTGCCGCCGAACCAGCCCACACCACCACTTTATTATGTTTAAGAAGCCCAATAACCTCTACTCTAATTAGACCGAACTTAATTCGCTTTTTAATTCCACCACAAGCCCACTTAATGAAAACCCACATCTCTCCCACTCGCGATATTAATCAAAACAAAACTGTGCGCACCTTTATATTGGTCTAGAGATTTATTCTTAATAGTCAACTGATCCCATGTTTCCTCGAACACTCGAATCATGGCTAGAATCGCATGTACTCACGCAACCTTCCACATGGTCACGAGTGCTTTCAACTTTACTCTGGGAGCATGGGATTCACACAGAAAGGCTTAAAACTGACAATACCTCATAAATGAATGATACTCGCGTAAGTTATCCATTTTGTTAGTCCAAATTCTCTCCTTAAGTGTCACAAACCTAGTGTGTCACCAGAGAATATCCATTGGTGGTTCCAACGAACTCGTATATATGCTTACCTTGATAGGTAACTTACTTAATGTGTAATAAAATATGCTATCGAGGCTAATGCCAACACCCCATAGCCTTATTCAAGGTTTACACAATGCCTTGATATTTGCAACAATTATATGTACTCAACTCCGATAAACCTACATTCACAAATACCTTATTGAATGCAGAGCATACAAATTCAATTATTACAAAATGTAATGAAATTGAATTCAACCTTTATTAGAGCAACTTAAAACTTAATAGCTCCCACTAATTCACGTGATCCCATGATACTCCTAAGCCCATGTTAATGACATGTCGCTCAAATGTTGGCTTAAGGCCTTGGGCTAGGCTGACCGCAATCATATCATCTGTTGATATGTGCTCCACTGCAACGTCACCGTTTTGAACTTTTTCCCTTTATGGTCGTATTCGACTCCATGTGTTTGGGGGACTTTCGAGACCTCTGTGTTGTTGTTATTAAACAACACCGCGCAGTTACTCGTCACAATACAACCGTATGGGCCTATCCACAAAATCAAACACTGCTAACTCCTTAATTAGGCTCTCTGAGCCAAATTGCTTGAGTAGTTGCCTCGAAAAGCATGCTACAAACTCCGCTTGCATGGTGTGAGGATGTACCACTCTCGCTTTCTCACTTTTCCAATGAGCATCGCACCTCCTCGCTAACTTAAAGATATAACCATTGCTGACTTCTTTCATCCCGACAAGAAAGTCCGAATCAATACCCAACTACCAGAGGGTCCCGAACATGTTTGTAAATCAACATATAGTCTTTTGTCCTCTTTAAGTACCTCATAACCTTCTTGGCAAAAGAACCCAATGATCATGTCCTGCCTGACCGATATCCGCCTGTGGTCCCGGTCATAGGCACATCGTGCCCAAGGCATACTCAGAGCATACATAATAATTCCCAAGCGCACTAGCATGCATATTCTTCATTTGAGTTTTCTATATCCGAACGAGGACATCAGGATAGACTCAACTTATCACCTTACGCATTGTGAGCAATTCCCGGTTTACATAATACGTTGAATCTTTCTAAAACACGATCAACATATTCTCCGAGATAAACCCAGTCTCGCAAGAACGCATCCCTATGAATCTCAATGCCTAGGACAAAAGACGCCTCACCAGTCCTTCATATCAAAGTCGCTTGACAACATCCGCTTGCCTCATGCAAGAGACTGTCACCGCTATAAAGGTGATATCCACATAGAGTATTAAGAAAATGAATTTCCTCCCACCGACCTCGGGCAGTGAGATATACATTGATCTACTTGCTCTCAACAAACCATATGAAGCAACAACACTATGAAACTTCAAGTACCATTGTCTAGAAGTCGTTTGGAGACCATAAATAGACTTTTTCGCCTACATACAAGCTTATCTAATCATCTGCACATCAACATCTATATAGATTCATGCTTAGTGATTTCTATCAGAACGTTTAACATCCATCCGGGTAACCCATACTCAAATGAGCTAACTAATGCCATGATCACTCCTCGAAAGAATCTTTAGAAGAGACCTGAGAAAAGTCGCTTCCATGGGCCTACTCCTTCTTTCCCGAGTGAAACCTTGGCTACGGGCCGGCTTAAACTTCTCACCTTCCTTTAGAGTCCCTTTAGTCTTATACACCCATTTGCAGCCAACGGGTCTACGACCCTCAGTAATTCAATAAGTTCCCAAACTCCATTACGCTCATAGATTGAATTTCATCTCTCATCAGAGATCTAACCACGCTCGATCAGACAAGAAAGTCAGCTTCCTCATAAGTTATCGATCACTACGAACTCCATATCGTAGCCTTTGCTCCTATATAGACTAAATAGTCCTACAGATAAATTGATCGCCTCTCCCTAGCGGATCTCTCATCGAGCAGTAATACCACATTCTCGCACTGAGAGCCTTGATGAACTTCATTAGAGTCAGTTTCAACAATGTGATCCCTAGTCTCAACAGTTCAATATGGTATGGGAGTTTCCACAATTATTCAGAAGGAGGAGATACAGATACCATTACTCAATCGTACTCATCATCCTCAATAGCCAGGAGCCTACTTTCGCCACATCAACTCCAAAATGCATTGCCTCAGGATTCCACAATTTCAGGCTCCACGTGACATGTAAACCGATATATCTCGAACGTCTTCAAGATACAAAATAACACCTAGGTTCTGGAGTCCAACTTAATAATGTTTGATTATATAACTTTACTTCGCAGACATCCCCAAACCTTAAGATGGTTTAAGCTAGGCTTTCGCCTGGCCCATAACTCAAAAGGAAATAATGGAACAAATTTTCAGAGGTACACGATTCAAAATGTACAAAGTCAAGCTTTCAAAGCTTCACTCCATAGAAAATCGGTAATTTGTCCTACTAATCATACTCCTTACCATTTCCATAAGAGTACGTATCATACTTTCATTATACCATTTGCTCAGACTCTGCAGTGAAACTGTGGCTAATTATCCCGCAGTCCTCTAAGTATTTGGGCGACGGCCCTTTAAGTCGTCCAAAGATCGCCACTGTTTACTTCATAATACTTCAATTTCTGCCACAGATCTAACAACCTTATGACTTTTCCCAATTGTTTCGATCAAATTGAAAATTCGAACTTGTCAAGAGACTTACTTTCTTAATCATACAAATAACCATATATCGAGAATAGTCATCAATAAATGTGATTTAAATAAAAATTCTACACAAGGTTGCCAAAGCATAAGGTCCACTTATATCGCGTGAATGACTTCCAACAAGTCGTAATCCACTTTGATCAGCTTTTTCTTCTTTATCTGGTATTTTAATTCTACAACAAATTTCACGATATCCTAAGTCATTTTTGGGTATGCAGAGGATATTTTATTAGCCTTTCTACTCTATCCCAGATATACGCTTATGCCATAATGTGGCAAGACTCATCCTTAGGTAGTGGTCTTTTGAAACAACCTTTCAGCCAGATAAGCCACGTGATATAAAGTCATCGAGATAAACTTAATCTATATAACCTGATATATGATTGAAGATTCAACCTTATTTGAATTAAGAAATATTGAATAAGATTGCTTCTACTTTAAAAGAATAATCATATGAATCCAAACATGATATCAAACCAAAATTCTTCAAATAAAGGTACATAAAATGTATCTTTCAACATCAACTTTAAAACTTAATCTAAACTAAGATTACATCTACCTAACATGACTTCAAATTTTCTCAAGTATTTCCTCACAAGAGTTTTCGATTCAACTCGCTCGCTTCCTCCTGCTTACAACTTCAGATGGTAAATTTAACATGATTAGTTGCTCCACTATCAAGCCACTAAGAACCGGATGGTGCTTCGATAGGCTGGATTCAGCCAAACAAGTATTAAAGAATCATTACCAGAAGCCCACGCTGACATCCAAGCTTTAAATTTCAGACAAATTCTTCTTCAGACTAAAGAAGCAGCGATCACCATCCTTTTCAAGAATGTCTTCTTTGACCTATATTGCCGATTGACCTAGCTTCATGAGCACCTTTATGAGTTCGACTTTGAACTTTATTTTCCTCTATGGGGACTTGCGATATAAGGCCATATATGCTCTTTATCCTTCTTAAGCTTCTCTTCCTCTCGCCACCACCTCGCTATCAAGTCATTATCACCGTTTCATCTTCGAATTGTAGTTTGTCTATAATCCCAAAATCAGGTGGAAGGGTGTTCAGTGGCTTGATGCACAATGCAAGAACGTGAATGGTAACGTTAAGAGCTCGAGCTTCGCCTTTAAGTCCACCATCCTCGTGACATAATCTCTAACCCCAACCGTACTCATCATACTATGTTGAAGAGCTTTTGGAGAAGTGTTCCAACCTCAAGATTGATGAAATCCTTACTTCTAGCCTCTATGGCTTCGCATCATCTCCTTATGAGCAACATCGGGCAAACCACTTTCAAAGCAGTTCTCAGATGGATTCTTCATTGTCAACAAAATCCTATTGCTCCTTTCCCAGCAAAGATAGTCCGTTTTCTCTCAAATTCGTTGCTGGGAGGTTGTGATATCTCGCTCGCTTATCCATTGTAAGCGCCGATGAACATCCGCCACCCATTCCAAATTGAAAACTTTCTTTCCATTTCTTGAAATTCAATCCAAGAAGGATCTCAATTGAAATGGAATTACTGTCACGTAAAAATTGGATCAAAAAATAAAACATAACAATACAATTCAAGATCATGTGAATAATTATAGAGAATTATATACATCATCACATAATCACTTTGGGCAGAAAATATGACATGCAAGCCAGAAGATTCTCCACATGATGCGCCATGAGAACATATTCTAACTTCTTCGTGAAATCACCACCTTCGGGGTGTACGAACCACTAAGACTCGCCATTTCACAGATGCCATCATGTATCCCTCCATGAATTAACACATGATCACCTCCCTTCGGGAGCATGACCACGTAATAAAAACATGAGACATCCCCACAATATGAGACCGACATTTCTCAAATCCAATCATGTGCCACTTTGGCGTGTCACAATACCCAACTGAAAATCACTCATATCAAGGATATAAACTTTATGTATCACATTCAATATATGTAATGCCACTATATTTGTTCAATTCATTAATAGTCAATTAATTTAGAACTTACATGCCCTTATGCAAAGGGTATTCATGTTATACCTTATGTATTCGAAACCATAGAGAAATACCAAGAATACGTTGAAAATACCCTAATAAATTAGGCGACAGGTTCTATACGCATTTTCATATCCGTGAAAAGTTTCCAAATATGCTAAGTCAATATACCAAATTGTAGAGAATTTCGATAATACGAATCAGATGGCATCAAAATTGCCCCAAAATTCCTCCCATCGCTGCCTCACGCGCCACCGTATGTTCGGCGCAGGTGGCAATACGCAAACGCTGCATCGCAGTCCGGTCAGGCCGACCGGCCTGACCGCTGACCCGCGACCGTTGATCGAAGCCTGTCCGACCGCTGACTGCCTGTCCGACCGCTGACCGCCGCCTTTGATCGGCCGTCAATATCCGCCGGCCGTCGTCACGGCGGCCACTGTCGTCAAAAGCCGACGCTATCCGCCACGCCGCCACGCCGCTTAATTAACCGGAATCGTCAATAAACGGACGATCCGGCTTCGACCGTTCATGTCGACGGCTCGCGTCGAGACGCCATCAAGACGCCACGTAATTCGCCAGTTCCGCCTCCGCGCGTAGGCCGCACGCCACGTCGCCTTCAACGCCACTGTGGCTGGCGGCGCCGCGTGAGGGCCGCCAGGCGGCGGCGCTCGCCGACGCGCCACCCACCGCTAGATCGCCTCGCCGTGAGGATCAAATATGTAAAAATATTTAATTTGGATGTATAGAAAAACTAAATTGACGTACGTCCGATTTTTCAAAAACTCCAAAAATTTCTCCAAATCCGTATGTTTTGAGTTCTGATTCATGGTTGGCTCTGATACCAACTGTAGGATACGAATTTCTAACAACCTAGATCACCATGGTAGAACACAAACATCATTTAATGGAGAAAAACACTGAATACATACCTTTGGAACCCATGGATCTCTTCTTTGCTGATGAATCGATGAAGAGTCGTGAAGAGAACCGATCTCAAGATCTCTCAAGATCTTCTCCCAAACGACTTGAAACCGGCTTTATGAGATTGCCGATCACTTTCGCAGAAACCAGATGAGAAAAATAACGTGATGTGAGGAAAACGTGATCTCAGTATTTATGACTCGGTCTTTCCTAACAGAAGCTCGACCACTGCCCTCTCATAACCCGCCCAGCCGAACTCACCACACACCAAACATAGCCCATATGCTTCTTTTATTGTAGTCAATAACTTCACTCTAATTAGAATCAAACTTGTTCGCTTTTAATCTAAATTAATAAGCCCACTTAATGAAAACCTTACAATAAAACGAACAAATCATACATTAATTAAAAACAAATTTAATGTACTTTCAATGTCAATTAAAATGGTTTTGATACTAATTGCTAAATTGCTTTGTAAAATCAAGAGTATTTATTGATCCCAAAATACTGACTAAATCAAAGGACCTACCAAATATATTACAAAATAATAATTTTAATAAAACAATGAACAGATCAACTGTATTGGGTAGATAACATACCCGTATGGAATCTAAAATTGCTCTAGCCGCTATTACCTTCCAAATCTATAGCTGATCAAATCAGCATTAAGAACTAAAAGAGAAGGGGGGAAGAAAAGTGTGGTTACAATGATCTCATCATCTCTCATACTGAAAACCCCAAAACATAATATATATATAGTTTGTGTATAGAAGTCATCGCCCACAAACATAAGGCGGCGAGAGAGACAGCATAACGCACGCTTGCTGAGAAGCATGTGCTTGTCGCGCAAGCAGCAGGGCTAGCTTGAGATGTTGGCGCTGCTTGTCGCACAAAGCGAAAGTGCTTAATGCGACAAGTCGAAGGTGTAATGCCTTTGTATGTCTATTGGCTTGTCAAGACAAGTCCTCTGTTTTTCGATTGTGCGCCTTTTTCTTCCTTCATCTTTTCGGCTCAAGAATTCGGGTCACCAACACTAACAAAATCAAAATAAGTAATGCAGCAAGTCCACTAACCTGCAAGGCTCCTTTAGACACGATATCTTCGCAGAGACAAGATTAATTAATGCACCAGCTGCATTTGCTTTGGTTTTGTCTTCCTCAGCTGAAACTGAAAGCAGAAGATTCGCTAGTTGAAGAATGGATCTCTTAAGCCCTTCATACAAATTTTCATTATGGTAGGCATTACAATCTGGAAAGGGTAAGAAGAGAGAGAGGCATTGTAAGTAGGCATCTATATTTTCAGGCATTTTTATTTTTTCTAGGATCAACATAAAAAATTATGTTAGAGAGAAACAGCGAGGAATGTATAGAAAATATTCTAAAAGATTAAGCATAAATGTAATATTATATTGAAAAGGAACATTACTGCAAAACAAGATAATTTCCTTGTTCTTTTGTCTGGATCAGCACACCGATCAATTAGAAGACTGATGATATGATGCCTGCCTGAGAATCAGATAAAATTATAAGAAAACACGTACAATGACCATTCCTAAGGTATTTAATAAATATAATGGTTACATAACTATCAATCCTTGCCTATCAAACTAATGATAATATTAATAATCCTAATCAATCCTTATTCAGGTTTTTAGCCCAAACTTTATCAATATATTTGGTTAGCCAGAAGCAGAATAATTTGTAGATAGTGATGTTCTAAACAAAGAGCCATTATAAGGTCCAGAATATAGTGAAGGAGCCTACTGTTATTACTTACCAGTGAACCATAGAAAAAAGGGCTGTGCCGACACATGTTGCCTATAGCACTACAAGCTTTTGCATGCGCGTACATTAATTGGGAGAAGTAGGCTTTACATTTTGCCCATTTCCCCTGAGAAAGGACATTAATTGGGAATTGGATGCTGTATTCCTAATTAGATTTTGAACAGTTGGAAGAAAACTTTGAGTCATTCCTTTCCTTTTGAGGTCACATAGGCCAACTGAGGTCAGCCTTTGGGAAAGCAAAGAGAATCTGAAGCTGATCAAGGTAGTCTTGAGGATGCCAGTTCTTCCCTGAGTTTTGTCTTTCTTTATGGTCGGTGCTTATTTTAGTTTATTTTTTCTTTAGTACTTTTCAAGAAAAATGGGAACTAAAACTTCAGTTCACCATTATATTTCCAAATGCAGAAGGAACTAGGAAATAGAACCTGACCTTATCCAAACGAGCTAGATCAGAGATTATCATCAGAACATCCAAAATGACCTCTAGGCATGAACAGTCACAAACGTCCATTCCTTTTGGGTCCAATGTCAGTTCCACTTGCCCACCCCACAAGTTGATCACTGCAAGAACAGTTGGCTCCCCATTTTAGCAATAAAAGCGACAGGCCTTCCCATATCTTTTAGCTCCATATGCTCCAAGCAGTACCGGAGTCCACTGCATTTATTATATCTCTGACCCCATCCTAATTCCCTCCACCAGGGCCACCCCAGATCCTAGCAAGCTTGAGATGTACATCAGATATCAAGCAAGAGACGAGCTTGATATTTTGTTCATTCCGAACCAAAGTCTGACGAAATTAAAGTTAAAGCTCCACCTGAAAGACAATAATGACATATTGAAGAAACTGCCCACACAACCCTCACCGATGAGAGCCCTACTTGATCCATTTTGCAGCCAATTCCTTGAGGAGAAGCCTCTGAATGGTTGTTATATAATAAGAAGCTGAGAGATGACTTGCACAAAGCTGTTGAAAAGCTAATGCTCCTCCCCATTTCAACCTGGATTCTAATAAACCAACACATCCATCCCTAAGGCCATGCCAATATGACAGCATGCCGTTTGGGATGGTGGAGCCCAGCTCATTGTCAGCCCCTGATATAATTTGGAGCTGGTCACATAGTGTGGCAGTACGAGGGATCAGGGGCACTGCAATTTCATAGATGGAGGACTCATTAGAAACTCAATTTTCAAGGGAAAGAATGTTAGACGCAAAAGCCAGCAAGGCTGACGCACAATGAGGTTGAAGTGAAGTTTTCATCCTCTCATCAGAAGAAAACAGGCAGTGAAAGTCTGAGCTCTGCTTTTGAATTACTTGTGATTTGTACTGAGCATAAATAGAGCAGAATTTCTCTCGGATGACTTTAAACACTGCGCAACAAAAAGCCTAGAGCTCATTGCAACAATGCTAGTAAATGCTGACTACTTCCAAAATAATGAAATTATTAAAGTCCTGTGGGAAACATTTTTGTCTTCAACTGAGAAGAATAGCTTAATGCATGCTTATAATAAACCTAGTTAATTAGAATTTCATTAATTAAAATATTTGGGAGATGTAGAATGATCAGATCGTTCTAAAAGATATTCATTTTCTTGGTCCTCTTCAGGTTTTTCTCGATTAGCCAAAGAGGTAAAATACAAAATTAAATCAAAACCAAAGAAAGACTTGAGTCTTGTATATATCAAAAATTGTATTACATACATAAAGTTTATATAAGCTAAGCTATACAAATCTTAAAATGGAAAATATACAATTGCCATATACATATAATCTAACATCCCCTCAAACTCATGGTGGTTTAAGAGAAACCATTTTGAGTTTGGAAGCTAAAGCTCGAAAAGTTCCTAAAGGAAGGGGTTTGGTAAAGATATCGCTTTAACTCGATCCCGAGAGGAAACAGACCGGGAAGGAACAGGCCATGAAGCCAGACATGATGACGAATTGCCGACAATCAATCTCAATACGCTAAGACGCTCATGGAAGACATCATTACGAAAGCAATTTGAATAAGACTTCTCGATTATCATGTTGAAGTTTAATGTAGCTTAACAATCAACACCAAGATCCCCACAAGAACCAACATAACCAAATATCTAACTCAAAAGAAATGCCAAATATTTATATTACAAGCTAAATACTTAACGAGCAACGACCGTTTGTTCGCTTCCCCAAGAGATAAGAGAATCACTCTAAGAAAACAATATCCTATAGCATCGACAATCAAATGGATTACTCCGCCCAACTGCATCCGAATATGCCCAAGAGTTAATGGCATCGGGAAGAAAACGAAGACCATCAAATATGGTGCCTTTCGCATCAAGAACTCGAGAACATCAACATAATGAGGAGATCTAGAGCAACCATAAATCGAATACTCATATGAACTCGCATAGGAAAATATCAGTGGTGAGTAACATCGAGATAGATTGGGGACTCCCCAACAAGTCGCTCCGGTAGAGAGTAGCATCGAATAGTGATTCACCATCACAGAATCGAGGAGACAGTTATACTCAATAGGTGTGTCAACTATCTTGCTATTAGTGACACTCGGTCGGCAAATCGTGATCTAAGATACTGACCAGTAAGATAATAACCATTTGCAGAAGAAGAAACTTCTAGACCAAGAAAGTAATTAAGAGGGCTAAGATCTTTCATTTCAAATTGACGACCAAGAAAGTAATTAAGAGGGCCAAGATCTTTCATTTCAAATTGACGACCAAGAAAGTGTTTTAGATCCTGAATACCCTGCATATCATCACCTGTAATAATCATATCATTGACATACAAGAGTAGAATAGTAATACCATGATTATACCGTCTCATTAAAAGAGCTGTATCAAATGAACTGCCTGAAAAACCATGCTGAGAGATAGTTGAACTGAACTTTGCAAACCATGCTCTAGGAGCTTGTTTAAAACCATAGAGTGCCGCCGTAGTCGACATACTCTGTGAGGGAACCCTGAGGGTGGAGAATAACCAGGAGGAAGCTTCATATAGACTTCCTCTAAGAGTTCACCATTAAGAAAAGCATTTTTGACATCCATCTAAAAGAGCGGCCATTTGCGAGCCGTAGAAATGGCAATAAGAGTCCTGACAGAAGAAAGTTGAGCCACTGGAGCAAAAGTCTCCTTATAATCAATCCCATACTCCTGAGTAAAACCCCTGGAAACAAGGCGAGCTCAGAGGATCAACAAGGTTATCCAACCGAGTCTCGACCTATAAACCCATTTACAATCGATGCGTATACTTTCTAGAGGGAAGATCAACCAAATCCCATGTTCCGGGCTTCTTTATGTAGTATCTAATGTTCTTCATAGCTCGTCACATAAAGGGTTAGAGGAAGCCTCACGAAAAGTCTGAGGTTCCTAGAGAGAGGCAAGAGCAAAAAGAACTAAGTCACAAAGTGAGAAGAAAGAGAAGCTACTCTAATGGAAGAATATGCATGAGAGTCGAAGGACCTAGATCCACAATCGAGCAAGATCAATGGGCATGTCGATGATCGTGCGGAGGCCTCATCAAAGTATGAGAAGGACATCGAAATGTATAAAACCATACCAAGGGATGCTCGTACATAAGGAGACTCGTGAAAAAGGTAAGTAGAGGATCAACAGAGGAAATAGGTGAAACAAGAACATGAGGCAGAAACATTTTCAGGTTCTCAAAAGACCACATGCCGAACACGTGACGCGATAATGGATCATAACACCTATAACATTTTTAACCAATTCATACTCCAAGAAAACAAATACTACAAACGAGAACGACTCAAGTTTGTTTCTTCATGATTCTAAGGAAGAACAAACATACATATCCAAAGACTCTAAGTAAGTCATAAGAGGAGAAGAACCAAACAACAAATTATAAGGAGTTTGATTATGAACAATGGAGAAGGATAATCGATCGATGGTGTAAACGGCAAGAAGAGCATCTTCCTCAAACCGAGAAGGATTCGCTTACAATAGTAGTAGCATGAACAACATCAAGAATATGACGAAGTTTGCGTTCATCCTTGCCATTTTGCTAAGAAGTGTCAGCACAAGAGGAATGAGGAACAATACCAAATTCATGTAGAATAGAAGTAAATTCATGGGCTTTATATTCTTAGGCATTGTCAAATCTAAAAACTTTGATAGGGTTAGAAAAATGTGTTTCAATCATTTTGCAAAGTCACTGATATATTTGATAAAGTTCGTAATGATTTTTGAAGAGATAAATCCAAGTATATCGTGAAAATCATCCACAAAAACAAAATAACGTGATCCACTCCGCAGTAATGGGAGAATGCCCCACATCGAATGAATAAGATCAAAAGGAGAGAGAGCATGAGAAACACTGTTATTAAATGGTTTGTTTGCCAAATTGACAAGGCATACAATCAAAACTCTTGTTTGAAACTAAACCTAACAGATCCCTAGAAACTAGTTGCTAAACTTCTGTAGATAGATGCATCACTGGGCTAGAATGCCATAAAGCAAGAGAAGAAAGTTCACATGAGATCTGTAGAAGCAGAGAGACAAGAGGACGGTAGATGAAGAAAGATGAGCTCAAACAGCCTTCCGACCTTACTAGCAGTCCCAACGATATGTCTCATTTGAGAATCCTGCACAACCACACCAGTAGAAGAAAAGGTTAAAGAAAAACCAAGTTCATGAGTCATTTCAATGCTAGGAAGATTATGAGTGGGTCAGAATCTGACAAACACGAAATGCATACCGGTGTGTGAGACATTACCAAGATGAGACATGCACAGAGAACCATTCGCAGATATACAGGATGTATGGAATTGTGTGACGAGACAACAACAGGAGAAGAAGTAATATGATTGCAGTAAGTAGAATCAAGAAGCCATGTCGAAGAAGTGCCTAATATCGTAGAAAAAGCAGTGTTGGATGCACTGGAAGATGGAAGATGAACCGGATTAACCATATCCTGTAGATCTGCCATAGAGAGAGATGAGGTACGACTAGACTTGGAATGAGTTCCATAATTATAATTCGGGATCAGTCAAGGCGCAGTACCAAGAACATTGCTGATAAGTGTAACAGATTCAAATTGCACGACTTTGTTCTTACGGTAAACTGTGACGAAGAGGCTTATCATATGCTGCCCGACATTCCTTGGGCCTTTGGAAACATAGGTATGAACTCAAGAGAGGGAAAAACAGAGTGCTAGCCTCATGAATAAACTACGGGAGTAGCAAGGACCATGGTCTGAGTAGAAATGGGATCAGTCTGAAGAGGGGTCTTATCATCAACTAACTATGAATAGCTTCAGAGACTGGGTTGCAAAGGGATTCTAATGTAGAATATGCACGGCGGCTTAATCAACCTACATCACTAAGCCCCATTAGAAACTCGAAACAATGGCCCTTGTTCAAGGTGAGCATGCACTAATTTTGTACGTTGAATTGAGAGATCCGTCTGAAATGCGCTTAATTAATCCCAAATGGATTTTAGTTGATTGTGATATTACGTAACTGGGCCACATGGTTCCCGACATGAACTGCAGTTTACGCGGTGAGCTCGGTCAGGAGCACCACTGGTCCAAAGATACCGAGTGCAAAAGTAAGTCCCAAACTTCTTTGGCAATATCAAGGTTGTCAAACTCATCAATAATTAATGGAATAGATGTATTATGAAACCAAGTGATAATTAGCACTTTCCCTATCCCTCGATCTCGATCAAGCATAGGCGTAACTGGGCTTTTGTCCACTTTTTCCGAATAGACAATCACCAGATGTAAAGCCACAAACAGAGCCGAGATAATCAAGGTACGGCTTAAGAATTAACGAGCAAAACATTCCAGGCCACATGAATTGACAAGAACCTCATCACCTAGCATATGTAAATTCCGAATCAAAAAACAGACAGTAAAAATGGAGTCAGGATGAGAAAATTAGTCGACGCACTGGGTCAAAATTTGGCCAACTCACCGTTGTTGATGTGGCCTAGTTAGCGTGCGAGAGTGTACAGACTTCAGAATGGGCGCAGAAGCAACACAAAGTGTCAGGCTTGTCGCGACATGGGGCTAACGTGAACCCCATTGAAAGTTGAAGACGCGTAGTTCACGGTGTTGGATTTGACACGCTTTGAACAGCAAGGTGGGAAATATCTGGACTCTCTCGGCGCCGTGATTCGCGTGGAGGTTTTCTGGCTACTCCGCCAGACACCGACATGATCGTTTCGACAAGGTAGGAAATAAAGAGCAAACAATGGTGTTCACCGGAAAAATGAGTTATAGGATGGCTGTAATGCCTAGACCATGAGAGCAGCGGAAGAAAAATAAAAAAATCAAAGAACCCGCTCTTATACCATGAAGAAAGACTTGAATCTTTGTATATATCAAAAAAGTGTATTACATGTACAAGACGAAGGCTTATATAAGCTAAGCTTATACAAATCTTAAAATGGAAAATATGCACTGCTATATACATATAATTCCAACAAACCATTATGTGTGAGTGCTCTAATCTAACCAAACCGCAAAGGTTTTAAATATTGAAATGTAAACAAATCATTGCTTGCACAATGAACAGGAACGACCTAATTACCAACTTGGCTAGTGAAGTTACACCAGATTAAGTTGGTAAAGATGTTTCAAATGTATAAAATATCTAAAAGATGCCAAGATAATTGGATGAGAGACATACCTGGATACCAGCAGAGATTGGGGCTTCAAGTCGATGAAGGCAATAGTACGTGGAAACCTGTATGGCTTTGGACCGGAGAAATGCTCTTCAGCTCTAGTCACCACATCAACAATTTTTGTTGATTCTATCCCAACCAATGAATTAACCTCGGTCTTGTTCCCTATTGTCAGTTTAGTGGAAACGAATATATATTTTCTTTCACAAAGAGAATTTCCAATGCATCTATTAGAGACCAAATACCCATACATGCTTCATATGCAGCACGCAATAAATGTGAAGAACCAGATAAGAGACTTGAGCCTGCATCTGCCAAACATAGACAAAATGATCCACTAAACCAGAAGTTTTGTGGCATGGTCCAAAAATCCGATTTAGGTTTCACTCCACCATGGAAGGAGAAGAAGCTGCATCAGGAACCAATGGTGGAGCACATGCTTTAAGACTTCTGAGCTACATGAGATAACATGGTTGTCATGCTACTTGCACTCATACAGAATTCTTCCTGAAGGATCTTCATTGCTGCCAATAACATACAGAAATTTTCTCTCATCAACCCGTTGCTTATTAAGATTCTTAAGATTACTTATAGTTTATTAAGTTAATTTTGTCAAACTATTTTATTTACTATTGAAAGTAAAGTCAAATAGTTAAGTTAATTTCAAGTTTAAAAATATAGATAAAGTTTGTGAACTATATATTGTATAAAAAAATTGTCAAGTGTTGTCATCCATCAAAGTTTGCCTCAATTAATTTTGTCCATTCTTCTAGAGGACCAAGATATGGGAGGTATTAATTTATTGCCATTGATATGAGAATTACCCCATTTGGGAAGCAACATCATTGAACTATTCATGGCAATACATTTTGTTTCTAAATTTTAATATATAACGAATTATTTTATGTACATCAAGATAAATAAATAAAAAATATATATATAT
Organism: Tetrastigma voinierianum; assembly: GCA_016808115.1. Taxonomy (NCBI): domain Eukaryota; kingdom Viridiplantae; phylum Streptophyta; class Magnoliopsida; order Vitales; family Vitaceae; genus Tetrastigma; species Tetrastigma voinierianum. The sequence continues at coordinate 146,535 of JAEQBH010005880.1, read as the reverse complement.
AGCAACATTAGTGCGTACGACAATCTCCTTTTCTAGCCTTCCCTCTAGCTCACCATGTAGTAGGATATTGGATGCAAGACCCTATATATAAAATTAGTATCAATGTTACTAAGAACCTCCAAAACCATGTGTAAATATATTGAACCTTCAAATTTGATCTATTAGCACCCTTATAACTTTCTTTGGTTCATAACATTTATTTTTTAGAGAGACTGCAAGTAAATATATTTAATAATTCTCTAAAAAATAAATTTGATATAAAAATACATCTGTAAAGTACTATAGCATTATTCCAAGTCAATATTATTGATTTATATTTATACTATGAATTTAAATGAAATTAACTCTAAAATTCTAATTGGGTTATAGCACTCCTAAAAGAGTTAGGTGGAAGGCATTAGAAATAGTTTTCTAATAATGCACTGATATAATTACGAAGGCTTGAGAAAAATTTTAATGCCGTAGTCATTGACTGAGGCATTGAACTTTAAAAAAATTCCAATGCCGTAGTCACTGACTGTGGAATTATCGTTTTAAAAACTAGGGCTTCTTTTTCTTCTCCCCCCTATTTGTTGTTTCTTCCTTTCTCTCCTCCTCCGCTCCTCCTCTCCGACGATTGGTTTTGAGGTCCAGTACGCTGCATTCCTCTTCCATAGTAGGTAACTTACTTGAGTTTACTGGTTTTGAGCATTCTTTTAATTTACGGTAATTCCACCTTTCTCCTGCTTTTGCAACTTTTACTTAAATGTCATAATGTTCACATTTTAACTTGAATGAGCTGGAAACTACTTGGTCCTTCATCATTCCAATTAGGCTTACTATTATTATGTAACATCTTTGAGGCTATGAAATTGTTGATTTTAAATGTCTTTCAGCAAGATTTCATTATCTTGTGGTTTGTCAGCTCGGTCGCCCTAGGTCTATCGACGCATAAGCCAAAGTTGCTGTCAGGATGTCGAGGGGTCTAGGCTGAGACAAAATTCAAAAAGGACTTTCTATAGCAAACTTTATGTTGCTTTATAAGTACATCATGATACAGTCAAACACAAACACCACTATTGGTATTGGAAACAGATTTGTCATTCAGGAAAAAAAATTAAAACTTAAAAAACTATAAAGTACTTTAAAATATAAATTCTTCCCTTGTACGCTCAAGTTGTAAAGGTCAGTGGGGTCATAGGGGGTTCAATGTGAATTAAAACAAAGAAAAAAAAAATTTACCTATAAAAAATTGAAAATATAAATTTAATATCTTAACGAGGTTAAAGTTAAACACCAATTAATGGTGTGACACCAATGACTTATTATAGGTGAGACGACCTTTCAAATCCCTTGGTGTGTTTGTTTTGTAAATATTGGCATTCCACTTGGTGTGTTTGTTTTGTAGGTAAATAATGTGTGACTCCACTATTCCCGTCATATGTTTTTATAATAGAAAATATGAAAGGACTAAAATAGATGTGAAATATGTTGGGAACAAAGCTATTATTGTGACTTTAGATGTACAGATTGATTGCACATTTTATCAGTTATTAGCTATGATATACTCAAGAACATTATTGATAAAGAGAGGTTTAAATTAGTCCTCACTTGTAAGTATCCATGAAAAACGGAAATAGGTTCCAACCTTGTCTATTTATGGATGACAATAGTGTGTACCGAATGTTGAAATGTCACAACTAGAATGGAGGAAATTTAATGTATGTTCAATAAAGTTGTGTGGCAAGCCACAAGTGAATCAATGTTTGCATTTTCATACAAATTTATTACTTTGGAGGAAATTTTAATGTTAAGAATCGATCATGTAAAATTAATAGCGCTCCAATTGTTGTAACTGATAGATGTGAGATGATCAAGATTGTAAAGACACGCGCGATGAAGATGGTGACGATGAAAGTGATGGAGATGGAGATGTTCAAGCTGATGGACATGTTGCATCTTTCTTAACTATTAACCAACTAATGGAGAATGAGCAAAGGAGTTATCTCTCTAAGGATGTGCCAAGTTGTGATGTCTCAAATAACCCAGATCATGAGGACTCGATCCCGGCAGAACCCGCATTTAGCGGAATAGTTAATTACTAGCACCATCACCTCAACGCGGCAACCGGCAACAATGTTCGCACCAGACCATGGCAACTAAGAATCAACACTCATCTGTTGTTGGCCATGTTTTTAGTTCCAAAGCTGCCTTGCAAGATGTTGTTAAGTTGTACTCTATTAAAGCACACCAATAATATATGGTTGTTGAATCTTCAAAAAAATTTATAGTGTTAAGATGTAAGAAGGTCGAGAAGTGTCAATGTATATGGAAGCTTTGCGCTATGGTTGTGAAAGATACATCTTTCTTCGCAATCAATAAGTATAAAGGTCCACATACTTGTGTCAATGCTTGCTTGAATTAGGACCATCAACACTTAGACACCAACTTGGTTGCTGGTCATATCAAGATAATGATTAAGGCACAAATTACTTTGTCAGTAGCTGCTATCCAAACAACCATTATGGAGAAATTTGGATATGAATCATTGGTTGGAAAACATAAAGCACTTACAATCTTATTTGGGGACTTCCATAAGTCATATGTAGAATTGCCACATTTTTTATGGCATTAGAGCAGTAAATTCGATGTTGTAACTTGGAAAACATTTGACACCATGCATAACATCAGGTATTTCAACGCTAGTCTTTCATGCCATCTACTATTGCTGATTCGAATATTGTTGGCCCATCTTGATTATTGATGGTACACATTTTTATGGAAAGTATAAAGGCATGTTAATGATTGCTATGGGTTGTGATGGAAATAATCAATTGTTTCCACTGACATTTGCTATTACAAAAGAAGAGAATATTGATAGCTGGTGATGGTTCTTGGCATGTAATAGAAACAAGGTAAATCTTAACGGATGAGACTTTTGTGTTATAGTTGACAAACATCCAGCCTTATATGAAGAATGACTCGATGTTCATCTGTTGATCCGAATAAGATGCATATCATAGGATTTGCATGCGTCATGTTGCAAGCAACTTTATGAATCGATTCAAAGATAAAACCTTACAGAATTTGATGTGCAGAGTAGCTTTAGCAACTCAAGTTGAAAAATTCAATAAGCATATGAATACAATTGAGATAATTAATTTAGAAGCACAACGATGGTTAGAGGCAATCCCTTATGAGAAATAGGCACTTTCACATGATGGAGGTTGAAGATATGTGATAATGACTATAAACATGTCTGAGGTTTTCAATAGTGTTCTTAAAGGAACTCGGAGCTTACCGGTAACTGCATTGGTTAAATTGACCTTTTTTAGGCTCAATAGATACTTTGTTGCAAGAAGGGAACAAAGTTATAACAGATTGGTGTCACATGGGTAGTATACTCCATATGTTAATGTTAAGATTAAGGCACATGTGGTTAAAGCTAGATCATTTGAGATTGTTCTTTACAATCACAACAAGGGACGATTTTATGTCAAGTCAAAGAGAGGTCGAACACATCGCCTCAACTTACATGACCATAAATGCACTTGTGGTAAGACACTTATATATGAATTTCCCCCAGAAATATATTATAGCAAGATAACGCTTCTATTGCAGGTTTTCAATCATTCGCTCAAGGCCACTACGCACTCAATCGTACCAGATACATGGCACCTTGTTCCATCCCATCTTCGATGAATATGAATGGCCTCCTTATGAAGGTTCAACCATTATGCCTTCTGAGTCAATGAAACACATCATATGGAGGTCAGGAATCAACGCTAAGCCAGATAATGAAATGGATGTTAGAGAGGGAAGATCACTATCACAATTATTAATTCTGCAACAACCCGGTCACAATCGTTTATCTGCCGAACAGAGACTAAGTTGATTGAACATATGTATAAGCTTTTATTGTTACATTGACTTAATAATTCGCATTGTATCTATATACTAGTACTGCTCTACTATTTTATCGTTATTGATTGTTATATGTTTATAAATATGGCATTTGGAGGCCTTATGATGCGGTGATTGCGCATAGACTGGTCAGGTTTTACAAGACATACATCGATCTCATTTAGTGACATACTCGATATGCATTTTTCAGTATCATAAATGTTGTTTTCAATTATTGTAATGTAAGGGTGGGAATTTATTTATTGATATCTTTGTGAAGCTGGCCGGTACTCACATGTTGACAAAGGGATGTCAAAGTTCATGCGAGTGGCATATGGATCCTCATATGCACCCATGTGGATCCTGATCCGCTTTATATGTACCGATTTACATGTCACACTCGATTGGGCCCTCATCATGAGTCTGGTTGAGAGATGGCGTCCTAAGACACACACATTTCATTTACCTATTGAGAGATGACGATCACATTACAAGAATGTCGCCATCATCCTAGGCCTCTGGATTCATGGACCACCAGTCACCAACACATGTGATTTTGATGTGTCGTCGTTGTGTTAGGAGCTGCTAAGTGTGATCCCACCGCTAACTGAGCTTCGAGGATCTTTTGTCTCGACTTGGTGGTTGTCTTAGTATTTATCGACTCCACCCGCTGACGCAGATGAGGTGACATTAGAGCGCAATGCACATGGTTTCATCCTAGCATTGCTAGGATCCTTTCTATTTGCAGACAAGAAGGGTCTGCATGTCCACCCATGTTTCCTCCCTTTGCTACGAGATTTGACACAAACCTCTACTTATAGTTCGGTAGTGCGCTCTAGCACAATTCTATACCAAAGAGTTATGCCGAGCCAGCCGCACGGTGCTACCGAGATTCGATCAGATACATCGTTAAGGGTATGTTGCTAATGTTGTTAATATCACTGTTTTTTTATCTAAATTTAGTCTCGTGGAGACTACACGGGTTGACTTGATTGGGCGACTAATAAGTACTCCAAATTCCTCTACCACTTACACGATGATGGCGAGGCAAATGATGGAGATGCACTGAGGGTATAGCATGGATTACCACTGAGCCTAAGGTTCAGCTGTTTACCGGTTATTAAATAACAGTCCATTAGGGCTTCTCATTGGCAAGTACCTTTAACATGGCATAACCCATCTGGGTGTGCTCACCTATGTCGAGACCGCTTGGATGCAATGCATCATGATCAATTATATATTAATATAAATTTTTGAATGGTATTATCAATAATGATAATTTTAGTCCTATCGGATATCGGGAGGTAAATTATAGGTGTTATTTGAGCCATACATTGGAGAGTCGGTTGCCCATCTATTTGATATATGCCTTGTTGATTAGGAGATTTGACGGACGATGTCACCACTTATCTGCTTTGAGACTATAGAGTGGCATCGTCTAGAGCGAGGCTTGCGTCAGTTTGGCCTTCATCAGGGGATACCTCAGTCTTGCTAGTTAGAGCAAGAATTACATTTGGTTGACAAACGAGTACGCCACAAGTACGATTAGGAAACATATCATGCACCATACGTCGCCTTATGGATTACACATGTAGAGAGGATCGTCACATCACCTCTTATGGCTAGTATTATGGAATTCCATGATCCATATATGGAGTGGTATCGACGTATTACACGACGTTTGATCACACCACCACTCCATAGGGATCAAATGAGCTACCATAATGTAGTCGCAACATAAGCGTTTTTAAATTCTAAATTATTTCCAATATTTAATGCATAGAGTTGACATTTACTTTTGTTTGGTTTGTTTTTTTTTTAGATATCTGGGATGGTAGAGATCATTATTATATCTCATGGGGCTTCCTCAGGCTTGTTGTAGGACATTCATCACATTGTTAGATCAATTTTACGCCTGACTGGAGAGGACCATCACATCGCTGCACAAGATGAAGAGGCATCTACGTCACATGGACTATCCATTATACCTCTCGCCATCCACCGCAACTGTGATGCGCCAATCCGTGTCGAGGGGAGAGGCGGTGGCGAGGTCGCGTCGACCGGGTCGAAGGTCAGAGAAAGGTGGCCTTCGACCAAAATGTGGTTACCGGTCGTCGACCGATGAAACTTGCATGCCACCCGAGTATTCCATGCCACCCCTTGAGACTTCCATACTACACGAGTTTTCCACACCACCCTCCCATACTTTCATACCACCATCATATTCCACACCACCCCCAGAGACTTCCCCTTCACATGTCATCTCACCATTATCACCTACATCTCCGGCCTTAGAGGCCACATTACCATCTACGACATCACCTACATCATTGCCTCCCATTGATGAGACCATGGTTAGCCTTGTTCCAAACTTGGGTGCATGCCCACCTTGGTGACCTCGACTCCACGTACATGCCGAGTCATTCTGTCATGAGCCCCCTCAGCTCTATCGATTCCTTCAGCTCCATCGATTCCTTCAACTCTATCAGATCCATTTGAGATTGCACATGCCCCTACAAATCATCTGGTTGTGTATTCTAGGTGTCCTAAGAGAAAGATAAAACCTCCATCATGTGGGACTCATTGATGTCTATTTATATTTGTATATATTGTTATTTGTATTACATTGCGTATATATTTATATGATTTTGTTTATATATGAAATGATCAATTGTTGTATATTGGTTGTCATTTCGATGCACTTAGGATGAAAGTTGGTTAAATTGGATGAAATGTTTGTAATGCAAGATGTGTATTAAGGTTATTTTGATGCAATTAGGTCAATTCGATGAAAGTCAAGTTAATTCTGATGAAATGTTTGTAATGCAGGTGATGTGTATTGGTTGTCATTTCGATGCAATTAGGTTGATTTAAATGGAAGTTTGTTAATTTGGATGAATTGTTTGTAATGTAGGTGATATGAATTGGTTGTATTTTTGGATAGATCTAATATGTTGTAATTTAGGCAATTATTTGTAACTTAAAATTCTCATTCTAACAAAAAAAGCAATGCCACAGTCAAATGGCATAAGTTGTGTCGCAACATTACAACTTATGTCGCAACACAAATGTGAAGACCAACCAGCAAGAATGTCGCAGCATTCACAAACTTGTTGCGACATTCATCCAAAAGGAGTGTCTAGTAGGAATGTCACGACACCCTTGAAGACCAACCAACAACTCACAATGTCGCGACATTCATTCCAAAGGCCAGAGGCTTGTAATCAGAGGTGAGTGTCACGATACACTCAAGACACAAGATCGGGAAGTGGAAGGTCAAGACAATCAAAATAATATCATGACAAAAGGATCATGATATCGACTAAAAATTAATTTTTTAGTTCAATGTCGTGAGTCATGACTACGACATTGACTTGTAAGTAATAATGTCGCAATAATGACTACTTACATTGTTAATGTGTATGCCAACATGGCTAGACGATTAATTGGGCAAAGATTTTAATTCCCTTTTCGAATTTTATTTTTAGTAATTTTAAATAACGATATTTATCCAAAACTCTAAAAATACATCAAAAGTTTTAACTAATTTTAATTTTATTTAATTTACTCAAGCCCCACAAGCACTACAAAAGTTGGGCGCTTAGACTTAGTGTAAAAGAAAAACATTCCTCAAATGAAAAGGTTTAGAAATATTTAAATTTAGTTTAGTTTTGCCACGTGGACCTAAAGATATGTCTATCATAATTTGAAATTTTTTAATTTACACAAGTCTCTCTTGAAGATATACTTTCTAAATTGTTGAAATGTTATATTGAAAAGTAATTCCTTTGAAGAAACATCTTATAATTTTAAAATTTTTGAATTTATATTAAAAGTGTCTTTTGAAGAGACATTGACACTTAAATAGCTTTTCTTTTAGTTTTGTTTTACTATAAAAACCTACATTTTAAAGTTTTATCCTACGTGTCAAGCTTACATAAAGAAAAGTATATTATACTTAGTGTCAAGCTTACGTAGAGAAAACTACGTTATACTTAGGATTAGTTTCCACATTATACTTTTCAAGAATTTTTTTTTTTTAATTTTTTACTATTTTTCGGAAACATCTTATGAAAGCTTAAGGTTGAGAGCCGTTGACTCTTGCCCAAAATTGGGCTCCAGACTTTTCTTTGGATCAAAGTATTTGCCGTAGAATTTAAATTTAATTTTGCATAAAAGAAGGGAAAAGGAGAAGCTTCTTCTTCGTACTCATGTTTTATACGTTGTTTTGGGTAAGAACAAACCATAAAACAAACTATTTTTATTTTTCAATTCACGATCCCCTACTCCTTCTTATCCAAGGATTTAAATATTAAGCCAATAGACAATAACTAACTAAATAAATAAAGGAGCCTAAATTCATGCCACTTAGGTGGTGTTTGTTTTTTTGCTTAATGTTGAATATAACTTTTTTTGAGTTTAATACTGGGGCTAGTATTTAATAGCATTAAGTGCATGTTGTTTGTTTTTAACAATGGTAATGAGCAGGATGTCAACGACATACATTTCGGGTTTCCGCCCGCCTCGCTCTTAAATTTTGATCTAAGCAGCTTAATCAGAACGTGTTTAAATGAGTTTGAATTTATTTTCAAACTGGTGTCGGGGGGTTCAAGGGTTCGTGTATTGTTACCCCGCCAAATTAATTATATTTTAAAAATAATTTTTATTATTTTGTTTTTATACTTAATATAAATAATAATAATAATTAGAATGTTTTTTAATAAATAATTTATAAAATTCATAATATATTTATTTTTTATGAAATATATTAATTTTAATATAATAAAATAAAAAGAAAATATAAAAAATTAAAAACAAAATAAATGTAATGAGACAAGTAGTGTGTATTGAATTTTCCCATTTCCGTACGCCCTATTTAATTTTTTAAATGAGACAAGTTTAGGAATTAAAAAAAATAAATGAGCCGCGTCAGGATGGGGCTACCCCGTCCCAAACCCTCACGTTGTTATTCCTAGTAGTATGTATTGTTAGTCCTTCTCCTTATTGGATAATTATTGAGTTTTTTTTATTTTAGTAGAAAATTTTTCTAAATAGAAAAAGCCAAATATTTTCACTTTTTCTATTCATAACTTTTTAAATAAATTTGAGCAATAATTCATGAAAATTTTAAAAACAAACAGCTTAGCTTTTAACATTAACTCAAAAAACAAACAACCCCTTAGTTACATGGCAAAGTGGTGACCCCTAAATTATAAGCTACTCTTTTTTAAAATATAATTAATCGGCAAGACCCACATTCCACTAGAATAAGTCCATAATGATGGACGTACACAAATAATCACGGCCATTATTTTCACCCATCGTCTTCTTAGCTTAACAGACTACCAAATCAATGGGTATATATCAACCTTCCTTTCCATTCAAAAAATAATGTTTATGAAATGTTCAATGTTAGCAAAATCTTAATCCCTACAAGATTGGAGCAAATAGATATGATTTTAATGTAAAATTTTATCCAAATGAAGTTTTTAATTTACCCTCTTCATTTTTATATATGTACAACATTAGTGAGTGCTGAGAACTTTTTGACTGATGTACTGACTTGAGTGGAAATTCCACTCCTCTGATCAGGCGATGGAGTAGGCATAATTCCATGGTCTCCTATATGGACTTCATTAGAGACATATATGTATATACTATAATTGAGTATACATGTCCTTTAATGGTAGGTAGTTACCACGTATGCTGTCTAATTCATCGTATTCGACACAACCTATGTTATTCGAATTATTTCGCTACACAAAATCAAGCTCAATGCATGTAACCCAATCAGGCAACTACAACAGCCATCAAGGGGTTTCACATGGCTTTTCTAGGATATTCACATCTTGCCCATTACTTTGTTGTCTAATTATATGAGATTCTTAAGTTAACGATCGAATAAATCATAAGGGACTTTAATTAATAGTTAGTAGGAAACAAACCCATGAACAAACTAATGGAGCTACCACTCAAAGTTTATGTATAATACACATGATCTAGTCTCATTTATTCATTTTATGAAACTACAGCCACATATAATTTTTCACCCTGACAAGAGTTATGTTGAATGTACCAATGGTAAAAAATAATAATAATGAGGGTTGAAATGAATGGTCTATCTAATCATACGATTGTATTAATGATTGATTGTATAGGCAAAAGGCGGGTAATCAGCAGCGAAAAACTGACAGTTGGTGTGAGGGGCTCTCAACTACATGAAGATTGAATCAGCCATGAAATATAGTGTTTGTGGTTGGATGCTGTTTTTAATCAATATTGGTGTTGTCAATGTAACACTTCGCTTACTAGGGTTGTTGGCTTTATGAAATAAAAATAAATAAATATTTGTCAATGCTTTGTGCTTACATCAATAATCAATATCATGCATGGTTTCCAATATTTTATACATTTAATAATACTGCAGCATTTATTATTAATAATCTTTCATCGGATTGTCATATGGTCACTGTTTAATTTAGTGGTAGAGGACACAATTCTTGCATTTGAAGTACTTCACGGATTTGAAGATAAGTTTCCAAATTGATACACCTTTCATGAACAGTCCTGTTAAATAAAAATTTCACAATAATAAGGATAATCTGAGATTTATAATCTTTTAGACCATCATAGTTTTTTTTTAAATATTGTTTATATTTCAAAATCCTTCAACAGAAAGCTTAGGACCAGTGAAAACTTTGACTCCTGTATTCGCATAATATTTTGTATAAAATCACCATTACAAAATAAATCCTGTCAAAATTTTAATAAATGCAGAAGAAAAATCATGGAATGAGAGGTTGAAATAAAAGGTGAGAATCAGAGTTATAGAAGAAACAGTCAGGGAATATCCTCTGCCGCAGAAATAAAAATTAAATTAATTGGTTTTTAATATGTACGGATAGATGTAAAAGTATCATATTCATTTACTGTTAATTTTGTAAAATAATGAAAGCAAACCAGCAAATCTTTTCGTATGCAAAATATGACATATAAAATTAATAAATAGAAAAATTCCTTATTAAGGGATTGAATTTGTTTCACTGTTTTCTTTTTCTTCCTATTTTTCAGGTTCTTTTTCTACCTTTTCCCAACGTTTTAAATTTTGATGGTTTTAAGAAGGTTCTGAACATGAAGTGGTAAATGTGAAGAGAGGCTAAAATTCACGGTTCGATGCCCATATGTCGTTCATTAAAGCGAGAAGAGAAGAAAATACAAAGTAGACAGGTCAATAGTTTGTTGGACAAAGCTAATTGGAATTAATAGGCATAAAAAACATGCTAGTGATAGTCCTGATTACATAAAAATATGTGAGTCATATTCCATGAGTGTGATCGATTCATCGGAGATATCTCCGATGAATTAAAATACATCGATATCATCGAGATATTCCGATGAGCACATCGGAGCATCTACGATGAATCGATCGGAGATGATCTCCGATAGCTCCCAGGCCTCATCCCCTTCATTTTACCTTCATCAGAAGGAATGGCGGATGAGCACAATCTTACCAACACCTCCCCTTCCATTAAAGCCTTCGATCTTCTCATCAAATATCCCAAGCTCTTTGATGAATAATCTCATCAGTAAATGTAAGTTTATAACTACAGTGACAAAGCCGAGAGAGTTGGAGATACAGATTGATAGGGGTTCAGAAGTGCGAGCGGAACCAAGGGAGAACAATTGAGGGAGTAACACATAATCGGAGATCGGATGGTTGATGCATAGGCGAGAGAAGATGTGATAGTTAGTAGTCGCCGTCGATAGAATCACAAACCTGGCCGGCACTGGACTGGGAATCGGACTGAAACGGCAGCGGCCAGAAAACAGCTGCTGACATTGAAGAGATGTAGAGAGTTAAAAGAATAAGAAGCGAAGGCTCTTTTTGCAGAAGGGTGGGCTAATATGATATGCCTCTTTATAGTTTATACTACCGAAACCGGTTCAGGCTAAACCTAAAACTCCTTCACAAAAAACTGAAGAAGACATAAGAAGGCTTGCATATTTATAGGAAAAATATTATTATTTAAAGGCAATTTTGAATTCCACCTCGACAACTCCAAAAAAAAATTCATATTTGTGTGAACCCTATGGTATACTATGAATGTTTGTTTGTGTACCTTCTCTCTGCAGGCTGCAGACTGCAGACTGCAGACTGCAGGGCATTAATAAAGCGGGCAGTGAGAACTGGCATGCACATGGTCAGTTTTGAAAAACTGAAACCCTCTCTCTCCATATCATATCAGATGTGACTCAGTCAAATTCAGACGTGACGGACACAAACAGAGAGTGTGGACTGGACCCTGGAGAAGAAGATACAGACAAGTATGCTTCTCAGAGAAAATAAGTGTGGATCGATTAAGTTAAAAGGAAAAAAAAAAAAGTAAAATTGAACATAACAACTCATCAAGAGAATGAGTTGGGTCTTAGGAGGCGGTGACTGGTGAGTACATGGGTTAAAAATGTATTTATCGTTTGGTTAAAAGTAAATGATTCTCAAAAAATTCTCCCATTTACCCCTCATTTATTCCACGTGATATGAAGAAAAAAAATAAACGAAATCCTTTCGGCTTGGTTTCCCTCGTCTCTCTCTTCCATAGCTCGGCTACTATTTTTTCTTCACCCATCTACCTTTGGAAAATAAAACTTTTTGTTTATTGTTATAAATGAAAACATGTGGAACCCAGGAAACATGTACAAACACAAGAGACTCATCGCAACATTCAAGGTTTACTTTCTGCATGGCTGAACCTAGATTTATATATCATGAGACAAGGCTTTTCCTTTTTCTAACACTTTCTTTTACCTAAGTCTCTCATAAAATGAGATTATCTCATTCCATCAACAACGTCTAAAGTCCCTAACCCCGAAAACATCATTTAACAAAATGGATAAAACCTTCTCAACATTAAAAGAATCGAACAAAACGGGCGGACCTAGCTTTAGCCCAGGGGCATATGTCTTCCCTTAATTTTATTTTTGCAAAAAAATCTCATTTATAACCGGTTGAATTCGAACCTTCATCCTTAATTGTGTCTCTCCTGAATCAATAAAATCTTATATTATTAGGTTTTCATTCCAAGTCTTTTAATATATACCCCCTCAACCAAATTTCTTGGTCCACCAGTAGGACAATACCTACAACATGTATTTAGCCTTAAAAAAAAAAATTTCTTGTTCTTTTACATCTTTCTTATGGTCATTGTTCTTCAAAAATTGTGTCCCTTATTTAATAACCTTTTAGGGATCCTTAGTCAATATTCAGATTTTCATATTTCCTAATCACTTAATATGATAGTTGTAAGATCTTGATTTTATTTCATATTTATCAAAATGAAATATCTTTCTCTCATAGAAATTTATCAAATATAATCCAATATTTCATATTTGATTCTACTTCAATGATAAATTTCTAGTTTTCCTTATTCATTCTTAGAGAATATCAATTTCTGATCTATAGAATATTAACTCCAGATTTATAGAATATTAGCCTAAAATCTGTGTTAACCGAATATGATAAGCAGTGTCAATCGCTGTGGCATCAAGATTTACTGTTGAAAAACATGCGATTCATTTTTGTCTAAGATTATGACAATAAATATATCAAACAAACTTTATTTTTGCCTAAGATTATAAACAAATATGAATGCATTGCTAGGTTTTTGAATTATTTTATTTTCTTATTTTTGGTTAACTAATCGAGATCGAATTTAAAAAATAGATTAATTAAATTAATCCATCTAATTTTTGATTTTTGTTTTATATAAATCATGGGCTGATTTACAAAATATAAAAATAATGATTTCGATAAACCAACTAAAAAACAATATACTAAAATAGGTTTCCCTAAGTCATAACTTATTCCTAGTTTCTTCAATTATTTAGATGTACTATAATAATAATTTTTTTTTGGTTGGCAAGTTAACTAATATTTTGATATAGTGTTTAATTTTGAAATTGGGCGAATATAAAATGGTTTCTTAGTTACTGAACCCGTTCAGGCTAAACTAAACCTAAAACTCCTTCCCAAAAAACTGAAAAGACACATAAGAAGGCTTGAATATTTATAGGAAACCGAAAATATTATTATTTAAAGGCAATTTTGAATTCCACCTGAATAACTCCAAAAAAAAAATAATTTATATTTGTGTGAACCTCTATGGTATACTATCAATATTCGTTTCACTCTCTAGGCTGCAGGGCATTAATAGTGAGACCTGGCATGCACATGGTCAGTTTTGAAAACTGAAACCCTCTCTCTCCATATCATATCAGACGTGACTCAGTCAAATCAGAGACACACACACAGAGAGTGTGACTGACCCTGAGAAGAAGATAGGGAAAAGTATGCTTCTGACAAAATAAGTGTGGATCGATTGCTAGAAGGAACAAAAAGCAATGGAAATAAAATTAAACATAACTCATCAAGAATGAGTTGGGTTTTAGGAGGTGGTGACCGGTGAGTGCATGCGTTAACTAATATTTTAAAATAGTGTTTATTTTTTAAATTGGAGGAAGAAAGTATTTTCTATGGTTATATAATTGTATTAGTAGTATTTAATAATATATAATATATGACATTTTTTTGGATTAATTTAATCTTGTTAAACCAAAGTATATAGACTTAGATTTTAATAATAGTTAAGTATTTGGTTTATATAAATAATAAATTGAAAACCGATTGATTTTTTTTTATGGCACGGTTTGGTTAACAACCATGCCGACCCCTACTTTCAACTTGCATGTTTAATTAAAATTTCAAATGGGTTTCAATTGAAATGCTTTTAGTGGGAATAATTGTTTCCATTTCATTTTTCTTCAGACAATTAGTTGGAAAATTTATACACTTATTTTAATACAGTATAAAAATTAATAAAATTAAATAAAAATCGTTTGAACATTTTAAACTTATATTGGAATAAGCAACTCAAGATGATAAACACTTCCAATTTAACCGATAAAATATTGGCGAGGAATTCTGAAAACATAAAGCATGCGGAGGAATCCAATTAAATATAGAAATTAGTCCTTCAAACAACTTCAACAATTCAAGATTTTTCTTCTTAGATTACTATTTCGGATAAGATCAGAACAGAATTTGAGTCATCTCCATTCTCCATATAGCTGTAATGTAATCCCAGGGAAGACTCGAACTTCTAATGCAGCGCATGACTTACCAGTAAGCAAATTCAGATCAGGAAATAAATAGGCTTTGAAAAAATAACAAAAGGGGGTGTTTTAATTGCAATGATAAGTAGCATTAATGAGTATTAATGCAAATGATAAGTAGCATTAATGAGTACTGTTATTCTTGGTATGTTGGACTACATGAATAATATTGACTCTGCCCAAGTTGAGACTTTTTCTTTGATCAAAGTATTTGCTGTTGAATTTAAATTTAATTTTAAAGAGGGAGGGAAAAAGATACTATCCCTATCTACAATAACTAAAGCTCCTTACAATTTTGACTCCATCAAATTAATGGGTCTCGATCAAGTATTAACCTTCTTTTCCATTCAAAAAATAATGTTTATAAAATGTCCATGTTAGAATTTTCCTAATCCCTAAATGATTTGGAGCAAATAGATATGATTAACAAAAGTTCTTATTTCATATATACTATAAATGAGAGGCGCACTCCATGATCTTCTCTGGTCTGGAGTTTGTGTTAGAGACATATATATATATATATATATATATATATATATATATATATATATATATATACACACTACAATTGAGTACACGTATCCTTCAATGATAGGTACGTAGTTACCATATATACGACTATGTATCCTTCAATGATAGGTACGTAGTTACCACATATACTGTCTAGTCGACGATATTCGACACAGCTTATGTTATTCGATTGATCTGGCTACACAAAATTAAGCCCAATGTAACCTAATTGGGCAACTACAACATCGTCATCATGGAGTTGTACATGGCTTTTCTAGGGTATTCACATCTTGGCCATCACTATATATGTTGTCTAATTACATGAGGCTTTAACGGTCAAATAAATCCTCAAATAGTTTTAAGAGACTTCAATTAATGATCATTAAAGAACAAACCCATAATTGGACCAATTAAACTACCACTTAGAGTTTATTTCATATATGGCATGATCTAGTCTCATTTATTCATATTTCATAAAACTACAGCTACATATAAATTTTCAAATTGATTAGAGTTATAATCTGAATGTACCAATGGTAAAAAAAAAAAATTAATAATGAGGGTTGAAATGAATGGTCTATCTAATCACCATGATTGTATTATATTGGCAAAAGGTGGGAAATCAGCAGCGAAGCACTGACAGTTGGTGTAAGGGGCCATGAAATATTAGTGTTTCTGGTTGGATGCTTTTTTAATCAATATTGGTGTTGTCAATGTAACACTGTACTTACTAGGGTTGTTGACCTTATGAAATAAAAATAAATAAATAAATATTTGCCAACAAGTTTGTGGTTTGTGCTTGCATATCAATATCATGCATGGTTTCCAATTAAAGAGTGTTTGGTGGCTTCATGACTCTACGTGTCTTCTTAAAAAACATAGTTTTCCTTTAATTCCCAAACTATTCCTTGATTTTTCTTATAGCTCTTGGTTCTGTGTTTATCTTTGCTCAATTCCTGAATCATGTGAGCTTAATTTTTTGAATGATTTAATGTCCTTGTTTTCTTTGTGTGCATTAATATTCGGATTAGTTTTCGATTTTTTTTCTATTTTAAATTTTGACTAGAATCCAAAATGTGATCAGACTCTGGCAGAATCACTGTCAAATATTGTGTTTTTTAAGCCATTCCAACTATTATTATTGAATCATGAGAGTGTTTTTTTCATGCGTATTTTTCTTACTTTTTATTATAAATATACTGGTTTCTTTGGAATTCGGGTATGATTTTGAATGGAATAAGGTGGACTGTCACAAATTCTAATTAATTATGATGGATGATTACCAGAAAAACCCTGAAAACAGAAAATCATTCTTATCCTATTGTGCCTATTATTGATCAGATGATGATTTTTTTTTCAATTGTTGGCTTGCTTCAGGACGTTCACTCCGTGACAAAAAAAAAAACTATATAAATTATAAAAATTATATGGATAATTTAAGATGACAAACTATTTAATTTTTATAGGTATTAAAACTATTTTGATTAAGATGATGATTTTATTTTTTTCCGCATTTACACTCTTTTGAAAATTTTATTATCTACTAATTAATTCAAGTAGGAATTGAAAATAAAATTAATGTTTGAAAATTTAAATTAATTATTAAAATTATTCTTACTCACTTCTATGGTTGCTATAGTTTGGTCCAAGATACTTCACTAAAACTTGCAAACATTACATCTGCATTATTCATTCTCTTTCATATTGATTGTTGATTGTCTCATTCATATTCTTATTTGTCATCTTTTCTTACTCTCATGAAATATAGAGTTTTTAATGGATTGATTTCATGGAAGGATTGATCATTGTATTAAATTTATTTTTAAGAATTGATTTTAATCAATACTGGTGTTGTCAATGTAGGTAACACCCCACTTACAAGGGTTGTTGACCTTATGAAATTAAAAAACAAATATTTGTCAACCAGTTTTGTGCTTGCATATAATGCATGGTTTCCATAGGGATTCTAAAGTTCGAAGTACTTTAATTTTTTAATTTTTTTTAAAAAGTGCTTTTATTTTTAATTTCTTTATTAAATCCCTTACATATTTCTTACATATTCCATTATAAGTCAAAAGTTGATGGGTTTCCTTGTGGAAGACGTTTGATGTTTTGCCCGGACAGGCCAAGTGGGTCAATATATAACCCTAGCCTTGGTTTCCAACAAAGAAAATACTCCTAAGAAATCCCCATTCCATGAAAACGTGAATATCTTAGAAAATAAAGTAAACAAAATTATTCTTCAAGATTTTAGTTATTTTTAAAAATTAAAATGTAAAAAGCAGTTTTTGAGATTATTTTTCATACAATATTATGAGATTAAGTTTTAAACGAGGATTCTAATATTTTTATTATTGTAAAGAATAAAGATCATGGTATATATGCCAACTAAAATTTATTTTGAAAAACAATCTGTTCTTCGAAATAAATTATTAAAACTTTATTTTATACAAAAAATTGTTGGTTGAATGTGTTTTTTCGAATTAGAAAACTATTTTTTTATTCCAAAAACACAAAACCCTTTTTTCTTTATAATAGTTCGACCGATTTTTTTTTCTATTTTTGGATAAATGTACTTAGAAGAAAGCTGGATTTATCAGGTCATACTCATTATCCAGCACATCCTTTCTCCTCTCTCCTGCTAAGTGCCATACATTTATTTTTTCTTTCTCTATTCTCCTTTTTTCCAATATTCATTTTTATAGTTTTTTCTTTAGTTCTATTCACTTTTGCATAATACGTTATATTTAGATTCAATCATAATTACCCTGTATGCATATCCCACACTTTTACCACTTGAGCTAAGTCTTAAGGGCTTTATTTTTATAATTTGTTAAGAAATGATAAAATGAGACAATTTATTGATTTAATTATAGGTTACGTATATCTAATTGTAACAGGAAGGTGAATAAACGAGTCTCAAACAGTAGACTTATTATCCAAAATGCAACCACTAACATGGGTCCTAGTGGGGAGCACCCACTTTGTAAACAAAAGAAATTACAACTTGCAAGCAGAAGCGATAAGGGTTTATAGATTTCCAGTTTTCTTGGACATTTTCAGTTTCCTTAATTTGCAGCTATTAGAATAGCTCATGGCTGAGAGATTAGGTTGTTCTGTTGACAGGGATGGTTTCCAATATTACAAAGCCAAAAAAAAAAAAAACTGAGAATTGAAATAATGAAATAGTTACTAGCAAAAGTAGAAAACTAATACTTCGAGCCCGAGGTGGGGTTTTGCCATGGTTTCCACCTCACCACCTTCAAGAATTTGCATGGCCATATATAAGAGCAATATTATGAATTATATATGCTAATTAAGATATATTTTAATCAAATATTCATAAAGATTGGAGGCCTTTACTGATATAACCCATACGTACCCTGTATTTTCCATCATTTTGCCCTCCCCTCTCCCCTCTCCTCTCCCTATCCCTCCAAGAAAATCGTAGTAATGATACATATAAAACGTAAGAAGGCTTTAATTTAATTTATATATGTCACAAAGATCCACCTGAGTGGCTCCTAAATTCTTTTTCAATTTAATACTTTAATATTGCAAATGTAATTACTTATAAGGGTTTTTCCTATATGTACAAACTTATTTAAAAATATCTAAAATACAATGTTTAAAAATATTAAAT
The DNA here is from genome assembly GCA_016808115.1 of Tetrastigma voinierianum. Classification (NCBI taxonomy): domain Eukaryota; kingdom Viridiplantae; phylum Streptophyta; class Magnoliopsida; order Vitales; family Vitaceae; genus Tetrastigma; species Tetrastigma voinierianum. The sequence goes on along the minus strand of JAEQBH010005880.1, from coordinate 127,331 downwards.
TTTATGACAATTTTTGATGATTAGGAAAGAAATAATTGAAAATCGTGTTTTGAAGAAACGATTTCTTCAATCTTTCAAAATATTATCATCTTTTAAAAAAACGATTTTTTTTCGATTTATATATTTTTTCATTCCATTTAAAATCGCTTTTTTAAAAAGACTGGAACCAAAACTAAAATTTCGAAATCTGACTTATCAACTTTCCTTTCCATTCAAAAGATAATGTTTGTAACACGGCCATGTTATAAAAATCTTAACCCCTAAAAGATTGGGGCAAATAGATATGACTAACAAAAGTTCTCATCCATATCAAGTTTTCTATTTACTTAATTAAGTGACTGCTAAGAAACATTTTGAATGAACATATTATGGTGGAAACCTTAATTCCTCTCTGGTGATAGATGAGGCTGAATTCCTGGTCTTCTATCTTCCTCTCCCTCTGAGTACATCCTTCGCTGAGACGATGAGTCAAACATCTTGTTTCCTTTAATTGTTATTTGTCTCTCTATTTGGTGCTTTGAGTTCCTTCATTTCACAAAAAAATATGATTTCACTCTTGGAGGTTTTTGACCTCACCATTATGATAAAAAGATGTTATTTTTAAACATTTTAAAAATGAATTGAACACCTAGATTTTTTTAGTTTTATTCTAATGATTACTTCAAATAAAATCTTTGATTTTTTTTTTCGATCCGAATAAAATCTTGATTTGAAATCTACCACTAATTTTTTTAGAAAGAAAATATTGAAAATTAATTCTAATTTCACTAAAAGAATTTATTTGAAATAGTCACAAATAAAAACTATGAAACATTTATATTCTTAATTAATTTAAAAAATATTTAAGAACATGAGCTTATTAACAAACACATCCTAACGACAAAAATTCCATTTAAATTATATTATTTAGTACAATTAAGATACAATCAAATTAAGAAGTTGTGCATATTAGAAAAACTAAGTCAACAATGCATGGTGACTTTTAAGAAAAAGTACTAATACACTACATGAATCAACTATACATTATTATTCCTTCAAGCAACATTAACTTCAACGATTCAATATTTTTCTACATAGATTATTATTTGGGATAAGATGGAACAGAATTTGGGTCATCTCGATCCATATAGCTGTAATCCCCAGGAAGACTTCAACTACACCCCCCCCCCCTTCTCAATTGCAGTTTCGTGTATATGTGTTGTTGCATCTCCTTTCCATGGATGGTGGATGGCGCCTTGGCAGAGAGGAGGAATATTTCGGATGACTTCCGTTTACTTGAATTTTACTCACATGATTTCTGAGATGGTGATGACCACCTTCACCCCCACCCTCACCCTCACCCTCTGCCAAAACACATAAATTACATCAAAACATAAATGTATAGATAGATCGATACTCATCCATATTTGTAAGTACATACAAAGGTACAAGGCGGTTTTGAATCACATGCAAAATGTATGGAATTGGAGGATGATATACTGTTCGACTCAGTGAAGCAGAAGTGGGCCCGTCCAGCTTCAGCGAATGGCAAGAAGAGGACCCCAATCAAGAAAGTGCAGAGAAGCACATAATAAGCCTTTTCCATCATTGTTAACTTCTTGGAAGAATTAAGCACCAGATCACAGCTACCTTCTTATTCCAAGAATATTTCTGAGAATTCCCCTAAAATGCAGCAAGCAAATTCAAAGGGAATAAATAGGGAAAGAAGAAAAACAAAAGAGGGGTGTTTTGCATTAATGATAATTTTTTACTAGTACGGTGGTGAGTAATGTTATTCTTGATTTGTTGGACTACATGCATGTTGAGTTCTCTTGCCCAAAATTGGGTTCAGGCCGTTTCCTTTTGTCTTCAGTCAAAGGATTGGCTGCTGAATTTAAACCTTTTCTTTAGTCAAAGTATTGGCTGCTTGAATTTAAATTTAATTTGCGTAAGAGAGGGAAAAGGAGAAGCTTCTTCATACTACATTTCGTACAAGCCAGACACGAGCCCTATCTATGCCGAACCAACATTGCAATTTTGACTCGACCAAATCAATGGATTTCTAGCTATCTACTTTCCTTTCCATTCCATTCAAAAGATAATGTTTGTAACACGACCATGTTACAAAAATCTCAATCCCTAAAAGATTAGAACAAATAGATATGATTAACAAAATGACGCAGATTAAAATAAAACTTGATCCTGATCGGTTATGCTCCTCGATACCAAACCGACGCAGACAAAAATAAAAACTCGACCCTAATCGCTTACGCCCGATACTAAACCGATGCAAACGGCCACGGCGAATAAAACAAATGGAAACGAAATTCCAATTTTTCAATATTAATCAGTCTAATAAAATAATAACATAAAGTGCTATTTATAAGCACAAACAAAATCATAATGGATAATCCCAAATATCATAACGATAAATCCAGTAACCAATAGAAATCCAAAATTCAATAGATAAATCCAAAATACTAATGATAAATCAAAATAAAATTAAATAAATAATTACGTAATAAAATTCATCATCGACTCGGCTTTTATCCTGCTTAGCCTTAGATATGGCCTACTCCATGTCCCATCATTCTCCCGTTGAAAAGAACCTCGACTCAAGAGTGAAAATAAAGGCAGCAATCCAACAATGAAGAACCTAAATGACGGCGATCACCCACTCGCAGTATAACGAATCGTGACGGTTACATTTCATATAACAAACTATTTACTTTGTGGGGAATCTACAGATCTGATCATCAAGGATAATATCCACCGCCTCCTTAGAAAATTGTAACTAAGGCATAAAGGGTGCACATTTGCTAGCTTCACTCTAATGTATTTCACCGTTGCACGTTGGAGTTCCAGTACTAACGAAGCCTGAAGCAACACACAAGGATCAACGGCAAAGCACCCAGGGCGATCCTTCGCGAGAAGCAGTTGACGGGAAGTTGTCGGGCAGCTAGAAAACGCTTGCGCAGGCAGACCGCGGCACCATAAAATCAAACCTTTGCGATTCCCACGAGTTCAACGCGCAAAGATAACTAACTGAGGCAACAACAAAGAATACCGTTCTCTCGCAACGCCGCAATGTGAGAAGAAGAAAAATCGACTCAGAACCGTTCGTGTTCGGGTCAAGGAAAATGTAAGAACCTGGGAGAGATTGGGAACTTCGCTTACATAGACGCTGTCGCTTGCTTGCCCCGCACACCCGCAAAGAATCTGATCGATTGATTCAGAGTCCGAGGAGCAATAGTGGGTTAGTGAATCTTTGGTGGACACGAGGATCAGATAAATCGAACAAATAAGAAGCTCTGATCTCGGATTAAGAACTTGAAATAAACAAAAATAACTTGGTCTCGGATCGAAGTTATGCTCTGATACCAAACTGATGTACCAAACTGACGCAGGACAAAAATAAAAACTTGATCTCGGATCGAAGTTATGCTCTGATACCAAATTGACGCAGGACAAAAATAAAAACTTGATCTCGATCGGCTATATGCTCGATACTAAACTGATGTAGCTCTTTACGAAGAATAAAAGAAAACGAATAAAAGAAACTGAATTTAAATTCGAATTTTTCAATATTAATCAAGTCTACCAAACAATAACATAAGGTGCTATTTATAAACACAAACAAAAATCATAATGGATAATCCTAAAAATCATAACGGATAAATCCAAAAATCCTAATAGATAAATCCAAAAATCCTAATAGATAAATCCAAAAGTACTAACGGATAAATCCAAAAATACAATTAAATAAATAATTAATAGGAATAAAATTCATCATCGTGACTCGCTTCTATCCTCGCTTTCAGCCAGATATTAGCCTACTCCATGTCCCATCACAAAAGTTCTCATCCATATGAAGTTTTCTATTTACTTGAAGTGACTGTTAAGAAACTTTTTTGAATGACTAGTGACATGGGTGGAAATTCCACTCCTCTCAGGTGATGGATGAGGCAGAAATCCCTGTTCTTCTATCCTCCTCTCCTTTTGAAGTACATATAAAACCCGGAAAAAATTCAATTTTTTAAAAAAAATGATAAAATAATAATTTCGATTGAAAAATCGGAAATTTTCTAAATCTCGAATGACGAAACGAATTTCACCATTGAATTCGTCTCGCGAAATCTAGTTATTCTATTGAATTTTCTCAGATTCCAAGACAGTCGAAATTTCACATTTTTCGAGGTACCGGGTGTCAAGTGACACATGACATGATCATGTGGATATCACATGACACCCTAGGTGCTGGACACATGACATGATAGCCATATGTTGAAGCAAATTGGAATAAATGACTCACATTGAGTCATGTGTCACATGAGGAAAATAAGGGAAATGAAAAAAAATTCAGAAAAATGTGAGAATGACAAGTGGCAAAGGAGGAAGTGGGGATGAAGTTTCTCACTTTTGGGACCATTTGGGGATGAGAAGGAAAAGCCAAAAGAGAAAAAAAAAAAAAAAAAGAAAATAAAGGGAAAAATCAAAAAGAAAAAAAAAGGGAAAAAAAGAAAAGAAAGAAAAAAAAAGAAAACAAAAGAAAAGGAAATAAGAAAAAACAAAAAGAGGGAAATGGAGAAAAACGGGGAGAGCAAACAGAGTGAGCAGAGAGAGAGAGCAAGGAGAAAAGTGTAAACTTATCTTTGCATCTACTTAAATCACACTGGCTTTGGCTCTGAGCACAGGGTAAAATTGGTCTGACGATCGAGAGCTACGCGTGGTACCAAAAATTCGAGTCATTTAACTCCACGAGGTAGAGAATTTTCTTCCTACTTGAATATTTTCTAGTTTGGGTCATTTAATTGCATGAGCGTTTCTTAGTAATGTCGAACTAGCCGCGTGATTTAGTACAAAGATTTTGGGGCTGAATATTGGAAATTTTTGGGGATGTCTTACAGCCTGACGGCCGAGGCTCGCTTTGATCCCGGGACTGCCTCGCGTCCGGATCGATTTTCTGACCGTGTGTGTTGTTTTTATGTTATTGCAAATATTTGAATAACATGTTGGTTTTGATCCCGGGATTGATGTCTTCGGGTTTTGTGGTGTGTTTTGGTATCGCAGTAATTCGGTGACGAACTATGAAGGGACTGAGAGGTGCCTTGTTTTGTATGGGTCCGAGATTTAGGCAATTTTGTGTATATTGTTAGAAAAATAAATAATTTGCTGCTGTGTGTAAAAATCATGTTAATATGTGCTTGCGTGATGTATTAACATGGAAATTATGATAAATGAAAATTATATGTAGAAAATATAATTATCCGGAATTTATAAATGTTGCGCATAGCATGAAATGGAATGGTTGCATTTCATATGCACTAGCCACATCGCGCCGAAATGTGGGTGCATGGTATCGTTATTCACCATTCTTGGTGAATGTGTATGAAATGTAAATGGGATCACGTCCAAAATAGAGACTTACGGTTGTATAAAACAATAATAAATATAAATCACGTGTGTTTGGGCGTAGCAAGATGGGGTAGATCCCTCATAGGGTGAAAGATTCAAATTTATATGCGGTTAGACATGATCATCGACGGTGAAAGCCCGTAAAAATGTTGGAGGCGCGCGACGATCCTGTGGTGTGACCTCGAAAAAGATGTGGCCTATGAACAACACACGAGATTTGATAAATTAAAATTGGAGGGTTGTCCAATGGTTTAAGTCATTGGGAGATACACCAATGATTGGTTTTTCACACTCAAGGCCGAGGGTGCGAGGGAGTCGGGCCTGACTCTGTCAGGCATGAGGAGTCTCATATCATGCACGATTAATCGAACATTCCATATATGATTGCATTATTTATATGGAATGTGATTTGATGTTTTATGCATATAGCATGTGCATTAGGCGGAGTAGCCTCAGAGTAATTTTTCTACTGTGCATTGCTCAACTCGTCAGGGGACCACCTTTCAAGTATGTGGGGTGTATAGGAGACGACACTGATTTCCAGGCCAAGGGATTATGAAGAAAGCCGATGTGTGACCTTGATATTTCCTTTGTAAAAAGTATTTTGTATAAAAGAATTGTAACTAAATTCTTTTGGGATTATTGTCTAAATTGTAGCACCCCTTTCTCGGTCTGATCCGAATGGCGGATCAGAACTGGTCTCGGGATGCTCGTTTAATTCTTTTTATTTACTTTTTATTTATTTTTAAAAGTGTCGCGACCCGAATTCCCTGCCCGACCCGAATGACGGATCTGAATCGGAGCCCGGTTTACTCTGACCGTTTTCATTTATCTTATCAAAACATTTTATTTATGTCATTTCATTTAAGAGTTTTCAATTACGCAGAAGCATTTCATTTACCATAGACATAAGGCCTTTTTAAATATTGCAGAAATGGCTGCAAATGATAGGCTCATAAACATTTACATTTATACAAACACATTTACATTAAAGGCATTCGATGGCCCTTCAAAAAGGAGTACAAAACAATGTTTTTTGAGTTTAACTCGTTTGATTACAAAATATCAATGCTCAAGAATGCGATGTATGCTCATGTCGGGGTATATACTTATACACCGCACGCTTTCTCTATGACTCAGCGCTTATTGTTCTTGGCCTTCTTTCTTGTTCACACGATACCTGTGCATAGTTAAAAACTATACGCTAAGCATTTTCATGTTTAATTGTTCTATACAGTTCTCTATCTAACACAACATGCCTTTATCCAATCATACTTGTTACTCTATTTCAATGGTCAATGCAAAAACAATACATATGCTTATACATTTGTACATACTTTCATTTACAAACATGCATTTTCAATGCAAGAATTCCTTCACAATTCAATTCATGAGATTTAAGCATATGCTCATAAAGATGTATTTGGTTTACCATCTCATTTTCACTCATCAAAGTTTGTTATGTCACCTTGACTATTCAATTTATTTTCACGACAGTTCCGCAGTGAATCTCGTCTTGTTTTCAATCATTTAGTATGTGTTTCTTTTCGTTTAGCGATTTCGGTTCGCGTCGACGGATCTTGGATTAGTGCATTAGTCAGTGAGACATTTATGTATAATTCTTCCATCATGGCGGATTGTTTCCATTTCATTTTTTTTTTAAGACAAGTAGTTGGAAAATTTATACATTTATTTTAATACAGTTTAAAAATTTATAAAATTAAATAAAAATCGTTTGAACATTTTTAATTTATATTGGAATAAGCAACTCAAGATGATAAACACTTCCAATTTAACCGGTAAAATAATATGATCTTTTATATGCCTACTCCAGATTGGCGAGGAATTCTGAAAACATAAAGCATGCGGAGGAATCCAATTAAATATAGAAATTATTCCTTCAAACAACTTCAACAATTCAATATTTTTCTTCTTAGATTACTTTTTCGGATAAGATCAGAACAGAATTTGAGTCATCTCCGTATAGCTGTAATGTAATCCCAGGGAAGACTTGAACTTCAAATGCAGTGCATGACTTACCAGTAAGCAAATTCAGATTAGGAAATAAATAGGCGATGAAAAAATAACAAAAGGGGGTGTTTTAATTGCAATGATAAGTAGCATTAATGAGTATTAATGCAATTATAAGTATCATTAATGAGTACTGTTATTCTTGGTTTGTTGGACTGCATGAATAATATTGACTCTTGCCCAAGTTGAGACTTTTTCTTTGCTCAAAGTATTTGCCGTTGAATTTAAATTTAATTTTAAAAGAGGAGGGGAAAAGGATAAGATTCTTCTTCGTACTCATGTTTTGTATGTTGTGACACTATCCCTATCTACAATAACCAAAGCTCTTACAATTTTGACTCCATCAAATTAATGGGTCTCGATCAAGTATCAACCTTCTTTTCCATTCAAAAAATAATGTTTATAAAATGTCCATGTTAGAATTTTCCTAATCCCTAAATGATTTGGAGCAAATAGATATGATTAACAAAAGTTCTTATTTCATATATATATACTATAAATGAGTAAGCATAATTCCATGGTCTTCCATCTGGAGTTCGTTAGAGACATATATATATATATATATATATATATATATATATATATATATATATATATATATATATATATATATATACTACAATTAAGTACGTACACGTATCCTTCAACAATAGATAGTTACCATATATGCCTTCTAATCGACTATATGCAACACAATTTACGTTATTCAACTGATCTAACTACATAAAATCAAGCCCAATGTAACCCAATCGGGCAACTACAATATCATCATCATGCGGGTTGCACATGGCTTTTCTAGGGTATTCACATCTTGGTCATCACTATATATGTTGTCTAATTACATGAGGCTTTAATGATAAAATAAATCCTCAAATAGTTTTAAGAGACTTAAATTAATGACCACTAAAGAACAAACTTATAATCGGACCAATTAAACTACCACTTAGAGTTTATTTCATATATGGCATATATGATCTAGTCTCATTTATTCATATTTCATAAAACTACAGCTACATATAAATTTTCATATTGATTAGAGTTATAATCTGAATGTACCAATGGTAAAAAAAAAAATTAATAATGAGGGTTGAAATGAATGGTCTATCTAATCACCATGATTGTATTATATTGGCAAAAGGTGGGAAATCAGCAGCGAAGCACTGACAGTTGGTGTAAGGGGCCATGAAATATTAGTGTTTCTGGTTGGATGCTTTTTTAATCAATATTGGTGTTGTCAATGTAACACTACACTTACTAGGGTTGTTGACCTTATGAAATAAAAATAAATAAATAAATAAATATTTGCCAACAAGTTTGTGCTTGCATATCAATATCATGCATGGTTTCCAATTAAAGAATGTTTGGTGGCTTCGTGACTCTACGTGTCTTCTCTTAAAAACATAGTTTTCCCCTTAATTCCCAAACTATTCCTCATTTTTTCTTATAGTTCTTGGTTCTGTGTTTACTCCTTTGCTCAATTCCTGAATCATGTGAGCTAATTTTAGAATGATTTCATGTCCTTGTTTTCTTTGTGTGCATTACTATTCTCGGATTAGTTTTCGATTTTTTTTTTCTATTTTAAATTTTGGACTAGAATCAAAATCTGAATAGATAACTCTGTAGAATCACTGTCAAATATTGTGTTTTTCTCTGGCATTCAAACTATTCTTGAATCATGAGTGTTTTTTCTCTACTTTTTATTATAAATATACTTATTTCTTTGGAATTCAGGTATGATTTTGAATGGAATAAGGTGGACTGTATCCACAAATTCTAATTAATTATGATGGATGATTGCAGAAAAACCTGAAAACAATCATTCTTATCCTATTGTGCCTATTGATCAGATGATTTTTTCAATTGTTGAAAAACTTTGCTTCAGGACGTTCACTCCGTGACAAAAAATATTTGTAAAACCAGTTTTGTGCTAGCATATAATGCATGGTTTCCATAAGGATTCTAAAGTTCGAAGTACTTTAATTTTTTAATTTTTTTTAAAAAGTGCTTTTATTTTTAATTTCTTTATTAAATCCCTTACATATTTCTTACATATTCCATTATAAGTCAAAAGTTGATGGGTTTCCTTGTGGAAGACGTTCGATGTTTTGCCCGGACAGGTCAAGTGGGTCAATATATAACCCTAGCCTTGGTTTCCAACAAAGAAAATACTCCTAAGAAATCCCCATTCCATGAAAACGTGAATATCTTAGAAAATAAAGTAAACAAAATTATTCTTCAAGAAAAACCTTTTTAGTTATTTTTAAAAATTAAAATGTAAAAAACAGTTTTTGAGATTATTTTTCATACAATATTATGAGAGTAAGTTTTAAACGAGGATTCTAATATTTTTATTATTGTAAAGAATAAAGATCATGGTATATATGCCAACTAAAATTTATTTTGAAAAACAATCTGTTCTTTGAAATAAATTATTAAAACTTTATTTTCTACAAAAAATTGTTGGTTGAATGTGTTTTTCGAGTGAAAACTATTTTTTAATCCAAAAAACACAAAACCCTTTTCTTTATAATAGTTCGACCGTTTTTTCTATTTTTGGATAAATACTTAGAAAAGCTGGATTTATCAGGCCATACTCATTATTCGGCCATCCTTTCTCCTCTCTCCTGCAAAGTGCCATACTTCTATTCACTTTTGCATAATACGTTATATAAAAATTAAATCATAGTTACCCTGTATGCATTTTCCACGCTTTTACCACTTGAGCTAAGTCTCAAGGGTTTTATTTTTATAATTTGTTAGAAATGATAAAAATGAGACAATTTATTGATTTAATTATAGGTTACGTATATATCTAATTGTAACAGGAAGGTAAATAACGAGTCTCAAACAGTAGACTTATTATAAAATGCAACCACTAACATGGATCTAGTGGGATCTTACACATGTAGTTACATTCACGAGATAATAAAGTGATTTATAGTTCTGAGTTACTAAAGTTATTTAGTTCTATAAATGATATAGAATAAATCGATTAGAGTGTTCCTAATGAGTAGATGTTAATATTATAAATAAAAAAAACTGAGAATTGAAATAATGAAATAGTTACCTTAAAAGTAGAAAAACTAATACTTCTCGAGCCCGAGGTGGGTTTTGCCATGGTTTCCACCCTCACCACCTTCAATTTGCATGGCCATATATAAGTATAACACATGAATTATATATGCTAATTAAGATATATATTTTAATCACAAATATTCATAGCTAGATTTGGAGGCCTGATGAGTATAACTCAGATACGTACCTGCATTTTCCATCATTTTTGTTCTCCCTCCCTCTCCCTCTCCCTCTCCCTATCCCTCCAAGAAAATCGTAGTAATGATAACATATAAAACGTAAGAAGGCTTTAATTTAATTTATATATGGTCACAAAGATCCAATTCAATTAGCTAAATTCCTTTTCAATTCTACAGATAGCACCCCAATACGTTGGGGAGCATGCAATTAATGCATAAGGAGTTTTCCTATATGTACAAACTTATTTAAAAATAATATCTAAATATATTAATTTAAAAAAAATATTTTAAATTCTATGACAATTTTTGATGATTAGGAAAGAAATAATTGAAAATCGTATTTTGAAGAAACGATTTCTTCAATCTTTCAAAATATTATCATCTTTTAAAAAAACGATTTTTTTTCGATTTATATATTTCTTCATTCCATTTAAAAATCGTCTTTTAAAAAGACTGAAACTAAACCAAATGAACGGATCTCTATCAACTTTCCTTTCCATTGAGATAATGTTGCTTAACACGGCCATGTGTAAAATCTTAACCCACTAAAAGATTAGAGCCAAATAGATATGATTAACAAAGTTCTCATCCATATCAAGTTTTCTATTTACTTAATTAAGTGACTGCTAAGAAACATTTTTGAATGACTAGTGACATGGGTGGAAACTCCACTCCTCTCTGGTGATAGATGAGGCTGAATTCCCTGGTCTTCTATCTTCCTCTCCTCTGGAGTACATCCTTCGCTGAGACGATGAGTCAAACATCTTGTTTCCTTTAATTGTTATTTGTCTCTCTTTTTGGTGCTTTGAGTTCCTTCATTTCACAAAAAAATATGATTTCACTCTTGGAGGTTTTTGACCTCACCATTATGATAAAAAGATGTTATTTTTAAACATTTTAAAAATGAATTGAACACCTAGATTTTTTTAGTTTTATTCTAATGATTACTTCAAATAAAATCTTTGATTTTTTTTCGATCCGAATAAAATCTTTGATTTGAAATTTACCACTCACTTTTTAGAAAGAAAAATATTGAAAATTAATTCTAATTTCAATTAAAAGAATTTATTTGAAATAGTCACAAATAAAAAACTATGAAACATATATATTCTTAATTAATTTAAAAAATATTTAAGAACATGAGCTTATTAACAAACACATCCTAACGACAAAAATTCCATTTAAATTATATTATTTAGTACAATATTAAGGAACACAATCAAATTAAGAAGTTGTGCAAATTAGAAAAACTAAGTCAACAATGCATGGTGACTTTTAAGAAAAAGTACTAATACACTACATGAATCAACTATACATTATTATTCCTTCAAGCAACATTAACTTCAACGTTATTCAATATTTATCTACATAGATTATTATTTGGGATAAGATGGAACAGAATTTGGGTCATCTCGATCCATATAACTGTAATCCCCAGGAAGACTTCAACTTCACCCCCCCTCATTCTCAATTGCAGTTTCGTGTATATGTGTTGTTGCATCGCCTTGGCAGAGAGGAGGAATATTTCGGATGACTTCCGTTTACTTGAATTTTACTCACATGATTTCTGAGATGGTGATGACCACCTTCACCCCCACCCTCACCCTCACCCTCTGCCAAAACACATAAATTACATCAAAACATAAATGTATAGATAGATCGATACTCATCCATATTTGTAAGTACATACAAAGGTACAAGGCGGTTTTGAATCACATGCAAAATGTATGGAATTGGAGGATGATACATACCTGTTCGACCTGTGTGAAGCAGAAGCAGGGCCCGTCCAGCTTCAGCGAATGGCAAGAAGAGGACCCCAATCAAGAAAGTGCAGAGAAGCACATAATAAGCCTTTTCCATCATTGTTAACTTCTTGGAAGAATTAAGCACCAGATCACAGCTACCTTCTTATTCCAAGAATATTTCTGAGAATTCCCCTAAAATGCAGCAAGCAAATTCAAAGGGAATAAATAGGGAAAGAAAAACAAAGAGTGTTTTGCATTAATGATAATTTTTTACTAGTACGGTGGTGAGTAATGTTATTCTTGATTTGTTGGACTACATGCATGTTGAGTTCTCTTGCCCAAAATTGGGTTCAGGCCGTTTCCTTTTGTCTTTAGTCAAAGTATTGGCTGCTGAATTTAAACCTTTTTCTTTAGTCAAAGTATTGGCTGTTGAATTTAAATTTAATTTGCGTAAGAGAGGGGAAAAGGAGAAGCTTCTTCATACTACATTTCGTACGTTGTGACACGAGCCCTATCTATACGAACCAAATATTGCAATTTTGACTCGACCAAATCAATGGATTTCTAGCTATCTACTTTCCTTTCCATTCCATTCAAAAGATAATGTTTGTAACATGACCGTGTTATAAAAATCTTAATCCCTAAATGATTAGAACAAATAGATATGATTAACAAAAGTTCTCATCCATATGAAGTTTTCTATTTACATGAAGTGACTGTTAAGAAACTTTTTTGAATGACTAGTGACATGGGTGGAAATTCCACTCCTCTCAGGTGATGGATGAGGCAGAATTCCATTTTCTTCTATCCTCCTCTCCTTTCTGGAGTACATCCTTCATCAGTAGGTAGTTATTGCATCAGGTAATGGGCGAAATGGTGTCGTGCCTTTCGTACCTCTTGCCAGGACACACGTCTCCTTGTGATCCCGTTTAAGCATCGATACAATCAACGTTATTCGGCTGATTTGGCTACACGGAATCAAGGCCGATGTTGCCCAGCAGAGCAACTACAACATAGTCATCATGGAGTTGCACATGACCTTTGTAGGGTATTCACATCTCGACCGTCGTTAGGTATCTCATGGTCATTCCGCCAGCCCTCAGTCTCATTTTAGGTTCCCATGACCCTTCTGATTGAAATGAACAAGATCTTTCACTGAGACAATGAGTCAAAGATCTTGTTTCCTCTAATTGTTATTTGTCTCTCTTTCTGGTGCTTTGAGTTCCTTCATTTCACAAAAAATTATGATTTCACTCATGGAGGTTTATGACCTCATCTCTGTATGTGGAGGTCCGCGACCCCTTCTACATTTGTGGAGATCCGTAACCTCTTCGTAGATGAAAGTAGAAATATCAAACAGGTAGTGATAACTAAAAGAGTACTGCTGACAAAATGACATAAAGCTTACGTTCCTTGGAACAATTTTTTTTTCCTTAATAACAAATACGTCAAGATATAGATTCCGGATCGTATAATCATTAAAAATTAACTAAATTAATCTTTGAGCGACAATGAACACCTTCAAGAAATATCCAAAAAAAGAAGGGAGCTCCATTCTCTCTCTCTCACTTTGGTTCTTAAAGTAGGTGGAAACAGTGCATTTAAAAAACATGGAAGAAGCTGAGGAGGACCCATGAGTTAGCAGATTCAACCTTAAAGCTCCAGCCCTATCCTAAGGATTGGTTTGTGTTGAGTAGTGCTTCAACGGTAGACTTGGTTGTTATTTACTTAGGTAGTGTTTGTTTTTTTTACTTAATATTGAATAGAACTTTTTTGAGAACATCTTGAATAGTCTTAATAATTAAGTATTAGGATTGTTCTTTTAACATTGAGTAGCGAGTAGGGATGATAACGGGAGGATTATTTCGGGTTCTCGTCTCGCCTCGTTTTTAATGAGACGGGTTTGGTTTAATTATGTCACGGTTTTTAAGCGAGGTTTTAATGTTTGTGCACTGCATCTGAGACGGGTTTGGGACGGGTTAGGTATTGTTACTCCGCCCCACCACGATTATATTTTAAAAATAATTTTTATTATTATTTAAATAATAATAATAATAATTAGAATGTTTTTAAATAAATAATTTATAAAAATTCATAATATTTTTATTTTTTATGAAATATATTAATTTTAAAATAACAAAAATAAAAAAGCAAATATAAAAAAATAAAAAAATAAAAACAAAAATCAAATGTAAACGGATTAGGTTTGAGAATTTTCTCATCCCCGCTTCACTCCATTTAATTTTTTAAATGAGACAAGTTTAAGAATTGAAAAAAATACACGAGCCGAGTCGGGATGGGGCCGCCTCGTCCCAAACCCTCACGTTGTCATCCTTAGTAGTGTGTATTGTTAGCCCTTCTCCTTGTTGGGTAACGATGAAGTTTTTCTTATTTTTAATGAAAAATGACTTTTTCTGAATAGAAAAAGCAAAAAAATTTCACTTTTTCTATTTAGAACTTTTTTATAAAATTTCAACAATAAGTCGTGAAAATTTTAAAAACAAACGAACTAATCTTGGCGAATAGGCTTTGGCGTTAAGTCAAAACAACATCCTTAGCCGTGAATAAATGTACAACCACTTTTTCCACTTTCTATTTCAGTTGAAGGTCATTTTGATATTTAGTTTCACCATTTCTCCACGTTCTGTACCCATGTCTCCAAGTCAGTAACATGTGAACCCATGAGTAGTTACAAGCCTATTTAATATGTTTTGATTTAGTTGATGTAATTAAAAAAGATGATTATTGGAGCAAAATAAAAGTTTCAGTTCTGCACTTCTATTCCTTTATCTTACTACGTTTTTTTAGTCTTCAACAGAGTGGTATCAGAGCCACGTTTGGTCTTCAACTGGGAGTGTAGCAGATAAAAAAATTCAACAATAGCAAGCAATGGTGTGAGTCAGGTCTTCTATTATGATTCGATTTTAAGGAAAAAACTACCATTTTGGAGTCTCGAAATGAAGACCATGTTCGAGTCTCGAAGGCGGGGACTTAGTGGAGGAAAGGATTTGAAGATGCTAATCAATGAACGATCATAGACTCGGGGCTTTCCGAAAGAAGGATCTGAGGCCTTGTTTCTCACTCAACAAGCCCTTAATGATGACATTTTTTCTCGAATTGCAGCAGCAAGCACTTCTCATCAAGCATGGGAGATTCTAAAGCAGGAGTTTTTAGGTAACAAGAAGGTAATTATTGTTAAATTATAGACTCTTCGTTGTGATTTTGAAACATTGGCCCTGAAAGATAAGGAGTTGGTGCAAGCATTCTTATATAGGGTGTCCAGGATTGTCAATCACATGAGGTCATATGGGGAAAATATTAGTAATGAAATTGTTGTTCGTAAGGGTTTAAGGAGTCTAACATCGAAATTTGATCTTGTTGTTGCTGCTATTGAAGAGTCTAAGGACATGTCCACTTATTCTGAGATGGTGACCACCTTCACCCTGACCCTCTACCATAACACATGAATTACATCAAGACATAAATAGATAGATACTCATCCATATTTGTAAGTACATACAACGATACAAGGTAGTTTTGAATCACATGCAAAATTTACGGAATTGGAGGATGATACATACCAGTTCGAGCTATGTGAAGTAGAAGCAGTGCCTATCCAGCTTTGGCGAATGGCAAGAAGAGGACCCTAAAGTGCAGAGAAGCACACAATAAGCCTTTTCCATCATTGTTAACTTCTTAGAGAAATTAAGCACCAGATCACAGCTACCTTCTTATTATTATGCAAATACACCAAATAATGCAACAAGTGGAATAACTAAAGATAGAGAAGAAAGCACCTGAGAATTTGTGAGGTTCGATAAATACTTCGTCCTCGGGTGCGATGAACCTTTCACTAATCGAAATTGCAAACTTAGGGCCACAAATCAATTTCCCGAAATTGAGTCCAAAGAAATAATCTCCCCTTGATTGGGTAATACTACAAATACCCTAAAGTGGATGTGGAAGAGGTGCATTTAATACAAAGAGGAAAGACCCTTTTATAGGCTAAAGGGGAGAAGCAAAACCCACATATAACTAATGTGGGATTGCATAGAGACAAAATATAACAAATCTCCACCTTGACGAATATGCCAATCCCACCTCGAAATTTCTAGTTGACAAAAGCTGTAACACCTCCAAATGCACTCAACGACGCAATTAAAGTTTCGCAATGTTGGTCAAGTCCAAACAATTATTGAACTTGATCGCTGTCACCACCTTAGTCAATAAATCTATGGGATTCTCGTGACCTCCTGATCTTTTAGTAAGATTAGGTCATATTTAATAATCTCTGCACAAGTATTAGCAAACATCAATATGCTTCGTAGACTTCCAACTTACTGGTGCTCCTGAAAGAGTAAACACAAACAATTGTTGATTGTCGTTTATCCAAGTCACCAGCACAATCTGAATCACCAAAGCTAATAACATATTGATCACATGTATCATCTCGCGCAAAGATTAAGCCAACATCTACGGTTTTCAAGAACCCATTTCACTGCTTGCCAATGTCCTTTACCAGGATCATGCCTATACTTGCTCACTACACCAACTATAGGCCCCAAACATCTATGCCATAAACTAGTAATTTATGAATCTTCACCACTACCAGAAACTATGGCCACTACTCCAATCATTGTACTACCATTATAGTAATACAAGTTATTTCTTCGCCTTTAGAACTCCAAAAGAGCGTCTGAAATGACATTTAGAACTCCATCTCAAATAATTACAACAAGGCCTTTAGACTCTAGGGCCCCCAAAGAGATGAGATTTTTTTCCAACTTCGATACATACCGAACATCTGCCAAAACTCTAATTGATCCATCATTATTTCTCAATCGGATTGAACCCATCCTAGTGATATAGCTAATATCACCACTACCCATATAAACAACTCCACCGCCAACTTCTTCAAACTTGAAGAACCACTCTTCATGTGGACACATATGATAGGTACAACCCGAATTCAAAATCCATTCATCAAAAGCAGCAATAGTTTGATGACCAATTAAATAGAACTCGGAATCACTAGAATCACCACCAAGCTCAATAACACAAGTATCAGACATAGACTTGCCCTTATCTTTCTTTTTCAACTTAGGACAATCTTTCTTCCAATGCCCCTCCTCATGAAAAAAAGGCACACTTATCTTTTCCCAATCTACTATTTGATGTCACATTTCCCCTTGTTTCCCACTTCTTATTTTGACTACGACCTTTCACTGTCAGTGCTTCTACTGACTCATCCCAACGTTCTCTTTGATCTTTCTTCCGAATTTCATAATTCAACAAGGCAAAACAAACTTCTTCAAAAGACCGTTTTTCCTTCCATGAATAAGGGTAATACAAAAGATGATCCAAACTCATCGGGAAGAGAAAGCGATCAATAACATAGCCTTATGTTCATATTTGAAGGTCTCATCTAAGTTTAATAAATCAACAATTAATTTATTAAACTCATCAATATGGGAATTGATGCTCATACCTGATTTTTAGCCCCAGGCGAAATAATCTCTCTTCAACGAATTTACAACCAATTCTCATTTCTTTTGTTCATATATTTATTTTCTAGCACCTTCCATAAACTATAGACAGAAGTCTCTTGTAGAAACGTATACCTCTGTTCTTTAGCCAGATAAGAATGGATCAACCCATAAGTTTTTTATGTTGAGCCTTTCCCACTCACTCTCACGGTATCATGTGGTTTTGTTTCTTTCAAAACATGATCCAATTCTAGCATATACAATGCATCCTGCATATCACTCTACCATAAGCCGAAATTATTTCGGCTATCAAAATTTTCAACATCTACTTTTGCATTTGTAATCACTGTTTTTGGCCCAGATTCTATTATCTTTCCACACAATTGCGTCTACGAATACTATGACAGTTCCTAGGAAAGATTGAATTGATCACCATAGTCCCACTTACACCAGTCTCCTTAGACAGAACAAAAAGTTCCTAGGAAAGGCTGGATTGGTCAAAATGATGTCAAAATATCAATCTCCTTAGACAGAACATCCTAGGTATTTCAGACATAACTTCTACAGAAATTCCAGACAATGAAGCTTCTCTTAAACAGATTTCAACCATCAGTAATTCAAGAACAAATTTATGATGTGGAAGATTGGGCTACGCCGCAACCACAAAGCATACTTATAACTTCACTTGAACATATTTCAAGAGCAAATTTCTGATGTGGAAGATCGAGCCACGGTGCAACCATAGAGCATACTTATAAAAGAACTTGAGGCTCTGATACCACCTATTGTGCAAACGCACCAAATAATGCAACAAGTAGAATAAATAAAGACAGAGAAGAAAGAAAGCACACACAAAAGTGTTAATGAGGTTGGTATAAATACTGTCATAGGGTCTTCTTGAACAACTATTTAATAAAGAAATTCTGGCTTAAGGCGATCGATTTAGAAATTGAGCCAAAAAGAAATAAATCTTACAGAAAATAATTGGGTATCCACTATAGTCTAACAAAGTGTGGATGTGAGAGGTGCATTTAATACAAAAAGGAAAGACCTTTTTATAGGCTAAAGGGGAGAAGCAAAACCCACATATAACCGATGAGGGATTGCATAGAGACAAAATATAACACTTGTTCCAAGAATATTTCTTAGGATTCCTTTAAAATGCAGCAAGCAAATTCAAAGGGAATAAATAGGGAAAGAAGAAAAACAAAAGGGGGGTGTTACGGTGGTGAGCAATGTTATTCTTGCTTTGGTGGACTACATGCATATATTGGGTACTCTTGCCCAAAATTGGGTTCAGACCGTTTACTTTTTTCTTTAGTCAAAGTATTGACTGCTGAATTTAAACTTTTTTCTTGAGTCAAAGTATTGGCTGTTGAATTTAAATTTAATTTGCGTAAGAGAAGGGAAAAGGAGAAGCTTCTTCATACTCCATTTCGTAAGTTGTGACACGATCCCTATCTATACGAACCAAATATTGCAATTTTGACTCGACCAAATCAATGGATCTTTAGCTATCAACTTTCCTTTCCATTCAAAAGATAATGTTTGTAACACGTCCATGTTATAAAAATCTTAATCCATAAAAGATTGGAGCAAATAGATATTGTGAAGAGAAAAAAGGAAGAATCCTTAATTTATTATCTTAAAAACTAACTATATTATATATTGGACTTATATATATATATATATATATATATATATATATATATATATATATATATATATATATATATATATATATATATATATATATATATATACATGCTTGTGGGACCCACAATACATAAATAAAATAAAAGGAAAGAAAATAATTGCTGCAATATCTAACGCTCATGAGGTGGGCATATATGTCGTATCTGTAAGACTTATTCTGAATGTATTTAATTCTAGGACATTTGAGAGATTTAGTAAAGATGTATGTCGATTGATCATTTTGAATTAATGGCTGAATGGCGCAAATCTGATGCGATCTTCTCTCTAGCTGAAGTGACGATGACTTCAATGTGTTTGGTCCTTTTCGCTGGAAAAGCTGGATTCGATCTGATATGCAAAACAACACAGTTAGCATATGAGGCTTCATACATTGTCATTCCGAATCGAGCTCACAGAAGGTGTATCAGCCATATGAGTTCACATGTTGCCAGAGTCATAGCTCGATACTCGGTTTCAATGCTAGATCTGGCCACTACATGTTGTTTCTTACTCTTCCAGGATATTAGGTTACCACCAATGAAAACACAGTACCCTGAAGTGGAACGTCTATCTGTGGGTGAGCGGTAATCTGCATGCGTGCTTGACAACACAGGTATGACCTCTGTTCTTGTACAACGCACCTTGGCACGAATTGTGCGCATTATATTGAAGAATGCGATTCTGACATCGTGACTATCACATGGTATTTGTAACTACTTGACACTCATAGGAAAAAGAAATATCTTGTCGAGGAAGTTTATATGGAGCAACCACGGTTTTGTTCTACTTGCAGGGGAGTGCGGTTTAGTGTGCTTGAGGATTACGGCCCAGTTCTCATGGCTTGAAGCGATCTCCTTGAGCATGGTTTGACCGTTTAGTTAGTTGTTAAAGAATTTGGCATGCTTCGCGATTCGATGGGCCGTTCGATTTTCATCATCACCAACTCTTAGGACGGTGTATTTATTTGGTTGAATCTGGTCTGGCGGTGTATTTATCATAACTCAGGAGGAGTCTGGTTTAGTGTGTAGGTTACGCCGTTCTCTATATGGCTTGAAACAATCTCCTCGAGCATGGTTTGACTGTTTTAGTTCCATTGTTAAAATTTAGCGTCTTGGCGGTCCTGACGGATCATTAGGTTTTCCTATCATCACCAACTTTTCGAGTGAGTGTATTTATCGGTTGTTTATGTAAGGCGTTATCATCATTACGAGGGCGTGATCAGGATGGTATTCAGAAACTAAAACAACACCTTTTCACCCACTTTTAGACTAAAGACTTAGGGAAACTCAAGTACTTTATGGGAATTGAGATAGCTCAATTTAGTTTTAGTGTAGTCCTTTCCCAAAGGAAGTGTGCTTTAGAAATCTTGGAAGAAACCGGTATGTTAGACTGTAAACTGGTAGACACTCCTATGGATCCTAATGTCAAACTTGTACCAGGATAGGGGGAGTCTTTAAGAGATCCTGGCAGATATCGGCGGCTTCGTAGGTTACGAACACCTCGCTAAATTCTTCGACGGGCGTTTAACTCTGTGAGTGTTGTTAGTCAATTCCTAGAGTCACCATGTGATAGCCATTGGGATGCTGTAATCCGCATTCTTCGATATATCAAAAGTACACTAGGCCAAGGTGTATTGTACGAGAATAGAGGTCATACCCAAGTTGTTGGTTACAGAGATGCTCCTCTCCTCATCCACAGTCATCTGGGCCACCCTAGTCTTTCTAAGTTCCAGAAGATGGTCACTCGTTTTTCCACTTTGTCGTCACTTGCGTGTGAGTCCTGTCAGCTTAGGAAACATACTCGTGTCTCGTTCCCAAAGAGTTCAAATAATCGGGCAAAGTCTCCTTTTAAACGTGTCCACATTGATGTTTGGGGTCCTTATTAGACTGTGTCTACTTTAGGATTTCAGTATTTTGTCACTTTCATTGATGGCTATTCTTAATGTACTTGGTTATTTTTAATGAAAAATTGAGTTGAGTTATATTCTATTTTCCAGAAATTTTATGCTGAAATTCAAACCCAGTTCAATATTTCTATTCGTGTGTTACGTAGTAACAATGTCAGAGAATATTTTTCTGCACCCTTTATTTCATTTATGTCCCAACATGGGATCCTTCATCAGTCTTCTTGTGCTCATACTCATCAACAAAATAGGGTAGCTGAACGTAAGAATAGCCATTTTGTTGAGACAGCTTGTACTCTCCTCTTCCATTGTCATGTTCCTTTTCGTTTTTGGGGGGACGCTGTTCTTACAGCTTGTTATTTGATTAATTGTATGCCCTCATCTGTGTTACATGATCAGATTCCTCATTCGCTTCTTTTCCCTAACCAACCACTTTATTTCCTTCCTCCTCGTGTCTTTGGTTGTACTTGCTTTGTTCATATTCTCACTCCAGGATAAGACAAGCTTTTCGCTAAAGCCACGAAATTCATCTTCTTGGGATACTCCAGACTTTAGAAGGGTTATTGTTGTTATTCTCCTGAGATTCATTGATACTTTCTCTCTACTGATGTCACCTTCTTTGAGGACTCACCATTCTTCTCCTCCTGTGGCTGAGAATCAGATGACTAGGCCACGTGGGCAGTGCGGGGAGGCCGTCTATGTAACTGATAACAACAATCACGAGTGTGGCCAATCTTATTGCAATAGTGCAAGAAGGACATCAGTCCCTCTACCCCGCCACTAAGGCCCCTCCCCGAGGGTAAGTTTGAGAAACCACCAGCGTAAGAACTGAAGTGCTACCGCATGGTGGCAGTCCGAGTGGAGGAGATAATGGAGGAGGCGAGCAAACACATCATCTAAGGATAATCGGAGGATCGCTGCAAGAATTTGATCTCGATGGTCTCAAGATCTCGACGAAGCGCTACTAAGAGTAAGGACTATGTTAACTTACACATGCGTTTGTTAAGCCCTAACATCACTAGTAAGAGGCATCAATGTTAAGAGCTCCTCCTTAAGAGAGGCAATCTGGCCGATATAATTAGATAAATCCTTGTCATGTTGTCGGATATTGACAATAGTGTGTGCTTCACCTATAATGGCACTGGATATCATTCGTGTATAGGCCTTTTACTTGATTCCAAAACTTAAAACATGTTTTGTAGGCCCGAAGATGAACCAAAATTTTTGGATCAACCAACTGCCATAATACGCCACATAGTTGTGCATCTATTTTCTTCCATTGTACCTTGTCAAACTTATTGACTAGATTTTTAACATAGACCAAAAACAAGTGAATCTTGACATTGTTGTTTGACCAAATTATACCAACAAAATCTTCAACTCATCTACCAGAGGCTAATGTCTCATCCCCGACAACGACGCCAAAAACTTGTTGACTAGATTTTTAACATAGACAAAAAACAACTAGATCTTGACATTGTTGTTTGACCAAATTATACCAACAAAATCTTCAACTCAGCTACTAGAGGTTAATGTCTCATCCCCGGCAATGACACCAAAAACTTGTTGACTAGATTTTTAACATAGACCAAAAACAACCGGATCTTGACATTCTTGTTTGACCAAATTATACCAACAAATTAAATCTTCAACTCAACTACTACAGGCTAATGTCTCATCCTAACCCGGCGCCCAAATTCATGGACTAAATTTACATTGCTAATAAAGACCAAATCACCCTCGACAAATGACTTCAAAAATTTGTCGGGACCCAAGATAATAAATATATGCTTGTTTAGATGAGAATGTTTCATTTGAAAAATGTGTTTTGGCTCCAGTTCACTACAAGTGCACAGTACGTATAGCAATGCGTGCCGGATTTAAGTCCAGATATCATTCCCATAAGGATTGACAAAAAATCTAAAGATCAATTACCCCATCTACTCAAGATTCTTACTATTCGAACTCCAGAGTTAAAATTGATTTGGTTTTAAATTAAAGGAATTGTAAAAACTAATTAAAATTCTATAACTATATATGAAGATCAATATAATTGGATTGGAAAGTTCACTGGGTCAGTAACATTGGGAAATAGTTCAATGTACAATTATCAATTTCTACATCATTTTATAACATGGTTCAACCATCAATTGAAATCTGAACTTGTCAAAGATGCAAGGTAGTATAGTTTAGATTTCTCCACATGCTATACATTTCACTAATTAGATTTTCATATTCCTTTCAGACACATGAGTCTAATCAGTTACTTGTAGAATATAATCCTCTTTCCAAGATTTGGGTATTTTTCCTTCTCAGTACTTTACACACGAATCTTAGGAGTGAAGAATTCTTGCTCCTATTGACAAGGTAATGCAAGCCTTCCCCAATTTAATTGGTATCTCATCCATCTAATCTAATAAAAATCTCTATCTCCTCGATTAGATCTCTGCTAACACGGGATCAAGATCCTTTGATCAGAAAGGGGAGAAACCTCTGATCAACTAAATTGATATATCATCCTACTAATCTTCACACCATGAGTAAATAAGTGATTTATCGAAGTAGTCCTTCAGAGTTCATTAGTTCCATAATATTAGTCTAACATACCCCTAAGTAACTACTCCATACTCTCAGGATTCTCCATCTCTGTGTCACTTAGAGGGCCTCCTATAAATCAAAGCAAGATACAGTTTTTTTTTTTTTGTACAAGCTACTAATATTCTGAACAAGTAATTTCAAGAACAACACAAATCAAATAAATTCAAGATTTCGAACTGCGACATTCTTTCAAGTTATGCAGAAAATAATAATTAACATTGATACATTCTCAGAGGGAGCTCAGTCTTTCAAAACTGGATTACAACTAACAATGACTAACTGATCAGGAAAATTCACTGAAATTGCAGGCAAATTGAAATAAATGAACTCCAGAAATTCTCCAAATTTCATTCAAATCGTATTTGCTAATGAAAAACTAAGATTTTGGCTAATAAACCCAACTCAACACTTCGCTCCAAACTACTATTCAACTAAAAAAAAAAAACTAAGCTAAGACTAAATTAATGAATAAGAAATAAAAAAAATAAAAAAATAAAAGTAAAAATAATATACAAGGATATTCCTGGAACCAAGAAGTTCTTGGTTTGGCGGAAGCTGCGCACAATGCCCTAGATGCTTTTATTTATTGATTTTTAAATGATGGGCTGCAAGTCAAGGCTAAAATTGTGGATCCCCAAAAAATCCGCCCAATAGGTTGTTTTTGTCACTTATTATTAGAAAATTGCGTCACGACATAGTTGTTATCTTCGTTCCAACATATGCGAGAGTTTGCACCTTCTCTCGCTGCGACATAAGGTTTCTGCTTTGTTATTGATTCGCCGCAACATAATTGAAAATGCAAATGGCCAAAGTTCCGCTTGGTTGTTTAGCGATCGTCACACAGTGTCTTGTGTCGCGACATAACACTTGTGTCAGGACATAAGTGTCTTGTGTTGCGACATAAAAACTTTGTTGCACCTAATTTGTCATTCCTTGTTGCTCTTGAAAAATGTCGCGACATGAAATTTCGTTGTCGCGACAAAGCTTCTTCCCTTTCAACTTTGTTTTATGTCGCGACATAATTTTGAAATGTCGCAACATAAAACACTATTTTTCTCACACTGTTGCATGCTTTCTCGTTCGTTTTTCATCTTTTAAGTGCCTAATATGTTTTCTATTGTGGCGACAAATATTTTTGCCTTTAGCTCTTCAACTTTGTTGTGACATACTTTGCTGTGTTGCAACATTCTTTCTGTGGTTCTTCTCAACCTTTATTGCGACAATATTTTCTTTTATCGCAACAAATTTCCTCATATTTGCATGTTGTTGTTGTCGTGACAGATATTTTCTATGTCACGACATAGTCTTGTTGTTGTCTTGTACATCAATCTAACTCTATGTCATGGATGCACCGGAAAATGTCGTGACATATTTCCTTCCTTTATCTTTGTCGCTAGTTGAACTGTTTATTGCAACATTGAAATCTTTGTCGCGACAAACTTGTTTGAACTTATCTCATTGCTCTTCCATTTTCTGTCGCGACAGAAATCTTTGACTTTGCAGCTTTTTATGTCGCAATATAAATTTAATTGTTGAGACAAAACTCTACTGCCATTTGCTTGATCATTGTCACGATAGAGCAAATAATATTGTGACATTCTTCTTCAACAACTTTTCAATCATTGTCGCGACACAAAAATCCATTGTCGCGACATAGTTCTATCTTCTGATTACCATTATATTGCAACATTCATTTCTTTGTCGCAACATTTATCATTCAATCTTTCTCATTTTGTGTCGCGATAAAGTTGTGAAATGTCGCAACATAGCTCACTTCTAACCTTGAGTTTAGCTTCAGCTTTGTTGCGACATAGCTTTTACTGGTTCTATCGCGACATTATGAAATTATGTCACAACAATTCTGCCTTAGCCAATTTTATGCCTCTTTTCTTTCTTGCTGGATTTGCTTTTTCTGCATTCAAAACCTGCAAAACACAAAGTTGGTGAATATTCCATGATTTAGCATTCAAATGAATCATAAACTTTTAAAAATTTGCCAGAAAAATGAATTAAAAATAGATGAGTTTAGGACTCATCAAATTCCCCAAAACTTAAGGTTTTTCTTGTTCCTAAGCAAAGAAAATAAAATTTTGTTTGTCCTTAAACAATTTGGCTTTTATTTTTAAGGACATTTTTTTGTTTTTCCCTAGCCATCTTTTCTCTTGAATCCACAATTTGGTAGGAAAAATAAGTTAGTTGTAAATTTATTTTTAAACATCTTTCCAATCTAGAACTAGGGATGACTTTCAATTAAGTTCCCCCAAACAACCAAATAATTTCTATGGTGTAAACAATTCAATTATTCAACCCTGATTTGTGTGTGTGATGGTCTTCTCTCTTCTTCCTTAGTAGATTAGTTAATCTTCTGGGATAATAGTCAGATAACATACTTCACCTTCATTCTTTAAAATCCCATATGCTTGTTTGTCATATTAATTCCACTAATGTAAGCATATACCACCTCAATAATTAGGTCTTTTAGGCTTATAATCGTGGTTTGGGTAATTGCAGATAATTGACAATTTAGCTTAATTCTTACCTGCATTTCACTTTACAACTTAATATATTTGCCTTCATTATGCATCCTTGACTTTTTCCATTGATGTCAACTCTCAAATATCCCCATTTTGTTTGGTCATCTTATTGCATACTTTCTATTGTGGTATTTTTCTTGACCACCTTCAAACTGTAAATTCTCTTTCTCATATTAGAAGCTTTTTCACTTTTCATCTTCTATCAAGGTTTATGGAATAGTGCAATGTTTTGCTTTTTTAAGCTTTCTACCACCCTTAATGAACTTTGGGTTAGCAACTCCCATACCAATTGACATTAGGGTACTAGGTGTTGAAACACCCCTAAGAACTTAATTGTTCATGGAGAAAGGCTACAAGACCAAACTTCATTCCACCTTGATATTTTCACTGTGCCTTATTTTCTTCATTCTTTTCATCTTTCCCTTATCTCAATTGATCACCCTTTCAACCCTTCTTATTCTTTTTCACAATTTGAAATAATAATCCCCCAAACTTGTCCTCTTATATCATTGATGTATTTGTCATGAAATCTGGGCAAATAAGGGTTTTTTTTTTACTATAGGATTAGATTTAAGGGAGGGTTTAGGCTTTTCATTTGCTAGTTGATGATGAAATTGGTGATTGGCTCAAATAAGGAACCAATGTATATGCTTATGCATATTATAAGGGTAGGCTTTGAAAGGCTCAAACTTCCAAGGATGGCCTATATCATTTCCTACTAGTGGTATTGCCTAGGATTTCAACTTCGAGTGAAAGATGTTGATGTAATGAAGACAGCCTTTAAAACCCGGTATGGTCATTATGAGTTTTTAGTAATGTCATTTGGGTTGACTAATGCACCAACCACATTCATGGGCTTGATGAATAAGGTATTCCACACTTATTTGGACCAGTTTATAGTGGTATTCATTGATGACATCCTAGTGTATTCTAAGGATGCACAAGAACATGAACAACATTTGAAGATAATGTTGCAGATTCTGAGAGAAAAACAGTTGTTTGCAAAGTTAAGTAAGTGTGATTTTTGGCTTAAGGAAGTGTCATTCATAGGCCATATTGTGTCTGCAAAGAGTATTAGAGTTGACCCTGCTAAGATTGAAGCGATTGTAAGTTGGAAACCGCCTCAAAATGTAACATAGGTGATAAGTTTCTTGGGTTTAGCTGGGTATTACCGACGGTTTGTAAAAGGATTCTCTGTCATAGCCTCTACACTTACTAAGTTACTTTGGAAAGGGGTAAAGTTTGAATGGGATGACAAATGTCAGTCGAGTTTTGATTAATTAAAGAAAATACTGGTTGAAGCACCAGTGTTGACTCAGCTTACTCTAAGTAGAGAATATGCCATGTATAGTGATGCCCAAGGATTATTTAGATGTGTATTGATGCAAGATGGAAAAAAAGTGGTGGCTATGCCTCAAGACGTTTGAAACCACATGAGCAAGTAATTATCCCACACATGATCCGAATTGGTAGTGAGGTGGTTTGCTTGGAAAATATGGCTTATTAATTATTTATGTGGTGAAAACGAGAATATTTACAAATCATAAAATTCTTAAGTATCTATTAACTCAGAAGAAACTGAACTTGAGGCAGCGTTAGTGGCTAGAGTTGTTCAAAGATTATGATTGCTTGGTTGATTACCACCCAGGAAAAGTTAATGTGGTAGTGGACGCCTTAAGTAGAAAAACGATATCTATTTTGTCCTTGAAACATTGTGCATGGAGATTTGTATCTGATGAAGCCTTGTTAGCTCAATTCAGAGCTACGCCTGAGTTGAGGTAGATGATGATTGATACTCAGAAAAATGATGTCAAGTTACAACAAATGGTACAATTAGTCAAAAATAGAGACAAGGTTGACTATTCTATAGAAGAAGATGGAGGTTTCTATTACAAGAGCAAATTATGTGTATCGAATGTCCAGGAATTGAAAAAGAAGTTGATGTATGAAAGCCACAATATCGTATTCACTATGCATCTTAGAGGTAACAAGATGTACCAGGATTTGAAATAGTACTATTGGTGGCGAGGGATGAAAAGGGATATAGTAGAGTATGTGTCCAAATGTCTAACTTGTCAGCAAGTAAAAGCTGAACATCAAGTACAGTCCGGTCTGTTAAATCCCATTCCAATTCCACAATAGAAATTCACTACAAGAAATTATCGGATTAGCTACGGAAATTAGCTAAGGAAATAATCCCTAGCTAATTTGAGAGGGATTAGCGACGGAATAGCAAGAGATTTTTTATTCTGGAATTAATGACAATTTTGCGATGAACGAAGTCCCTAGCTAATATTGTCGTTGATTTTGGCGCAAAGATTGGCGGTAAATTTAGCAACAACTTTAGAGACGGATTTTCCCTAGCTAATTAGCTAGAGAACAAATTCGTCGCTAAATCATGATCTGGAAATATTTTTTTACAAGTTTATATGTATAGAGGGATTTTTTCCCTTAGTTGGCTAATATTGGAAAATCACGCTTAATATTGCCCTTAAATTATTGTTTTACAAAATGTATGCATTATTAGGATTTCTTCCCTAGCTATTTGTTAGGATAGCGTCCATCGTTAAGTCTATACCGAAATTTTTTTTTGTTTTGATTTATGTATTTAGCTAGGATAGTCTCAAATAGCTAGGGAAAAAATCCGCTATTAAGTTCTTGCAAATTGTTATTTTCACAAAATATATGCATTTAGCTAGAGATTTTTCCCTAGCTATTTAGCTAGGGATTGTTTCCGTTGTTAAGTCTATACCGAATTATTTTTTGTTTTGTTTTATATATTTAGTTAGGGATTGGTCCCTAGCTAAAATAGCTAGGGACCAAATTCGTCGCTATTGGTGCCCTTAAATTGCTATTATGCATGCATTTAGCTAGGATTTTTCCCTAGCTATTTAGCTAGGGATTGTGTCCGTCGTTAAGTCGATACCGAATTATTTTTTGTTTTGTTTTATATATTTAGCTAGGGATTGGTCCCTAGCTAATTATGCCCATGCATTTAGCTAGGGATTTTTCCCTAGCTAGTTAGCTAGGGATAGTATCCGTCGTTAAGTCTATAGCTAATAATTTTTTGTTTTGTTTTATATATTTAGCTAGGGATTGGTCCCTAGCTAAAATAGCTAGGGAAAATATCCGTCGCTATTGGTATGGTCAGTGGACCTTTCAGAGGGTTGCATCCCGAAACAGTAGAGAATGGGCTGAATGCAGAAGAAAGATGCCGATATAAGAAAGATAAATACTTTGGTGATTTAATGGCCTTTGAAGCCCGCCAAATAACCCATTAGAATGAGGAGCCATACACCATAATCGCTGGAGATTTAGGTTTATGAGGCATTACCGAAGATGAAGAAGAGGAGGGAGGAAGAGAGAATGGAGGGCGGTTCGTCAGCCCATTCAACAATCCTTGAGAAGAAGCTTAAGCTGGATAAAGGGTCTAGTCTTGGGCCCAATCACCAATCATTGGGCCCGCTTAGTGATCAGTATTTCTGAAAAGGCTTTCGCATATTACTTTCGCTCAAATCCAAATTTTTTTACATCCATTCGCCAAATTACAATGTTGTAGTATTCTATTATAATGAAGACAAGTGTTTTAAAAATCGGTCGGATCGTTGACTAGTGAACTTTCCAATCCAAGTTTAATCCGGTTTAACTATCTAAATTGTGAATCGGTAACTT
This sequence comes from Tetrastigma voinierianum, assembly GCA_016808115.1. Lineage (NCBI taxonomy): Eukaryota > Viridiplantae > Streptophyta > Magnoliopsida > Vitales > Vitaceae > Tetrastigma > Tetrastigma voinierianum. Next base: position 97,019 of record JAEQBH010005880.1, on the reverse strand, counting down.
TTCAAGTTCAGTCACCAATCCAATTTTTAAAACTTCGGTAGAGATACGAACATGATTCTTCCTTATGCTCCGACCTCTTAATCACTTAGACCCTCATTGGCAAATCCAAATTTTTATAAATTGCATATTAATTAGAAACCGGTCATATGATATGAAAAAAATAGAAAATAGAGATTCGATAAAAATCTATGGCACTTCTTTCATTGGCATGTTATAATTTGGTGGTTTCGAGTTTGAGTTATGAGAATACAATTATATTATGTGGTGGGGATTTACCGCTATTGTATTCCCTCTCTGCTTATATAAGGATTAGTTTTTGTGTGATACGACTTAAAAACAACTCGTATAAGGATTAGTTTTGAGCCCACTCATAACATCTCCTAGTTTGATAAAAAAATAACCGGATGTTATGCATTAAAATTATAATTATGACAACAATAACATGGAAATTAATATTACAAGTGCTTTACAAAATCAAATTAAATAAAAGCTTTAAATAATATTTTTATCTTTTTATTTTGACTCTTTTTTTTTACAACTACACACTTTAATTACAAATGTAGCAAACTGTTCTCAAATCCTAACAAATGAAACATTTTAAATACCAAAAAGGTTTTCAAATAGCTACCAACGATACCTAGCCTAAATAAAAAAAATAAAAAAAAATAAAACTACCCCTATACTAATAAAATAGAAAAGGTTTTTTTTTTAGAGAAACAGAGTATATTTAGAAATTTAGAATAGCTAGAAATATGGTAGTTTTTGAAAATTATTTATTTTTTTAAACAAGTATAACAGGGAAAATCATGTTTTTTATTTTTTTGTTTTGAAAAATAAGAAAATATTAAATTAAAAAACATAAAAATGATATTTTATGTGTTTCAAAAAGGCATTTTCAAGAATAGTTTTGAAAAATGGAAACTGATTAATAACATTACAAAGAGTAATTAGTTATAGATGTCAAGATGCACTCGCTTAAAAAAAGGAAAGAAAAAGGAAAGAAATGAGAAAAGGTCGCAAAATGTGGAGGTTTCAATTCCACAAGAAAAACAAAGACAAGCCAATGTAAAGGCACTGGGCCCAACTGGGAGTGACAAACAGATGCTTGACGTGAAACATGTGACTTAAACCTTATATTTCTCTTACACGCCTTACCTAAATATCCCTCATTCTCTCTCTCTCTCTATCATTTCCTGGAGAAGAAAAAACCCTAGGTCCTCTTCTCCCTGCAACCAGCGCGAGACTCTTGCCGCTTTTTGTTCACATGTAACGATTTATTGATTTATTTTATATATTGTAGCTTTAATTCGATTTAGGCTTTTCTCTCGCGACGTGATCTGGCTCTCGTTGTTGGGTTCATCGCATGTGCTGATTGCTTTGTTACCTTGTTTCGAAATGTTTTGTTTGTATGTTTGCATCACGCACCAAACGGGGTGGGTGGAAAGAATTATTGATGTTGTATAGGCTTCTCTCTTTATTTTTTTCTGGGTGTGTTTTTTTGTTTATGATTCCTATTGTTGTTTTTATTTTTTCATGAAAATGCTAGGAATCTTTAATTGCAGGCTGCGTCACATCTATGTTTTCTAGTTTAATACTTTCTATGATATGTTTCTTTAATTCCTTCTTTCAGAATTGACCCTTTATTTTCTTAAGCCTTTTCTGTTTTTATTGAAATTTCTTCAGATCTATTTACATGCTTCTTGTCTCAGTCAGTTTTCTTTAGCAAGCTGTCTTTTGATTGAAGTTTTGCGCAAAATATGTTATTGTTCATGTCTGTAATTGTTCATATCTCGTAATCACCATTCGTAATGTAATTGCAGTTATTTCACATCTATGTTTTCTAGTTTAATACTTATGATACGCTTTTTTAATTCCTTCTTTAACCGACCCTTTCTTTTCTAAGCCTTTCGTTTTTACTAAATTTATGCATCTATTTACATGCTGCTTCTTGGCTCTCGCCGGTTTTCTTTAGCAAGTCAGTTTTTTGATTACGCTTTAAGAAAATATGTTATTGTTCATGTCTGTAATTGTTCATATCTGTAATCAGTCCATATCTGTAATGATAGGAATCTGTAATTGCAGGCTGCTTCACATCTATGTTTTCTAGTTTAATACTTTCTATGATATGTTTCTTTAATTCCTTCTTTTTAAATGACCCTTCTTTTCTTTTTTAAGCCTTTATGTTTTTATTGAAATTTCTCGCATCTATTTACATGTTTTTTGGTCTGAATTTCTCATGAATTCATTTGCCAAGAGTTTTGGGAATTTGATTCACATTCCATGTTTTTTTTCTTGCCTATTTATTTGTAGATTCAAAGCTTGAGTTGGACTTAATTCAATTCCTCCTTCATTTTCTTGTGGTAAGTTTCATTTGTTTTTCGCCTCGCTTTGTTTCTTGGTCCCCACTCTTCTCGGGTTGCTAGTACGAGGGAAAAAGGATTGAAATTTAGATCTTTGATCTTCATTGAGTAGTGAGAAGCTTAGTCCTTCAAACTTGGAATTTTCTTTTTTGCTTCCTCTTCGGCCCTTTTCACTTGCTCCTTGTTTCTCCTAATTTTGCCTTTGCTGGCTTGGATTGGTGCACTCGAAGAGACATGCTCCCTTCATCTAGCAATAACATGATATTTTTTCACCTTTAGGTTTTCTTTTTGGCGATTTCATATTTTCCATTAATTCTAGTTTCAGCACTATAATGGTTTAGAACTCAAACTACACCTAGTCCATTTGAACCTTAAACTTTATATATAATGGACGAGTAACCAAAATTATTCCTTTTTCAATTTGCTAATTAAAGCTCTGTTTCTTCATGCAGATTCTGCAAACGCATTGCCTAGGATATTATCTCACAATATTTTATCTCTCGCATATTCATCTGTAAGTCATTTTTTAATTAATAGTAATATTTAAAGTCATTGGGTGTTTTATCTCAAGATTATTATTCAAACTCGAATATGTATAGTGGTAAAAAATTTGGTCCTAATGGCAAACTCAAATGGCTCCTCTAGAACATAGCCGTTTGGTATTTAACTATGTATTTTCAATCAAAATTAGACTTGAACATCTGAATCAAAGCTTCATTCCCAAACAACTACCATATAGGTTAATTGGAAAAATTATGTTCAATGAGTTCAGACGCCGCTGGATGTACAAAGTAATATGAACGGAATCAATCAAGATTTTTGAATGGGCTAGAACCATCAATCCTTTCTTTAGTCAATCGAGATGGATGGACGGAGATAAAATTAAGTGTCCATGTAATAACCGCAAGTGTCGAATATGTCTTTCGATGTAAACACTGTTAGATACCATGTGGCTAAATATGGCTTTGTATCAAATTATTTTGTTTGGATTTATCAAGGGGAAAGTACAATGGCTATGGACAGTGACCAAAATGAGGGTAGTGAATCGTATGTATGTAGTGAAGAACCATCAAACACATACCATAGAATGGTCATGGAAGTCATAGTCCCGACTTCACGCGGATGACATGGATGAACCACCTAATCCTGAAGCTCAGAAATTTTATGATATGCTGAAAGCTGCAGATAATGAGTTATGGCCTGGTTGTAAAACGCATTCGTAATTGTCACTTGTGGCTCGACTTATGAGCATGAAGTCAGAAAATCATATGTCTAAGAAATTATTTGATCAGTGATTGAACTCCGATGAAAGAGATTGTTCCCATAATAATTTGTCACCGATAACTTTGGCGCACTAAGAAGTTACTACGCTTGCATGGGTCTACCAAAGGGAAAAGATTGATTGTTGTTTCAATGGATGTATGTTATATTGGGGTGTTGATAGTGACTTAATTCAGCTGTAAGTTTTGTGATCATCCTCGGTTTAAGAAGCCACCTGTGCTGCGTAGTGCCGGTGTAAAAACGAAAGTTACATATAAGATGTATTACTTCCCTTTAATTCCTCGATTGCAGAGACTATATGCATCAAATGCTACAGCACATGATATGAGGTGGCATTCTGAGAATGAGGTTGAACAAGGGGTGATGCGTCATCCATCAGATTCACTTGCTTGGCAGCATTTTAATCAGATACATCCAGATTTTGCTGCTTAAAGAAATGTAGATTGGCCCTCGTGACCGATGGTTTCTACCATTTGGCCAACTGGAGCCAACAAAGATTCTACATGGCCGTGATAGTGACACCTTACAATTTGCTCCATGATTGTGTATAGAAGGAACAATATATGTTTATGTCAATATTGGTTCCAGTGGCCAAAACCCAAAGACAAGTTTGATGTTTTCTACAAAACTTCTTATAGCAGAGTTGAATCATTTCAGGATGTCAAGGTGGAATACATATGACATCTCAAAGAAGCAAATTTCATGATGCGTGCCCTTATGTGGGATGTAGAGCATTTTCCCGCATATTCACGTTATCTGTTGAGTATCGGGCAGATAATTAGTACGCTCAGAACATGATGTTCCATGGCTGGCCTCACCCATAAAATGTATTTGATAATCATCGGTTTTACTCCCAATCCATTCTGAGAATAATTGCATTTCAAAATAAAATGAAGACGCTCAATTAAGTAATCATCAGAGATATATTCTGATAAAGATTTGTAGTCGGTATGAAGAAGGTAATCTAAAATGACTTATCAACTAATATTCACATATAAAGATGTGTCTGAGAAACACAAAGATTTTGTATTCACTCATTTAGTGTCCATCTTAGTTCTGCACTGGACGCAATACATTAGAGCACACACACAATGCTTCAACTCTGAATGTGATGTAGTGGTTATGATATCTTCTTAAATCCATACAGCTGAAATATTATTATTTCACGCCTAACAAAAGAATATACATATGTGAAATGCACCAAAGTTTAAATACACTGATACAAGATTGTGATTGTGTGAACTTGGCTGGCAACTGAAATTTCCATGATATGTCAACACATATGTGTGATATGAAGTCAGTTAATGGAATGAAAAGTCATGATCATATTTATGGATTAATACTGGTCATTCACGATATACCCAACAAACAATCCTGCAAACTTAGTTTGTCTTCAAAGAAATCATAAACTACAACGTCATGATATGCAGAGGTCTGGAGAATATTATGCCTATTTTCAAAGCGGAACTGATATCTTACCAGCCTTTGACTCATTGTTTATTTGGTCGCCCATTTGGTCTACAGCAAGATAGTCGCCAATATGAAGTGATAGAACTTAGAGGTAAATAACATAAGTAGGTGTGTTATATTATTTCAAGCATAAATTAATATTGTAATTTGATTTAATTGAAACTCACATAATGGTTGTAGGTATTCGTAAGTTGAAATTGAATGTTAGAAATACAAAGTTAAAGGTTCAATTTGGTAAATGCATATTTAGTAGAAGGAATTATCCTTTGTTCTTATTATTTTGAGGGACCATGTCAATACAAAAGGCAAATGTGCCTCGGAATGATGATGGTCGTGTGCTGGTAGAAGATGAATATGAGGACAAGCTATCTATCTTCAAGCACCCCGGAAGAGCATTTGGAAGAGCAAAGAAAAGATGTATGACGATGAAGTTATACAAAGCAAAATGAGCTACGCTTTACTTAATTAGAGGAGTGTTAAAATCATATATTGACAAAATGGTTGTGTATAATCATAGGATCATTTTGTCCTCGAATAGGAATACTAAAACTGATATCCATTGTCAGTTCCTCCGTTTATATTTGTGCAGTGTTTATGTTGAGTAGTTAAAACATAGGCAACCAACCATTCCCACCCATGAGGTCAATTCTATGCTAGAAACTTAATTTGCGAATTGGTTCAAGAACTATGTGAGAATTATTAAGCCTTAATGTTTTGAATAATTTGATTTATTAGTATCTTACATTTTTTAACATCATTTGTTGAATATATGCAACAGACAAATGATCCTTCAAATGGAGATTCCAACACATTCATACATAATCTAAGTAAAGGCCCGTTTAGATATGTGACTACCTATCCCGGGTATTTTGTCAATGGATATAAATTGACACAATAGGGCACAGTTCTTCTAAAGCAACTATGAACAGTAGAGTATGCATTAAAGGCTCAAATTATAGTGCAGATGAGAGTGATTATTGGTGGTCAACCATCGGTTGCTTGAGTTGGAGATCCCTGACTCGAAAATAATAGGATTGTATTTTTTCAAATGTGAGTGGTCTGATCCTACACGAAATGTGGGTACAAAGATTCATTTGGATTATAAGCTAGTGGATGTTAACCATAAACGCAGATTTAATCGGTATGAGCCATTTATTATGGCAGTTCAAGCCACTCAAGTATATTATTGTACATATCCGAGTTTATCTCGTGATAAGAGTGACTGGTGGGCCGTTTGCAAAATCAAAGCTCGATCAAATATTAAGTACCAACATAACAAAGAATAAGAAACTTAGCTATTGCATCATGCATTTCAAGAAGATGACATAAACAATATTGAGCCTCGTGCATGTAGATGACTATCCAAAACTTATGTGACTCAAAGGCGTGCCTAATAGAAATTGAAGAGATCATGTTCAACTGAAGATGAGTTGGAACTTCCATCGGGACCATGAAATGTCAAGATCCATTAGAGGATGATAGTGATACCGATAATTAAACTTTTATAATTGTATTAAATATTATAGTTTCAAAGACTTTCTATATTTTGTTGCAATCCATTGGTGTGTGTTATTCTAATATGCATGGTTGTTCATCATACAATATCAATTTATGTTTTCATTATATCTCTATTATATGTTCTATGTATTTACTCTCAGGTACGTAGATGGCGCATAAAGGACGTGGGCATGGTGGAGGTGGAGGTGGACGAGATGGTGGACGTGGACGCGGACATGGACGAGATTCATCTAGTATTTACGTCCCAAGGTACACCGCATCTATCTCCTACCCACCCTATCCGCACATCACCATCACCATCACCATCACCATCATCGACACCCGCACCATCACCTTACCGATATAAGGCCACCACCCATTGTCCCTCCTCCACACACTTCTGATCCATCACCATCATCTAAGTTCACATTTCTACATCATCGATGTCGTTCCCCTTTACAAGACCATCGATATCATCATCTGCTGCTGGTTCCTTCCGTTGTGCAAGCAAGGTTAGTAATAGAGATTGTGGATGGAGGTATAACATATACGTATTATTATTACTTTAATAAAAAATATGATGTCCCCAAGTAGTGGTTTTGTTTTTATATATAGTTATGATTTGTCGCTTCACGTTGTATGTTTATTTTTACAGCTTTCTTTCCATCTCACAAGTGTTCTGGGCTATTATTACAAAGTCTTTTCAAGAAAATGGTTGATTCCAAAGCATTCTCATGGAAGAAAGCCAAATCGACTAAAAGACTTACTACTTTAATTTTCGTGCATAAACAAAGAACAAAAGCATTGCAAATTAATATCTAATTTGTTCAACTATTGTTGGTTACTATTCAAGCATAAAAGTATGATGTCCTTGTTATTAATACACTTTGTTTGTGTTTTTTTTATATACGTAATCGTGTTCATGGGCACCCGATGCACGGGATGTGATAAAGTCATTGTGGAGGAGCAAAGTTACCGAATCCAGTGATCGACTTTTGTCCATAAATTGAAGATTGTAAGAGATAGCCCGATTTTATACCCGAGGATGAGTGACCGTAGTGGCTTTAGTACCGAGGAGCCGTGGCAAGAAAAATCAGAGATAGCCGCTTGAAGAACCGACGTGGATCGAGGTAGCCGGGACCAGCATAGGCATGTCTCGCCACACAGGAGGGTCAAAGTCGACCATTGAGCACGCCGAGATTTGCAACATTTTTAACTTTAAAACATTTAAATATTTAGCGCTGGCCTAATAGTCCAAAAAAAAATTCAAACCTTGCATGGTTTACACTTTGGGCTAAAATTCTTTCCTTGTCATTTTTTTTTAAAATATGACTTAAAATTTTAAGATAACACATTTTTATTAGTTATTAAGCTCTACAAAATTTAAATAATGTATTCCTCTAATTTGTAACATATGTTATTTTTGACTTAATAAATTCATACTTTTTAGGCTAGAGAATTGGGTCGAGATCCCACTTTTATGAGAGATCTTCGTGAAGATGTGCCAGGAAGTTATGCCGCTTTGTTGACAACAAGTCTCGATGATTGTCAGTATCTCTTATATTAATAAACTATTTGACTACTGCAGAATGTTGAAAGTTATGTGGCATGAAAATATTATAATATTTAATTCTATTTATATCTAGTAATCGTAATTTATTTTCTATTTTATCACAGACCTCCCGGGAGGAACGTAGACACCAAGCCACCATTGAGGGTTCCTATGGATCTTCAACCAATCGACTATGATCCTATCTATTTGGAGACCATATGAGGTCGTAAGAAGCAGCTTAGTAAATGACGACTAAGGAGTGGCTTTTGTTCTAGCAATGTGTTTCTAGTTACTCAATATAGCAAAGAAATGATGAGGCTACTGAAAGCAATGTAGTAATGGAAACAAATGAACGTGACAGTGCTTATGGAGATTAATGAAAGAGAAGGATCACAGATTACTTCCTTTTGAAGGATGAATGTTAAATGAAAGAAGGAATAATGAGATGAAAGAATGAAGAATGCAATGCAACAATAGACACCAATATACCACAGCTAGCGGCCTTGACAAGACTGTGATGGGGACACCGAGTTCCAGCAGAGCACCCACCCGCCGGACAACCTACCATAGATCCACCAGCTAATGATGAGGATGACGATTTAGGTTTAGATGATTAGAGACCTATGTTATTATTTTTATTTTTACTATTGACACTATCAGACGATTAATTTCTCAGACTGCTTGCCTTATGGTTAACTAAAAAAATCGCTTTTTAGTATATGTTTTTATTCATTATTAATATAAAAATTTAAAAGTATGTATTCTAATTTTTTTAAAAAATAAAATAGTGAAAATAGCTATGGAATGATCCCTAGCTATTGTTGTAGTTATTTTCTTACAATTGAATGAAAATAGTGACGGAATTGTCCCTAGCTAAATTAGCTAGGTACCCTGTCACTATGTTTGTCTATTCTTAGATCAGCCACGAATTGTCCCTAGCTAAATTAGCTAGGGACAATTCCGTAGCTATTTCTTCAAAATTCGACAAGAATAGTGACAGAATTGTCCCTAGCTAAATTAGCTAGGGACAATTCCGTAGCTATTTCTTTAAAATTAGACAAGTATAGTGACGGAATTGTCCCTAGCTAAATTAGCTAGGGATAATTTCGTAGCTATTTCTCTAAAATTAGATAAAAATAGTGACGGAATTTTCCCTAGCTAATTTAGCTAGGGACAATTCCGTCACTATTCAGTCGAAAAATATTAATTGGTCCTTTGAATTACGACCAAAATTAGCAAGGGAAATATATAATTAGCAGCAGTTAATATATAATTAGTTGAATTTCCGTCAAGTAAAAAATAGCTAGGGAAAAAATTTTCTCGTTATTTTGTTGCGACAAGCACTTTAGCTAGGGAATATTTCCATCGTAAACTGCCGCTATTCTATTTTAGCGATTTAGTTTTTCAAATAGCTAGGGAAATTTCCTATTATTTCGCTTTTTTTTTTTTTTGTAGAATGAGATAACATTACTATGGATTTTGTGGTTCAGGGTTTTCCTCACCCAAAAAAGAAACATGATTCAATTTGATAATTGTTGACAGATTTACAAAAGTCTACTCACTTACCAAATAAAGCAGACTATTCTATGGACTTATTATTTAATCCCGCATGTGAATGAGATTGAAACCCATTGCATGGGATCACCCACTAATAGTGCTCGATCATGATCCATGGTTTACTTCAAGGTTTTGGAAAGAATTACAGTCAACCTTGGGTACTATTTGCCTCTGTGAAGATATAGACTAAACCACTCAACTTAACACCTATACAGGAACCTTACAATTTTCCTGTAGCCATGTCAAATTGGACTAAAGTTTTCTTAAAATTGAATAAAACTGATTTAATGTTCTGGAATTATGAATAGGCTTAGTCTATGACACTGCAAGTGCACAGGTCATACAAGTAGTAAAATTGATGTAAGTCCGCATATCATTCCCAGTAAAGATTGACTTGGATTTTCAAAATCAACTACCCTAACTACTCAAGATCTATACTATCCGGATCTCTATGTGACAGTTTCTCAGCTTAACTAGAAAAATAATTGTTCTAGAGAATACATCTAAAAGTAAAAGAAAGTTGAATTTATGATAATAGAACAAATAACAAAACAAAATATACTGGACTGAATCAATTCTCTGTGAGAAATGAACACTATCAAAGAAGTATTGTGAAACAACCAATTTCTGCACTATCAGGCATTGTTACTTTGTTTTGTGCTTGATTTGGAATTGTCCAAGATGCCTAACAATGCGGTTGGATTTCTCCTAATTCACTGACTAGAGGTCCCTGCTTCTCTCGAAGACAAGGGTCTAACTAAGCATTGTGCTTTGCACAATCTTAACAAGATCCGGTATTTTTCTTTTCTCACATTTCCATACCTATTCGAGATCACAGATTATTTCCCAAGTAAAGTGTTGTCGCAAAAATTTCTACAACTTGATTGATGACTCATCCTTTAAATCTAGTGGATATTTCATTCCCTTGATTAGATCTCACTATCACTGTGTTCAAGATATTAAGGTGAAATTTCGATTATTTAAATTGATAAATATTCCCCTCCAACATCAATTATGAGTGAACTGGGAATTTATCTAAGTGAACTCTCAGAGCTCAATAGTTCTTCAATGATAGTCTAACATACCCACCAATTAAATGTTCCCAACTCTCAGGAATCTCTACTTCTCGTGTCACCGAGGGTCTCCGAAAATCGAGTGGATACATACCTTGAAAGGGTATTTGATACTACTATTGAGAACAGATCCATTTAATAACACATCAACCAAATAAATTCCAATCCAGTACTTTCTTTAATTTATGCAAAAGGATTGTAGCTAACAATACCAATCTAGTGAAGTTGTAAGTTTAATTACGTATCCACACTACAATGGAGTGTTGATCAAGAACATCCATCAGAATTATAATTTTTGGAAGAAATCTAATTCAAAATCGTCTAACTTCATTGATTCCGTGCCTTCTAATTGGAAAAGAGAATAAAAAATTAAACTGGGCTTTTACATTCTAACAAAGTTAAATGGGTTCAGATCCAAAAAAAGGAAAGAAAAGAAAAAAAAGAAAAAAAAATCTATTCTAAAATATACAGTGAGTCTTCCTCCTCCTCCCAGACAATGGGTTTTAGAAAAACGGAAGCTTCTTTACTAAAACTGTATACGCCTATTTATAACCTTCAAAATTGGGCTTGATTCCAAGTACTCTAGGTAGATTTCTAATTAATGGCCCACCACTGCTTTAGGTCGCGACCTTTGTAGCTTGTCGACATGTAACCTCGGTCCGTTTGTCATGTCGGGTCGACTCAAGAAACTCGGTCATGACTTCTTTCACTTTGCTCTGCAAATTCGTCGAGTCGCCACTTGATATTTTCGCTGCGACTTGCTCTTCGCCAGGTTTGATTAGTGTCGCGACATGAATTCTTTTGTCGTGACTATGTTAGTTGTCAAGAAGTAAACTCGGTTAGACCTCTATTTTTCTTGTTTCCAGAATTGCAGTCGCGACCTCAATTCATGTCGCGACCTCATTTATGTTGTCGCCCTTTGCTTCGTCACCGCCCTCTTTTCATGTTATGGCTGTCATTCGCTTGTCTTGAGCCTTCGCCAAAGTTGCAACTCAACTTTGCCGGGTCCGCTTATTTTCTGTCGCGACGTATCATCAGTCACACCAAGTAGTTTCTTAATCAATGCACCCGTCAAGAACTCAAAAGTATGTCGCACTGGACCGCTTTTTCCTTTGTTTAAATATATGTTGTGACCTCAATTCCATGTCGCGACCTCATTTGTTATGCAAGCTATATTGATCTTTGTTGCGACCACGTTTTTCTGACCCTTTAATAAATTCTATGTCGCAACCTGAGTTCCATGTCGCGACCTAGTCGCCTTGCCGCCCATCGTATTCCGTGTCGCTAATTTTCACCTCCCATGTCGCGACCTCATTTCTTTTGTCAGTAACTGATTCTTGGTCACAACTCCCTTTTTCATGTTGCGACTTAAAATTGTTTGTCTCTTCATTGTCTTGTCGCGACATGGGATTTAGGTCTCGACATAATCGTTTCTTTTCCTTGCTGAAATTTATGTCACGACCTCAAAAGCATGTCACGACATCATTTCTCCCCATCCTGTCGCAACCTTACTTCCTAGTACTAGTCTAGCAGTTTCTTCTCGAATTAAACACCTTTTATTAGTAAGACCTAGAAAATTAATGTCGCGTGGTAATCTTCATACCACTTTGTTTTGTCGCAGTGTCCCAAACTTAGTTGCAACATGGGTTAACTATTCAGCTCAGTGTTATGTCGCGACATGAATTCCTGGTCGCGACCTTGATTGGAGCCTTCAACTTATACTTCTGTCGCAACCTCAAATTGCTTGGTAGAGACCTTGCAAGTCCTTTCAGCATTCCTTCTTAGTCGCGACATTCCTTATCTGTTTCGACCAACAACGTCTTCTTTTTGTGTCGCGACCTCAAAACGATGGCGCGACCTAAAAATGATGTCGCGACATGATCTTCAACAAGTTCATACGTCTTGGTCTCGATGGTTTTCCATGTGCCGACGCTTTTTGTTGGGCTTGTTATCACTTCTAGTCATGACTTCAAAATTCTACATTAGCTGACTTCAAAACTAGGTAATAACTCTTTTGAATTACTTGTAGTATCGCGGCCTCAAGAATGCAATTTGCAACCATAATTGTCCTCTTTCGGTGTCACGACCTGAGAATGGTGTCGCGACCTAGAATTCTTCCTTGAAGCCCTTTTACGTCTCGTGACTTAACATGCAATGACTTTTCATTGTTATAGTATGACTTTTGGTTGCGTCTCGATTCTGTCGCGACCTCACTTGGGCCATTGATTTAGTTTCCTTGATTCTTCTTTGGAATTTTTCATTTTACTTTACATTCGCAAAATATAAATTTGGTAAATAGTACATATTTCTGCATAAAAACAAGCAATTATATTGTAAATAACATCAGAAAAATGGACTAAAAATTCAATGAGTTTTTTACTCATCAGGTACTCAACTGAATTTTAGTCACGTGCTCATCACAAGCGGATGGACAATGAAGAGTGATCAAGTATTAAAGGGACATGCTTGAGTGGTTTGTGTGCTAGATTTTCGAAGTTGGGATAGGTATATTCCTTATGGATTGTCTATAACAATAGTTATCGGACAAGTATGGTGTAGCCCCCTATGAAGCCCAGCATGTGAGCGATGTAGAACCCTTATAAAAATGGACGGGACTGAATGAGCATAAATCAGGTGGTCTTGACAGCATAGTGAAGAGATGAAGAAAAAGTTGAGTCATTGACAAGGTTAAAGGCATTGAGTGATAGAAAAAAGTCGTATCACCGAATCGAAAAGCAAAGACATAGAGTACGAAGTCGGAGATAAGGTCTTCTTGAAAGTATCCCCATGGAGGAAGATATAGATTCGAGATGAAAGAGCGAGTCGAGGTTTATTAAACCTTATGAGATTTTAGAAAGAATTGGACTAGTAGCTTATCGCTTGGCTCTCCCTCCGAAGTTGGCCAAATTACATAATGTGTTCCATGTGTCAATGCTTCGAAAATACTGATATGATGAATCACACATCTTGCCAGTACAAGATGTACAAGTGCAATCAGGCTTCACTTATGATGAAAAGCCAAAAGTCATTCTAGCACGTGAAGTGAAACAATTGCGGAACAAACAAGTTTCTCTGGTAAAGGTGCTTTGGCAAAACCAAGGTATGGAGGAAGCAACTTGGGAACCGGAATCCATAATGAGGACACAGTACCCGCAACTCTTCAATTCAGGTATTAATTTCGAGGACAAATTTCTTTTGGGGGGGGGGGAGAGTTGTAACATCCTAAATTATACTCTAGTAGTTTTATGACATGTGTAGGGTATAATAAAAGTTAAATTCGTATTTTTCGAAAATTTAAGTGCTAAATGTGAAAAATGACATAATCGGGATTTTTAAAGAAGTCTAAAGGGTAAATTGGTAAAATGTCAAAATAAGGACTTAAATGACATAAGATAAGAAGATTGTATGTTAAGATAGAATTTTGATAAGTTGACTTGCAAATTGAGAATAGATGAAGGACTAAAATGCAAGGGCAAAAAATATGAGTCAAAAGATGAGTGAGACAAACTTGTCTCTAGAAGGAAAATATCTCATTTTGTTAGCTTTGGTTTTGGGAGCTAGGGCATACGGGTTTTGGGAGAGAAGAATCCATTTTGGGTTGTATTTCTCCATCTTTGGAGCTCCACTTGAATCAGGCAAAGAGAAGGAAAGGAAGAAGTGAAGTAAAGGAAGGCTAGTTGAAGTGTTCAAGAAATCAAGGTTAGGAAATTCTTCAACCTCCTTTCTTATTACGTGTGTGTTAGGAAAAATATCCTAACTCTCCCCTTTGTTTTTGTTTTTGTTGGTTGTGTTGTTGTTTTGGTTGTGACCTCTAATGAGGAACAATTTGTGTGAAAAAGGTAAGTAGGGTTTTATGGGGAGAAATTATGTCAAAATTTTCCCATACCCTATGTTCTTATTTTGGCCATAACTTGGCCCACATACCTCCAAATTGGAGGATTCTAGTTTTAAAAGAAATTTAAGACCCATGGCTACATTTTCCAAGAAGAGAACTAGATCGAATTCCTATCCTAAGACCCGTGAAATTGAGTTTGAAGTCAGGCTATTGAAACAGTCCCTTGAATTGGAGTAATTCCGGTCGTTTGAATCATAACTTGAGTTTTGTTGATCCAAATAGTGTGATTCAAATTTCTGTACAAACTAAATATCTGGTAGAACAACTTTTGTGTACCTTTTACTGACGGGGTGGCCTGGTATATATAGTGTATGTATTTCCTCATTGGATGGTGATAAGGATTCCTTCCCATTGGATGGGGTATTTGTAATGACCCGTACCAAATAATACAAGTTGAAACGTGTTTGACTAAGTTTGACCAAAGTTGACTAGGTTTGACCAACGCTTAGTGGGTTGACCAAAGTTGACTTTTTCAAGAATGAATAATTTTGGGTTGACTAAGGCTATTTCGTAGGCCTCGTCGATGCGAGTTCATAGACGGGCGGAACGTCACAATCGACTTACGGATAAAGTTACGGCCATTAGAGAAGTTCAATAGTAGCACCTTATCGGTGTCCAAGTTATATGCGGGATTTTTACCAGCGGCCTAGACCTTATATAAACATAGCTTGTGTGCAAATGAAAACCCTAGCCCAAAAACAACACTTGAGCTCCCAAAACCCGAAATAAAAACTCTCAGCCAGGAAATACATTTTGGGTAGGAAATTAGTCACTGCGCGCGCGTGAGAGATCGGACGAGACCGAGACACCACCCGGCCACCCAAAGCTGCGCCGGACAGGAAGGTGCGCAACCTCGGACGGTCGCGGCCCAAATTTCACGGCCACCCGCCGCGGGCCTTGGATCGGGGCGCGAAGCGCGGCGAAGTGCCGTGATCAGCCGGATTTGTTCTTGATTTTTTCGGCCATTTCCGGCCATTTCCGGACCCCATAGCTCATTTCCACCATTTTGGACCCGAACTCATTTTCGTGGTCCCTTTTGCAGATTCGCACCGTTTGGGATTGCGACAGCGAAATCGTGAAGGTTAGATCGGGTTTTCCGGCCACCACGATTATTTGTTGGGTGAGGTAATGGTACCAATGAGTTCTGGTCTCTTAGGCTTTCCGATGATATGTGGTTTGTAAATTTTGGGCCGTCGTTTGGTTAGTTTTCCATTTTTAGGTTGTTTCGGGTAATTACCAGAAATGTCGGGGTGAAATAGAGGTACCAATTGGTCCAAATCTGGCAAAATTGAAGTTGTATTAGTAAGTGGATGTTTTATAAATTGTGGGCGGTTGTTCGGAAATTAGCTCCCGGGTGGCCCAATTTTGGTGTCGGGCCTATAGGGCGCATTGTGTGGTGACTGTCGGAGTTCAATTAGGATGATCTCATGGTCGAATGTTGTTCTAGGCCTTAGGGATATTCCAATGTCGTTGGTTCAATTATTGGGGCTGAGTGGGTATTTTTCGTATATTACAGGCACTCACGCAGAAGCTAGGAGGCGATCTGGAAGGACGGCGGCGTACGCGTAGTGCGTAGTGGGTTATATATTTTTAAATGATTTGGGATATTATGTCGATATATCTATTATGATTAAATACTTTGCATATATACTGTTTTGATCAAATGGTTGGTTGCATTCAAACATGACTTTCGGTTTCATATAAAACAAGTTCATTTCATGTGAATTCTTGTCAACATTTCCTTTGTTTGGAAGTTGTATGCGTTCCTTGGACGTTATGTTGGTATTTAGATAAATTTGGGCATGTAGGTGGGTTTTAACCTTGAAGTACTGATTTATGAAATGGATTTTTAAAATATATATGTTTAATAAATGGTTAAAATATGGTCATGGAGGTATGGTTGAATCTCGACATGAATTGAGAAACTAAGATCTTCAATGTAGTGGATTGAGTTGTGGAAAGTAAGTTGATAAATTCTTAACCTAAGATGCGGTGACGTTGGGAAAGGCACACATGAGTAAAGGAGTCATTGAGTTGGAGGTTATAAGGTGATGTACCATATTATGGGATATTGGAGTTGGTGATTATATTGTAGTACATTGGGATTGCCACGGTGTCGTGAGGTTGGTTCTATCCAACGGTCATATATTAATTCCACGACCGTGAGGTCGGTTTAACCCGACGGTTTATTAGTTGCCACGTTCTTGGTAGTCGGTTTGATCAGGCGGTTTTATTAGTTGCCACGTTGCCGTGGGGTGGTTTGACGACGGTTTTGGTATTGCGGGTTTTGCCCGCGATAGCGTGAGAGTCGGTTTGACGAAGCGGTTTGTGTCTGGGTTTGCCCGCGGTAGCGTGAGGTGCGGTTTGACCCGGCGGTTGGGTGATACGGGTTTTACCACGGTGACGTGAGGTCGGTGTGACCCGACGGTTTGGTATTACGGATTTTGCCCGGTGGCGTGAGGTTGGTTTCATCAGCGGTTGCCATATATTATTACGGCCGTGAGGTTGGGTTTACGAGCGGTTTTAGGATGGATACATGGTATGGTATGATGTTGATTAGATGCCCGCGATTGTTGTGGTCGGGATTACCCGGCGGTTTAGGATGGGTACATGGTGTGGTGTCGTTAGTGGCCCTTATGGTATGAAGCCTCATCGTTTAGTGCATAAGGTATGATACATTGTAGGTGCATAGGGTATGGTACATAGCTGGTTTTTATGGTATGGTGCATTGTTGGTTTTTGAGTAAGACATACCCTTTTTCAATAGTGATGATTTTTTGTATTTTCCATAATTAATTGTACAACATGACGTTCATATGTTTTATCAATTAGCTATGTGGTGAATAGATTCGAGGTTATAAGGTTCTTGATAATGAAGTGAGTTAACTTATTGAGCATGACTTCATATTGTTGGGTTTGGTAAGTTGGGTTTTGTGAAATGTTTGTTAAACGGGAACGTTACAAAGAGTGGGCGTGGTGCGAGAGGAAGAAATTTCAAGAAAAATTAAAAACATTATTTCCCCCATATAAATTATGCCACTCATTGAGATTTATTTCTCACGTTTATTGTCTTTTTTTATATCTTGTTCCTAGGTCGGACGGTTCGTAGGGCTACTAAGCGCCAGACTGACGTCTCTCTCTCTCTCTAAACCACCGGTGTCGTACTCTATCGCATTTATCTATTAAAGGTTGTTGTATTAGACTTATTCATTTCTACTTGTACCCTAAATCCAAATACTCTTAGAAACTCCGATATTAGGTATGGAACTTTTATGAGACCTCATTTATAATTGTTGCGGGTTTTTATATATTTATGTATAATTGGGTATTAAATTATTACATGGTGTTTCTCCCTTCCTTAAGGTGGGGTTCCACCGTATCTTCCCTAGGGATTATACAGTGGGACTTCACTAGGCGGGACCACCCGGGAAATCCGGGAAGGGTATCCGGGTCGGGTCCTGTCAGCTTGGTATCAGAGCCCTAGGTTTCTAGATTCCTTGGGGTTGTACGTTGCGGTGCGACTCATCCAATGTTTTGTATACCTTCCTAACCTTATCACTGAGACTGATTCTGTTCTTTGATTCTTGGAAACAGTTTTCCTTCCGGATAATAGAGGTAGGCGTGCCGTCCAATGACTGATTGAAGCTTTCAGGTGCACTACTCATAGGGGAAAATCTTGTGGCGCTTGGCTCGATCCTTTGGAGAGGAGTGGGTTCACTAGTAGTCTTGGCAGACCGAGCTCGTGGAGCGGTGGGTTTTTGATGGCGCCACGGATCCCGTGGTGGCCTATCATGGCTAGATGACCACGAGAGAAAAGTGCGGGCCCGGGTATGCGGTGTCGGGATGAGGGCCGAGTCGGGATATTTGGGTTTTACTGCTGGAATAATGCAAGAAGTGGTGAAGTATGAGAGGACTAGAAAACCACTGGGCACGATTCAAAGTGCACTTCTGCGAGTTTTGCCCCGGCCTTTGTTGTTGAGACCCGAGGCAGGTTCGAACACTCGCTCGGGTAGTATAGCGGTTTACGAGTGTAGTGCGGTCGAGTTATCAGACTTCTGCCCAAATTTGGTTGCGGAGGAAGTCAGCAAGAAGAGAAGGTTTCTCGACGGGTTGGTTGATACGATAGCCTTGAGCCTCTCAGGGTCTGATCATCACTTACGATCGATGAGAGCCCAGCCAGCTCTAGAGGTAGAAGCGGAGACCACGTGCGCCCGAGACCGGGCGTCGACCATATGATGGATCATCTTCGAAACCTAGTCGGGGATACGTCCAGGGGTAGTTTCAGCTCTAGGTCGCCCGGCGCGGAGGATCCAGTGGGGACGGACATTGGTACAGCGTGCAGTGGGTTCGGAGAGGTGGACACACACAGGGTTCTGAATTTCGAACAGCGAGTCGTGGTGGTAGCTATTTTTCGGGTCTCTTGTAGAAATGGAGTTTACGTTCGGCTTGTGATGTTTGCGAGTAGAACCATGATAGGCCATGCACGTGGGGATACATGCTATCGGTGTGGGCGAGGCCAGGACATTTTAGGAGGCCCCGCCCGTCGGATCAGCCGGACTAGAGTTCCGGGATCGGGTGCTCGGTTCCGGCGGGCTGAGTGGACATGGAGACGGGATGCGAGACGAGGGCGAGACCCGGGAGGTTCCTTGACATGGGACCGCAATCTGCGGCCGCGGCTAGGCGGAAGGACGGAGAGACGACCTGGCTAGAGCGAGAGTCTTTGTATCGACCGGTCGGGAAGCCTGATCCCAGAGCGTCGTGATAGGTACATTATCTATTTTGGTGACGATACGTGTGCTCATTGACCAGAACTACACACTCCTTTATTTCACGTGAGTATGTTTCTTACAGTCGGGGTGACTCCACTTTGGTTCCTTTGGAGTGTGGTCTGAGATTTCCACACCCACGGGAGAGTCTACATGGCCTAGACGGTCTTAAGGAGTAGCTTATTTTCTGGTAAAGGAACCAAGGTATGAGACGAGATTTGATATTAATAGATCTCAAAGGGTTGGATGTGATTCTTGGGATGGATTGGCTTACTTCAAACTATGCTTCAATGGATTGCTTCCTTGAAGTAATATTTAGGCAATGGCAAGGACTACCCGTTAGTAGTCTTTATGGAAGAGCGGAGGCGGACACCTTCAGGTTTGATTTCTGCATCTATGCTAGATGTTTACTTCGGAAGGGTTGTTCGGGATTTCTAGCTCATATAGTTGACACTCGTAGCGACGAAGCAAGAATAGAGGATGTACCAGTAGTGAGAGACTTTCAGGATGTGTTCACGACGATCTTCAGGAGTCCACCTCGAGCGAAGGTAGATTTTTCCCATTGATTTGGTCCACACAGTACGACCCTACCCCTGCCACCTTATAGAATGGCACCAGCCGAGCTGAAAGAATTGAAGGCTCAGCTACAAGAGCTGGTGGATGGGGGATTTATTAGGCCCAGTATTTCACCTTGGGGAGCGCCAGTGTTATTTGTGAAGAAGAAGGATGGTACTTGGAGGTTGTGTATAGACTCTGATGGTTGAATAAGTGCCATTCGTAACAAATATCCGTTGCCTAAGTTGATGATTTATTTGACCAGCTCCCGGGGTGCGAAGAGTGTTCTCAAGATTGACTTGAGGTGGGGTACCATGGGTTAAGGATTAGGGAACTTGAGACATTCCAGGAATAACGTCGGGACGAGATATGGACGTGCCAGGTTTCTAGTGATGTCTTTGGACTCACGATACCCAGGTTTTCATGGATGCGATGAATCGGGTTTTAGTCCATACTTAGTCGTTTGTCATTGTCTTTACATTGGCGACATCTTAGTGTATTCGACGGTTGGAGCATAGAGACATTTGGGCTTGGTGTTACGAGACTTTGAGGCGGCATCAGGTTGTATGCTAAGTTTGCCGTGAGTTTTGGTTGAGCCGAGTGGGATTTCGGGCCGCGTGGTTTCTGGCGATGGCATTTATGGCGGACCCTCCAGAAAGTAGGCGGTGGCAAGCCCAGAACTGACGACTACGGTGGCGAAGTGCGGGTTTCTAGGATTAGCGAGTGTTATAAGCGGGGTTCATAGAAGGGTTCTCAAAAATAGCAGGACCACTTCACTGTTTGACTAGAAAAGGGGTAAAATTTGAGTGGACCGACAAGTGTGAGGAAAGCTTCCAAACACTGAAGGAGAAGTTGACATCAGCCCCTGTGTTGACGTTGCCAGAGGGCAACGAGGGATTCAGTTCTGGCTTGATGCTATGTCAGGTTTAGGTTGTGTGTTGATCTGCAACATAAGAGAGTTGTGGCGTATACCTCCAGACAGTTGAAGAAACATGAGCTGAATTATCCTACCCATGACTTGGGAGACTTGCCTGGAGTAATATTAGCATTGAACATGGAGGCATTACTTGTGCGGGCGACGTGCCAATTATTTACCGACCGTAAGAGCCTTAAATGTTGTTCCACTTGAGGGAAAGGTTAGAAGCTTAAGGCAAAGGAGGTGGATGGAGTTACTTAAGGATTATGATTGCACTATTAATTACCATCCAGGTAAAGCAAATGTAGTGGCGGATGCCTTGAGCAGGAAGTTTACAGGCTCTTTGGCTTATATGCAGACCATACAACTTCCGTTGATGGTCGAATTGCGAGAGTTGGGTGTTCAGAGTTGGAAATACGTCATTTAGAACACTTTCATCAGCTTCCCTCTTTCGACCGATACTTGTTAATCAAATTCTTGAGGCACGACTAGAAGATCCTATTTGATGAGCATGAGAAGAAAGGGTGAAGAAGATTATGATCGGATTTTGGTATTAAGACGATGGAGCGGTGATTGGTTCTAGACTTTGTGTTCCAGCAGACGAAGAGTTAAAGGGGCAAATATTGGGGGAGGCCCATAGTTCCGCGTATGCCATGCACCCCGGTAGTACCAAGATGTACGTCTGTTGAAGAATTATTATTAATTGGTCGGGGATGAAAGAGGTCATTTGTGAGTATGTATCCAAGTGTAGATTTGCCAACAAGTAAGAGCGGAGAGACAAAAGCCTTCTGGACTTCTACAGCCCTTACCCATTCCAGAATGGAAATGGGGAGCACATCCCTGATGGATTTTGCTCTTCAAGCTCCTTCACAACTCGGAGACATGGCGGCATTTGGGTGAAGTAGTTGATCGACTCTGAGTCCGCACATTTCTACCTATTCGTGAGAAGTTTTCCCTCGAAACTAAGCGGAACTCTTTTATAGGTCCTTATAGTGAGTTTGCATAGGGTACCGGTATCGTCGTCTCGATAAGAGATCCCACGATTCATGAGATTTTGGAAGAGATTGATGAAGAACTAGGTGTCAAGTTGAATTTAGTCTTGCTTTTCACCCCTCGGTGGAGTGGGCCGTGCGAGAGGACTATTCAAACCTTAGAAGATATGTTGAGATCATGCGTATTACAATTCAAAGGACATTGGAATGAATATCTACCATTAGCGAGAGTTCACTTATAATACGGCCTATCACTCGAAGCATTGAGATGTCACCTTATGAGGCTCTGTATGGGAAACAATGTCGCACTCCTTTATGTTGGAATGAGACGGGCGAAAGAAAATTACTAGGTCCTGAGATTGTACAGGCGACGGTGGACAAAGTTAATGTTATACGTGCCAAGTTGAAAGCAGCTCAGGATAGGCAAAAGAGCTACGCGGACAAGCGAAGAAAGGATCTTGAATTTGAGGTTGAAGATCGAGTATTCTTGAAGCTCTCTCCTTGGAAGGGCGTGGTACGTTTTGGAAAGCGAGGGAAGCTGATCTGTTACGTGTGGACCTTGAGATTGTTGAGAGGGTAGGTCCAGTGGCTTATAAATTAGACTTACGGAAGAACTTTCGAGGTCCATAATGTGTTTCACATCTCAATGCTACGCAAGTATATCCGAATCCCTCACATGTCTTTAGAGGCACCAGTGAAGCGAGGGGACTTATCCTGAAACGACCAGTCTGAGATTTTGGGTAGGGAAGAGAAGGAGCTTCGCAACAAGACCATATCAGACAAGTGAAAGTCCTTTGGAGGAACCACCTAGTCGGCGACTTGGGGCGAGAAGGACCAAATGCGAGACCAATACCCTCATCTCTTCCCGAGGATGTCTGAGTCTGGTGTGAATGAAAATTTTTTTAGGGGAGTGGTGTAATGACCCGTACCAAATAATACAAGTTGAAACGTGTTTGACTAAGTTTGACCAAAGTTGACTAGGTTTGACCAACGCTTAGTGGGTTGACCAAAGTTGACTTTTTCAAGAATGAATAATTTTGGGTTGACTAAGGCACTATTTCGTAGGCCTCGTCGATACGAGTTCATAGACGGGCGGAACGTCACAATCCGACTTACGGATAAAAAGTTACGGCCATTAGAAGTTCAATAGTAGCACCTTATCAGTGTCAAGTTATATGCAGGATTTTTTACCCAGCTGACCCTAGACCTTATATAAACATAGCTTGTGATACAAATGAAAACCACACAGCCCAAGCAACATGAGCTCTTTGAAAGCCAAAAATAAAACTCTCGGCTTAGGAAATACATTTTGGGCGGTATTGGTCACTGCTTGGCGAAGTGAGAGATCGGACGGACAAGATACCACCGGCCACGAAAGCTGCGCCGGACAGGAAGGTCACGACCTCCCGGACGGTCCACGTGGCCATTCCATGGCCACCCGCCGCGGACCCAGCGCCCCGGATCCCGGGGCGAGGCGACGACGACCGTGATCCTTGGTGTTCTTGATTTTCCGGCCATTTCCGGCCATTTCGGCCACCCATAGCTCATTTCCACCATTTTGGACCCCCTGAACTCACATTTCGTGGTCCCTTTTTGCCAGATTCCGCTGGTTGGAAGTTCACGACGAAGCGAAGTGACCGAAGGTTAGATCGGGTTCAGGCCACCACAGTGACTGTTGGACGGTAATGGTACCGATGAGTTCCTGGTCTCTTGGGGCTTTCCATTGATATGTGGTTTGTAAATTTTGGACGTCGTTTGGTTAGTTTTCCATTTTAGGTTGTTTGGGTATTACCGAAATCTTAGGGCCAAATAAATTTACCAATTGGTCAAATCTGGCAAGTGAAGTTGTATTAGTGAAGTGGATGTTTTTATAAATTATTGGGCAGTTCAATTTCGGAAATTAGCTCTGGGTGAAAAGCCCCGATTACGGAGTATCGTTTATAGGAGCACATTGTGTAATTTGACCTGTCGGAGTTCAATTAGGATGATCTCATAGTTCTGAATGTTGTTCTAAGGCCTTAGGGATATTCCAATGTCGTTGGTTCAATTATTGGGGCCTAAGTGGTATTTTATTTATATGACAGGCACTCAGTAGTGGGGAGGCGATCTGCGAATGGCGAGCGTCTGTAGTGCGTGAGTGGGTTATATATTTTTAAATGATTTGGGATATTAATAACCGATATATCTATTATGATTAAATACTTTGCATATATCTTTGTTTGATCAAATGGTTGGTTGCATTCAAACATGACTTTCGGTTTCGTATAAAGCGAGTTAACATTTAAATGTGAATTCTTGTCAACATTTCCTTTGTTTGGAAGTTATCTTTGGTTCCTTAGATGATTATGTGGTATTTAGATAATTTGGGCATGTAGATTGGGTTTAACCCCCTTGAGAAATTATTGATTTATGAAATGGATTTTTAAAATATATATGTTTAATAAATGGTTAGGAATATAGTCATGAAATTATGGTTCAAATCTAGACATGAATTGAGAAACTAAAGATCTTCAATGTAGTGGATTGAGTTGTGGAAAGTAAGTTGATAAATTCTTAACCTAAAGATACGGTGACGTTAGGAAAGGCACACATGAGTAAAGGTCATTGAGTTGGAGGTTATAAGGTGATGTACCATATTGTCAGGATATTTGAGTTCGAGTGATTATGTTGTAGTACATTGGGATTGCCACGGTGTCGTGAGGGTTGCTCTCTATCAAGCGGTCATATATTAATTCCCGCGGCTAGTGAGGTCGAGTTTTGACCCAGCCGGTTTACTAGTTTGCCCGCGTTGCCGTGAGGTGGGGTTTGATCGACGGTTTATTGGATTGCCACGTTCGCGTGAAGTCGGTTGGCAGAAGCCGGTTTGGTGATACGGGTTTTGCCCGCGATGGCGGTGAGGTCGGTTTGACCGGCGGTTTTGTGTGTCCCGGGTTTGCCGCGGTAGCGTGAAGTCGGTTTGACCCGGCCCGGTTCGGTATTCTGGGTTTTACCGCGGTGGCGTGGGTGGTGTGACCCGAAGCGGTTTGGTAATGCGGATTTTTGCCCGCGGTGGCGTGAGGTTGGTTTCATCCAACGGTTATATGTTATTCCACGGCCGTGAGGTTGGGTTTACCGACGGTTTAGGATGGATACATGGTATGGTATGATGTTGATTAGATGCCACGGTGTTGTGAGGTCGGGATTACCGACGGTTTAGGATGGGTACATGGTGTGGTGTATCGTTGGTATATATATGGTATGAAATATAGTTTAGTGCATAAGGTATGATACATCATTGAGTGCATAGGGTATGGTACATAGCTGGTTTTATGGTATGATTCATTGTTGGTTTTGAGTAAGACATACCCTTTTCAATAGTGATGATTTTGTATTTTCCATAATTAATTGTACAACATGGCGTTCATATGTTTTATCTGTCTGAAGCTATGTGGTGAATAGATTCGGGTTATAAGGTTCTTGATAATGAAATTAGGTTAACTTATTGAGCATGGCTTCATATTGTTGGGTTTTGGTAAAGTTGGGTTTGTGAAATGTTTGTTAAACGGGGAGACGTTGCGAAAAGAGTGGACGTGAGGTCTTGAGAGAAGAAATTTTCAAGAAAAATTAGCATTCTTCACCATATAAATTATGCCACTCATTGAGATTTATTTCTCCACGTTTTATTGTCTTTTTTTATGCATTCCCTAGGTCCCGGAGCAGTTCAGTAGGGCCTACTCGCGCCATGGCGTCTCTCTCTCTCTCGACCCACGGTATCGTACTCTATCGCATTTATCTATTACGAGGTTGTTGTATTAGACTTATTCATTTCTACTTGTACCCACAAATCCAGATACTCTTATTGACTCCGATATTCGTATGGAACTTTTATGAGACCTCATTTATAATTATTTGCGAGTTTTATATATATTTATGTATAATTGGGTATGGAATTAATACATGGTGTTACTCCTTCCTTAGGTGGGGTTCCACCGTATCTTCTAGGGATTATACGATTGGGACTTCACTAGAAGCGGGACAAATAGGAAGGGTATCGGTCGGGTCTGTCGATTCCTGCCTTTATCATTATCAGATTAATAAGGGATAATGAGGGAGCAGTTTATCGTAGGTTATCCTACTTCCCTCATTGGTGAGGTTTGGTTCGATTTATAGGATAAATCGTTATCGGGAATTATCTTACTTCCCTTACTGATGGGATTTTATAGGATAAGTCGTTATTGGGAATTATCTTACTTCTGATGGTGGTTTTGATTTGCGGGGCTGTGGGGCACCGGATTGTCCAGCCTATTGGCTCTTGGGGCGAACGAATTGGGCTTCCTTCTTGGGCCGGCGCCAGGGCCCCGGGTGTTTACTGAGCTTGCCTTTTTCTTGGAGGAGAAAGCTTTGGTGGAGGTGGGCGGCGCTATTTTCAAACCCTATCAAACAAGGCAAAAATTAGCGACAATTTTCTTTTTATTTAAGAGGAAAAAATTTCTAATTTATTAAATTGTTATACTTTCTATCTCATATTGCGATAACATAATGCTAAAACCCTTGTTTCAAATTAAGTAAAGATAATTTTTACATTAATATAAAAAATTACTGATGAAAATCTTTATTAATTTCTTTATTTTTTATTTTTTAAGAGGTAATATATTATTTTTCTCATATGGTAGTGGAAGATAGATTTTTTAATTAATTTTTAAAAAGTTTAAAATGATTGTTCTTAATTTCTAACAAAATATTTTTAACTTAAGGCCCCCCATCCTAAAATTACTTCTATTAAATTCTTATACTTATTGTGGAAATCTACATTAAAAACTATGAAACTCCATATTCTAAAGTAACTTTGATGTTCTAAACAGTGGGTAGATTATCCAAATCATTGTTATTATTAACATATTCATAAGAAGCAAGGCAAAAGTAACAAATAAACAAAGTTTAAAAAAAAAAACGAGAAAGAAAAAAGCTATTGATTTTGTATTGAAATTTGGTTTATTAACATGTCAGACCACAGCCTGCAATATGACTTTTGTGAAAGAAAAGTTGAGAAAAAAATTAGAACTGAAGCCCTTTGCTTCCTAGTGATGCCAAGGGAGTATTACAGTAGTATATTTCCTTTATGTTATGATATTTTCATCAAAATTAAGATATTAGGGTTTATTTTATCTATTTTGTTGTACTATATTTTTTTTCTCAGATTCATAGTGAAACTTTCTTTTCTGCCCATATTTTTTTTCCTCCAAGAGTTTCCATGTAAATATGATTTTTTTTTTCCTTTGTTTTCGTATTTAATTTGATGAAAATATCATAAAACCCTATAAGTGTCACTCCCTAAATAGATAAATGGTGAGTTCTTTGCAACATGAGATTAGAGTTAAGGGAGAGAAACCAATTTACAGTCAAAAGCCAATTGGATTCAATTCCCTCTACAAAGATGGCTAATTCTGCATTAAGTAAGTACATTGATATATTTTATTTATGTGAAAAATTATTTATTCAAGATCCAATAATTATTATGAAGTGTGAATATGGATGAAATCGTATTCTCTTAAAGAAATATTATGGTCTACATGTGGTATAAGAGCCAGGTTGTTCTGAATAAATAATCTGTTCATATATTATGATTGATTATGAGAAAATATGGATGGTTAGGATTTATGATTAATAACATTGATAGTGTTTAATATTTTATGTAACCTGCATGAACATGATTGTTTACACATCAATCTTTTGTTTTTTGTTTTTGGTTGAATAGATGCATGTGCACATGCGTTAAAACATGAGAAGCACCCGAAAGAATAAAGCCATTTGTAAAAACATTTCTAACATGCATTAAAGGAAAATGAAGGAGAATTTCTAACCAACAAATAGGAAAAATCCAAACCTAAACACAATTCCATCAAATATCCATACAAATCCTTATATAGAAAGGATTCAAACTAGTATCCATACCTTAAAGACTTCTCCTTCTTCTTCCTCTTCTTCTTCTTCTTCTTCTCTTCTCCTCTTTCTCTCTCAAACATGACCTAGCTCAAATGGGACAATTGCCCAAATTGCAAGACCAAATGTGGTCTTATCCACTTACATGACTAAGGCCATGTTTGGCAAATGACTTTTGTGATTTATTACCCATTTTTGCATTTAAGTCCTCCTATTCCCTTTCATTTACATATTCTTTTCTCACATATTGGTCGGCGTATAGTGTATGATCTTATGGCGTTTGGGTCACTTAGTGGGTAAATTCTTAATTTACATGTCCCTTAGATTAATTCCGGGTTCTGTTTATTTTATTTTTTTTAGCATTATTATTCCCGAAAACTTTAACTTTTAACTTGTATTACACCTTCAACATGTTATAAAATTGTCAGGGTATAATTTGAGGGTGTTATATGGTCGGGGGCTCATCTTTCCTAATGGCATAGTCTATATCCATGCAACCTAATTAGAGCAAGACTCTCTCTCTTTAGACCTTATAGTTATCTCCCTTAAGTTCGAGAATTTCAAGTCTGATTTCAGAATAAGTCAAGGTTTGTAATTGCAATTAAAGAAATAAGGTTTTATCAATAATTGTTTTGAGGTCAGATCCTTGATGTATGTCTTACCAGTAAAAACACACTATAGATTAATCTATGAACATAGAACTTTGTGGCCTAAAGTTACTCTATTAGATTACCTTTACTTAAATAGAGAATTACCTAGAGACATGGGAACTGCCTGCAGGTGCAGGATTCTCTTCGATTAGATTTAATCATTATTCTATACTGATGAAACTCTTTGGAATGTATTTCTGTTCACCTGATTCTTGTGGGTAAATCGGGAATTCTAATAGATATTTTATCATAGAGTAATAAACATATATATATATATATATATATATATATATTATAATTAATTACAAATGCTCAACGATCTTTTCTTAAATGTACAATTTTATTAATCAAGGTGATGTGATTAATCTTAATTAATAAAATTATGCAAATCACCCAACAAAATAGAAAAAAAAATTTCTTTAGATTCCAGAGGCCGAGCACTTTCAAACCCACAGCCCCCGTTGAAATGCCTTATGGGTTGCCCTTAACACTACTGCCCAACAGCCCACAGGCTGACAGGTGGCAGCCCATATGGCTGCCCCCTCCATTTTTTTTTAAATAAGACAAAAAAATCGGCCATTATGATGCCGTTTTATTAAATTTAGATTTATTAGTATCTCAAAATTGGTATGTTCTTTATACCTATTTTATTTTATTTTATTAATTCGAATGTCATAGGAATATAGCAGAAATCTTCTTCTTTGAATACTCTATTAACCCAAAAATATGGATTTAAAATTTTTCATGAGTTTCAAATAAATCTAAAACCCACAAATATAGCATTCTAAAAATCAGTCCTCCAATTAAATAAATAATTTAAACCAGGGGATGCCTTGATATTCTATTAAACCGCATACTTGACGCCATCTTTCTGAAAAATAATAAAGAAATAAAAAAAAATTCATAAAAAAATACAGTTTAAAAAATAATCCTAAATGTAATTTAGTTTTATTCACATCAGTAAGATAATTTAAAAAGTTTATTTTCAAGAGACATTTTCTAAAAATTTTAAAAACTGAAAGTGTCTTTTGAAGAGACATTTTTAACTTCTAAAACTAAAATTTTTAAAATTATAGAAAATGTATCTTTAAAAGACTATTAATTCAAAACTTTTAAATTATAGCGCAGATTAAAGACACTTTGGGTGATAATATTTCAATACCAAAGTATCTCTTCTGCTTAAATTTAAAATTTTAAATGATAGAAATTGTCCTTCAAAAGATACTCTCTGCCGATTCAAAACATTCAAAAATTACGTAAGACGTTTCTTTTAAACGACACTTTTAAGATAAAATTTCAATAATTCTGTAAATTGTCTTTAAGAGACAATTTTTAAAAACTCATAAAACTGAAAGTATCTCTTGAAGATACACTTTTAGCTTAAATTCAAATTTTTTAAAATTATCGAAAATGTCTCTTTCAAAGTTATTAATTTAAGCTGGGTTGATTAAAACTTTTAAAATTACGAATGCTACTTTTTAAAATATACTTTAATATAACATTTTAATAATTTAAAGCTATTCTTCAAAAGTTGATTCGCTTTTTAAGTTTTTAAAAAACGCTTATTTAAGAGATACTTTTGTAAATTAAATTCAAAATTCCTTGAAAGGTATTTTCAAGATACTTCTTTGATGTAAAATTTTCAAATTTTTTTAAAGTCTCTTAAATATACACATTTAGAAAATGTATTTCGAGAATACACTTTTCACGTGGCAAAAACTACATTCCATTTACCAATATTTCTAAACCTATATTATTCGGTTATGATTTTTTTATTTTCTTTACACTAATGTGTCAAAAGCTCCGGTGCAAGCCACAGCACGTTTTTTTTTTATCCTCTTGTATAACCATAGTAGATAATATAACATTAATAGGTATGCGGTTCTGACTTAAACATATTAATTTGAAGATAAGACTAACTGAATTTGGGGTGTAAAAGGATGATAGAATTACTTATGGTCCTCCCGGACGGGGGGGTCGATTCGGAAACAGGTGAAGACCCAGTATGGGAGGAGGGGGCACAGTGAGAGTTACTTCCACCTACTCCAATTTTACTTCCTTCTATTCCAATTTTACTTCCATCATTTCCGTCATGGTTTTCACCCTCTGCCATAACACATGCAATTTTACTTCTAATTAATCACTGCTGCTAGTGAAATTCTGAGGCTAACTATTAGTATTATATACAGGAGATTAATCACAAAGTCATGGCTTCGGAGTATTAACTATTAATTAGAGTCATACGTACCCGTTTTTGCTGTTTGAAGCAGTAGTGCTCTTCTTCCAGCTGCAGTGGATGGCAGCAAGAGGACTGAAATCAAGAGAATGCTGAGGAACACAGAATAATATTTTTCCATCATTCTCTCTCTTTCCCTCTCTCTCTCTCTCTCTCTCTCTCTTTAATATTCTCACTCTGTACGTACGTGGAATTTTCAGTCTTCCCTTAAAACCCGCAGCACGACTTCTCCAGCAAGAAATGTTCAAAGGGTAGACTTTGAATTAAAATTAATTAATAGATAAATAAAATAAATATATTGATTGGATGTTAATTTTCATTCAAATTCTACACATAGATTCAAAAAGAAGAATGCTTGAATCAAGCTTAAATTGCTTAATCAAGGAAGACAAAAGAGGGTGTTTTGCAGTGAAAAATATTTATTAGATTCTCACTGGCTGATGTTATTCCTAGTTTCTAGGGCCATTCACTCTTACCCAAATTTGGGGTCAGACCATTTTCTTATTTTCTTTGAATGAAAATATTGGCTATTGAATTTGAACTTAGTTTCCCTAAGAGACGGGGGCGAAAGAAGCTTCATACTCCATTTCCTACATTGGGACAAATCACTATCTACAAATTCCTACAACCGGCCTAGTCATTTTGGGTCTCTGTCAAGTTTCCTTTCCATTCAAAGAATAAATTTTTTGAAAACGGGCGGTCTGCCCCCTTTAGCACGGCCCTTTAAGACCATGAGATAAAACGGATAGGCTAATTTGATCATTTTTTTGGGTTAGATTTTGACTAATCCAACCTATGTCCTATACAGGCTGTAGGCAATATCAGTTCACAACGAAAATAATTTATATTTTAAAAACCTTTTTTTTATATTTATTTGTCAAAAAAATTAAAGAATAAAAACTAATGATAATTAATTAATTTTTCATATTGAATTGTCAGCAAAATATTATAGGAAAAATAATAAAAATTATATTTTAATATATCAAAGTATGCAAATGGTAATTTTCTATAATTATCCTCTCTTCTTTCTTTCCAAACAAAAAGAGATAAAAAAAAAGGGAAAATGAAAAGCTTTTTTTGTACTTGAACGTGATTTAATGCTTTTTCAACCTGACCACGGAAATAGACGTGCCATCGCTGCAGATAGATCAAGTCACTGGTCGGGGTTCCGTCGGTCTTCGACGCGCGCGCCATCGACTCGCACTTCTGGAATAGGGCCTCCTCTCGCAAAGACAAGAAAAGAAAGGCCGGCAAGTGCTACCGCAGTCAGCCCGACGCCTGCCACTTCTTCGGCAAAAAAGATGCATCGCTTAGAGGCGAATGTGAGCCATGCACCTTCACCGACTGCACACTGTATTTATAAAAGATATGCTTTTCCAATTGGATGGTGAATAGATTTTTTCCTACGGATGGGTATCGCCATTTTTATCGATATTGATTCTGAGAAGGATATGTAAAATAGCAGCTTTATTTTGGGATAATCTTCTCCTTCCTTATCAGGGATCCCACTTGATCCGCGTGACGAGTCAAGAGATCGCGGAATTATCTTACTTTCCTCACAAGTAGATTTGGGCTGATTCAAGGATAAGACGTTATCGTGATCATTCTATTTCTCCATATCGGGAAAGGATTTAGTTTAGTTTGTGGGCCTGGCTTCCCAATTACCCCGTTATCATCCTTTCGATGCCGGACGCCTCGCTTTTGGATTACGCTAGGACCTGGTGTCATCACCGGGCCTCTTCCTCGTCTCGGGCGAGGGCCATGAGCCTTATTTTTCAAACCCTATCAGAACGTATGATGTGTTTCGAATAAAAAAGAAAAGATGAATTGGTTTAAAAGAGACAAAAATAAAAGTTATTTGTAAATCTAATCCTTTACTTTTATAACCTTAAAATATACTCACTTTAGATAAAATTACCCCTCAATGTGTTTTTCCACATCACCCCCAAATGCTGCCATTCTTTTTTGTTTTCTTCTGGCTTTTCATTCATTCAAGATTCAAACTCGACTTCTTCCAAGCTTGTTCTTGTCAAGCCGCGGCACTTGAACAAATCCTCAGCGCGCGCCGTTCAAGTTTTAACACATTTTCTACTTATATCGATTTAAATTCCTTCGCGTTAGTATCCGAACAAACTCGCGGTGTCAAGTCATGTTTCTAACACATTTTCTATACACGCTTTAATTTAACCATCGTTGCTAAGATTCAAACAAACTCAAGCAGTGACGCCCCAAGTTTCTAACAAAGCTTCTATACATGTCGCTCTGACTTAACCATCGTTGCTAGTATTTAAAAACAAACTTGAAGATCTAAGTCTAGGTTTGTGACACAATAGCTATTTAGTTCGACTTAACTGTCAAGTAAGCTTATATTTGAACAAACTCGCTTAAGTAAGTTTTTTAGGTTTGTACAGAAGAATATTTGGGGACGACTAATTTCATATATTTGAACAAACTTGGTACCAAATCTTAGACTTAACCATTGTGACAAAGTTGTTATTTAGTATCAAATCTAAAAGAGAACTTTTGAAAGAGAAGAGCTAGAAACATGGAAGACATAAATATGGAAAGGAAAATTGAGGGAAAAGGAAAGTTGGAGGGAAATGAGAGTAAGTTGTCATAGGGTGGTTAAAGGGGTAAATTTGTCAAAATTGTTTGTGTTTTTCCTTCTTTTTTGGGTTTTAACAAAAGGGGTTAGATTTGCAATATTTTTTCCCATTTGTCTATTTTAAACTATAACCCCAAAAGAAAACCCTTTCCGAGTTTTGATCTCTCAAACCCTTCTCTAATGGGTGCCTTTTCTTTTTATTTTTCCATTTTCATAACAAATTCCATTTTTTTTTCCTTTTCAACCATCCCTTTTCCTGCAAAACCTTTTTGTGTTTTTTATCATCTTAACCTCCTCTTAGGATAAGGTATACAAATGTCATTGATATTTGACCATATGTCCAACTTGATCTTTAAACTTTTTTTTTTGGTCCAAAGTTTCTTGTCAACGGAGTGAACAGATAGACAAATGGACGTTTAACGCCATTGACGTGTCACTCACCAAAGATGTGACAAGCTAGTAAATTATGCCACGTGTGGGTGACACGTCAGTAGCATTAGACACTTGTTTGCCCATCAATTCACTCTGTTGACGGTAGGAGGCATATTTGAGTTACGGAACAAACATTAAGGGCAACATTAGACCCAAAAAATGTTTAAGAACCAAGTTAGACATATAGCCAAACATTAAAGGCATTTGTGTACCTTATTCCACCTCCTCTTTGATGGATTCTGAAAACATAAAATATTTGTGCTCTATGAGCCATGCGATTTTCTCTTGTGATAGTGTCTTGGTTCATGTTGCAAACAAGTGAAATCTACAACATAAATCGAAGAAACATGATGAAAGCCAATGAAGACTCGTGAACAATGGCGGACTACAACGGTGGTGGTGGTTGCAATGAAGGAGAAGAGCTCTACTACTCAGAGGATCAACATCACTCCATCCTCCTCATAGACCCTCTTACGTCATCAACGTTGTAGAGCATAACATTGACTTAGTTGGGGATGACCAAGATATTGTTAGAAAATAACCAGAAGGGCGATATACTTCAATGATGAAAACAATCATGAAAAAATCTTTAATGTCAAATCATCAAAAGCATAAGTAAACGTAAAGCGTACTCGATCCATAAATGGCCATGAAGACAGGTTATATTGATTCGATTTTCAAAGCTTGTAACCAAACTTAGCGCCTTCGGGTTATAATCTTCCAAGTCTTGTATGCAAAAGTCCTCCAATTCCTAATTAAGAGTTTCTTCTCTCTTGTAATAGGATGAAAGAAAGAAAAACGGTGTATATGACTTGTCGACCACAATCTATTTATAGTAAAGTCATGATACATAAGAAGAGTCATAATACATCCTTTAATTGATGATACATCTCTAGATTCATGATACATCCCTTTAAGAGGATTCATGATACATTTATTTAAGAGGATTCATAATAATCACCTTAAAAGGATTCATGATACATCACCTTAAAAGGATTCATGATACATTCCTTTTCATTAAGATTCACGACTTCTCATTTTTTATTTTTTATTTAGCCCATCATAAAATAATACATTTTGTATTTACACATTAAATGATCATACCAATTGTGCTGTAACTCCATTAATTGAACCTTATAAGATCACTTCATAGGAGTTACATATTTTAGATAGCTTTTCATACATAATCAATTGTATGTGTAGACCCACATATTGGATAAATATCCAATAGATATTACAGTGAAAGAATAAGAAGAAGATGAATAAGAAGGAGCATTAGAGAATAGGACGATGGAGAATGTAAAAGCAGATCTACAAGATTAGATGAAGAGCTTCTCGGGTTTTCAACACAAAAAGGGATAGGACTATTTATATGTGATCAATAAAAACAAAAAACAAAAAAAAAAACAGGCCAATCGGAATAGCTTGACTTGAACCTAAATGGGCTGCAGGCTTAGTTGAGCCAAGTCAGTAGACGCGGGTTTTATATGGGCCACCATATTTCTACAATAACCCTCCAAAAATGCAGCCCAAATTGGTCTTGCCCATTAGACTTCAGCTCATATTCTGAGCTCTAGTTTTGGTGTACCTATAAAATCAATTTCTTTTTTTGAATTTTTTTGATTTTTTGATTATGTTCAAAAGGGTACACACCAAAACACATTTCTCCTTAAGAAACGATTTACCATTTCCAATTTTATCACAAATAAATGGTATTCTTAAATGCCTATCAAAACATTATTTTTTTTTTACATTTATTCACTTTACAATACAACATTAATATAGTATTATGTTCTTAAATGCCAACTAAAACATTTTGCTTAACCTGATTTGTCTTTATTTTTTTTAAACTATAATTGTGTCCAATCACAACCTTATTTCTCAATAGGATTTATTTGTTTTTTTTTTCATTTTAAGTTTGAATATATTAAGACATTAATTATTTAGATTAAAATGACAATTTGTTTTATCAATATTAGGACTGTGTATTTTCCCTCGTTTAAAATTTGTAAATTGATGTCAAAATTGAAGTTAAAAAAGTAAGAAGAAATAGAAAATAAGTTTAAAGTTAATATAATACTTTTTATATCTTTTTAATTCATCTCAATTATTTCTAACACTATATGAAGATCAAATAATGTTTAATTTTTTTTTTTAATTTTGACTAATTTAACTATATTTAATTTTTATTGTATTTTTCATGGTAAAACTAAATATACAAATTTATTTTTCTTACCATTTATTTTTATTCCTTAAGGGAACTAAATATAACTTCCTATCATACAATTAGTTTGTAATTAGCACCTTAGAATGATGAAATTAATTGGGATCTATACACAAATTTTGTCCGAAATAAAGTAAAATAATCTCCTTATAATTTCTGGTTGTGTTATATATGACTTAAAATACTAAAATGAATATCTATAGAAATAAAAATAAAAAATCTATTTAATATTAACAACCTTGAGATAATTAGGTTTGGAAAACTACCTTTGGAGCATCTGAGCAACTCAATGTACTCATAATGAGTTATAAAACTAGAAACGAGTGTGTGTAAGAAATGAAATAAAATAAATGTATAAAGGAGAATCGAGAGGATCAAAGAAATTAGAGGAGCTTATTTGATTTATTTACTTGTATTTATACTCATTTTTAGTGAAAAAAAAAACTCATGTGGCATTCGATAGAAATGCTTTTAATGGGAATAATTGTTTCCATTTCATTTTTAGTTCATAAAAAGTAGTTGGAAAAGTTATATGCATATTATAATTCGGTTTAAAAATTAATAAAGTTAAACAAAATTCATTTGAACATTTTTTAATTTATATTGGAATAAGCAACTTGAAATTATAAAGGCTTCCAATTTTATTCACTAAATAAAATGATCATTTACATGCCTATTGATAGAAAAAATACAATACAAAAGATACAGGAAATATAGAATAAATTAAAAACGTATGCATGACATGTGGAGGAATCCAATTAAATTTATAAATTTAAGTTTTTTAAAGAACAACTTCAACAATTTAATATCCTTCCACATATATCATTATTTGAATTTGTTCCTTCAAATAGAATTTAATATTTAAAACTATGTTTGCTGAATACGGTTTTCAACACATGTGGAAGTTAGTTGAAAATGATCATTTCATACCATTGTCTACAGACGATATTGATGTTGATGAGGAAAATGATAAAGATAAGGAAGATGCCTAATAATGATGAATATTGTGGTTAAAGAGAAAAGCTTTGATTTGATGATGGTCCAACAAGTTATGGAATCTGAAAGAACAAGACATATGTGTAAAACTTAGGAAAAATTTATTTTTTCTGAAAAATGACAAAAACAAAGAAAAATCGATTTAAACTGACAGTAGAAAGCCTAAAAAATTCTCTAGATCCTGATGATCTAAAATGCACTTCACCGTTGGATTCGTCACTGAATCTAGCCAATTAAAATTTTCACAAATTCAAACAAATTTCTGATTTTCACGATTTTCTGGTAACGAGTGCTCAGCTGGACTCCCAAGGTGAACTAGATTTTATTTATATATCTGAGCTAGGGAATTAAGAATTGCTAGACAAAATAGATAAAATTAGTTTTGGGGCAAACAATGAAGGGATTGGGGGAGGGGATTGAACCTTCTTCAATCCACAGAGTTCGTTTATTCAATTGCCTACAAGAATGGAAGTTCATCTACTCGACGAGGGCTATGTGTGGGTACCGAAAACATGGGATATCGCCGAGGATTCAAACAGAGTTCGAAATCAAAGTTTCGTTTAAGAAGTGTTCACGGGACTTCCTAGAGTTTCTTCTACGCTCCAAGAGCAGAGAGTGATTCTTCCTACTTCTCGTTTATTTTCCATTCTGTGGGTTGTTTGGTTGAGTTTAATGCCCTAAGGGGTTGTTTGGCAAAATATCGGTTATGGGAATAGTGTCTGCTTTTGACTCCATATGATGCCCCGTTTTTGGGGCTTACTGGTTAGAAAATGGAGAATTTGGACTCAGCATCCTTCATGGAAATCAGAATGCATCGCTGAACTTTGATGTTAGCTTTGAATCATCTAAATCGACCTCTATAACCCAAGTTATAGTCCGCTTTCTGTGGATCATGACAAAGGTCCTCGCTTTCGTCGAACCTACTCAGCCCATTGACCGATTTTTAGTTGGAAAAAATGAGAATTTGGACTAGTATCCTTCAAGGAAATCAGACTTATCCGAGAACTTGATGTTAGACTTTTGAATCACCAAAATCTAATTCTCTATAACTCAAGTTATGGTCCGTTTTCCGAACTCCGCTAAGCAACTTAGGCTGTTTGAATGATTTGTGTCCGTATTTACACAATTGAGAGGCATATGATCGTAGTATATCATCGCTGAATCGAGTGACATACCTGCTGAAATTGTGTAGTCAAACTGCGGTGTTCCAATGATTTGGCTTGTGATGCTCAGGTATGAACAAGGCCATCAGATTAGTGCTTGGTTGTGCTATTCGAGGACATGTCACAATTAAGCCTGTAGAATGTGTCATCGCTTGATTGGTGATGACTTGTAGATGTCAATATATGTGTGTATAATAGACATGTATTATGGTTTATTTGGAAATCAGATGTTAATTGATATGATTGTCCAAATGATGCATGGGTATTATGCATGGTTTAAATGTCCATATAGCACTCATCACATATATGGCATGGTATAGGCATGGCATGGCATAATTGCATTTCATATGCACGGGGACATCGATTAAATGGTTGTACGCATGCCTGGCCATAATCATTCATCATCTTTGTGAGTGGGTGGTGAGTTTCAAGATTTTGACTACGTCCAACTGAAAGTCTCACGTGCATTTTTATAGCTTTGAATAAAGTTGTTTATCGGAGACTATCCAATGCATTTGAATAAAGCGGTTTATCGAAGACTATCCAATGCTTTTGAATAAAGCGGTTTATCGGAGACTGTCTAATGATTTTGTATAAAGTGTTTTATCGGAGACTGTCCAATGCTCGACAAAGCAATATCTTAAACTCCGTCCAATGCTTTTGAATAAAATCGTTTATCAAGCACCGTCCAATGCTTTTTGAATCAAGTTGTTATCTAGATTGTCTAATGGCTTTAATAAAGTGTTTATCTAGGATGTCTAATGAGTTTTAAAACAAAAAGCCTTTATTAGATAAAGGGTCATCGGGTGAAATTACCAACGACAAGTTTTTGCTAATTTCTAAGATAAGTACGTGTGAGGGAGTCCGTGAGGACTGCAAAGAAAAGGCATGGTGAGTGACACTTCATTCATGGCATATAGGCATTCCGTATAGAAACCGTATTTTTACTTGAAATGTTCGACATTACGCGAACATGACATTGAATGTGCACTTAGCGGAGTGTACTTATAGGAGTTCTCATCTTTACTGGGCATTGCTCACCCCGCCGTGGGACCATTTCAGCAATGTAGTATCCAGTGGGACGACGCTCACTGGCATCGCAGCTTGCGAAGAAAGTCGGTTAGGCTTGTAATTAATTTTTTGTAAAAAGCTTGGAAAACTAGTTTAGCTTGTATTTTATGTAAAAAAATTAAAATACTTTGGAACAACCTTGTTCTAATTTGTAATATTTGTAAGATTGCTGTAATTAAACTCGAGACTATGGTAATTAGTCCTCAGATATTATGTATGTGGATGAGTGGCCCAAAGTAGGGGCTTACTTTTCACCATAATTGGACCCAATGAGATCATTATATTATATCAGCCATGTTACAGTTTTGTAATGTGCTGTATTTTGGGTAGAGTTCCCCGTACAAAAAAGACTTTGTTTGATTTTCAGCAAATCATAGGTTCCAAAAGGTGATTAATGGTGGGTGTCTGCTACCCGACATCCACTAATCTTCCGCGGTTGACGGCATCTGTCAACAGACCCTCGGGTTTCAAAGTATCACAATATGAACCTTGAAGTTGGTGCTAGGTCAAATGATCCTAATGTTGAAGTTGAGGTTGAAAATACATAACTAGATGTCTCCCCACATGACACTTAAGTTAATATCTCCAATGACAATGTAGAGGCAACAATTGCACTATTTCATACCATGTGCCACCTACACCACAATTTTTGAATATGGATAGGGTAATTAATTGTGTTGTAAGTGATTGGACTCTATGGGAAAACCTAACTTTAGGAAATATTGATGGAGAGTTGTTGATTAACTAGATATTTCCCTCAAAAGCATATTTGCAGCATGTTGTAAAGATGTATTCCATAAGGTCGCACCATGAGTTTGATGTTTATAGATCAAATGCAAGTGTATTGGTCCTCACAGTATATGAGTTCTCATACATGTGTTAATTCATGTATTAATCAAGATCATTCACTGTTGGATTCTAGCTTTGTATTTGAGTTGGTTGAAACATTGGTGAAAGCACAAATGACTATTACCGTTGCTACAATTCAAGATGTTGTTGTAGAATATTTTGGTTACCATATTTAAAATAAATTTTTATTACTAAAGAATTTTTTTTAAATTTACCAATAATTACAATTAAAAACATGAAGGATTCAATTATAAATCGTAATTAGAACCTGGGACTTGGTTCAAATATGAAGCCATAGTTTTAAGGAGTTTGCACTCATGTGACTAATCAAGCCTTGAATGATCATCAATGAAAATTCTTATCTAGCGCAAATTTCTGATGTAGTCACTGTCAAACCACGTAAAATATTATGTGTGCTTTTATTTTACTGCATATATTTTTTCTCTAGCTAGCACACTGATCATCCCACACAAAGTTCAGATAGATTGCACGAAGTTTTCGGACTTCACACATTAGAGTCCAAACACACTCAAAACGGTGCCTAGGAACACACACATATATTTGTCAATTTCCATTCTTATTTTTCATAGAATGAAATCATCAATTTGATTCCACTCCTAGTGTTTGTAATACTAGGAATTTGAATGAAAAAAAAAAAGAACAATAATATCATATCATATGATTTTAAATAAAAAATTTTATTTCATTTTGAAGGGAAAATGTGCATAAATGCTATTGACGGATAGCCATATGTCAAATTTAGCCTCTGAGTTTTTTTTTTTTTTTTTCCGTTTACAACGACAAGTGTCCCTACTTTGTCAGAAATTATCCATGTCCTCACAAGTATATCTACATTATTACTGACAAAACGCAGCCTATCCACATGCGATTCCATCTTAATGGCGTTTTAACACTTATATGTCTATTTGTGTAAGTTCGTGACATCATGTGTATGAATGAGCTACGTTACTAAATTCGGAAGCACTTATGGACAGAAAAAACACCCATGGACTAAATTGGACATACCACTACTATAGTTTTTTATTAACTAATAAGATTAAACAAATCATATATAATTTAAAAATAACCATAAAAAATCATATAACCTCATATACAAAAATTATATATATAAATTAATAAAAATTCCTATTTTGAAAATAACAAATTAAAAGATTACATTTATATATTATTTAATAAGCATCATATCCAATGAAATTAGAAATATATCAATATTCCC
This sequence comes from Tetrastigma voinierianum, assembly GCA_016808115.1. Classification (NCBI taxonomy): domain Eukaryota; kingdom Viridiplantae; phylum Streptophyta; class Magnoliopsida; order Vitales; family Vitaceae; genus Tetrastigma; species Tetrastigma voinierianum. Next base: position 55,724 of record JAEQBH010005880.1, on the reverse strand, counting down.
TCAATTATCACTCTCTTTTCCAAACTAATTTAAATGTAGTTTGATTACTGCCATGGTTTTACTCCAATATCTACTTCCTCAAGTCATAAATTCCGATTTTCACAGTTCATTATTTAGATCAAAGTCTTATATAAAACATATCCAAATTTCAACGCAATCTAACGGTTGAATAAGGAGAACAAAGGCTTACACTAAACTTACAAAAATTGAAACCGATTTCAAAAACTGCTTATTCTAAATGAGTATAACTCTCATCTGAAACCTCTAAACATGATCTGAACCATTCAGATTGTACATCATTCTCCTATCTCAAATATATCCAAAATTAAAAGCAATCCAACGGTTGAATAAGGAGAATGAAGGCTTACACTGATCTTACCGAAATTAAAACTAATTTCCAAAACTGTTTTCTTCAAACAAGAATAACTCTCAACTAAAACCTTAAAACACGATCTCCACCGTTCTGATTGTAGATCATTCTCTTATCTCAAATAGATCCAAATTATAAAGCAATCCAACGGTTACATAAGGAGATATCATAAATCTCCCAAAATAGTACAAACCTTTTCTACTATACTCTTTGCCTCTCAAAGATTTTCTTCAATTTCTAAACACATCACATGCTTCAAAACTATAGAGGGAAAAAGAAATACTTACTTGGGGTGGATTTTTCTCTTCTCAAGCTTAACATCCTTCTTGAAACTTTAGCTCACTTATCCTCTCCTTTGAGAGAAAATGAAGAAGGTTAGATCAGGTAGAAACTTCGTCATGTTTTTCTTTCTTTTTGTAAACATTTATATTTTTGTTAAGAGTCTCCTTCCAACTTCAAAACTTGCATTTTAGCCTCTTCTCATTTTGGAATTTTTTTTTAATTTAAGGGTATTACAATTATAATATATATTTTTCTTAATAGAAAGCATTAAAAAAAAACCAAAAGCTAAATATTTCGCTTTTATATATTCAAGCAAAATTTCAAAATTCAACAATAAGTTATGAAAAAGTTAAAAAACAAAGGGGTTCAATGCTGAAAGAAAATTTGCTTTTAGCAAAAAGACAAAAAACAAACGCCACCTTAATTTCTTTGAATTGAATTATTGTCTTTTGAATTAAACTTAATTAGCGCAAGAGATGAGAAAGGATAAATTTGTGTCATAGTCACACCATTTGCTTGGGCTTTTCGAATGAAATTATCAAGGCTATTGAATTTAAAACTTAATTAGTAAAAGAGATGGGAAAGAGAACATACTCCATTTCCTACAAATAATTAGCATTTTGCCTACAAAATCATGGATTCGGAGTTGTTCGAGTCAAGTGAAGCAAAACAAATAGTCTTGCCTGAAATGATGTGGAGATAGCAACCAGCGTACTTCCTGAATTTGCAAGAAGAGGACGACAATCAAGAGAGTGAAAACAAGCATAAAATAATAGTTTCTCATTAGTGGGTGTTTAATACATTAGAATAGAGAATGAGAATGATGGATTCATTTCCGTTGGGTTTAGAATTGATACTATCTTCGTCCCCAGTGTTTCACAATAAGATATCTACTTCGAAGTTCAAGTTTGATGAAGATTTGAATGTTTGAACATGAAGTCCTTGGAAGTAGTCCCGACTAGGGCAAGGACGTGCCAGTTGTGAGAGAATAAGATGTTTGGAGTTGATCTGGGACTCTTGGAGCCCAAGGTAACTAGAAGGAAGAAATTGAAGAGGTCTAGGACTTCTCTGGATGATATGAATTATGTTAAAGGTTAGAAAATCCACATAGAAGATAATCTCTTGAATGAAATTTGAACAAGAAGGAGCCTACTCAGGTTATGATTATGCCACATGGTTTGATGCAACAAGAATCATGATAAGGGAAGGATTCTTCTTGGAATAGGACTCAATCTACAGACCCGATTCCTAAGCTGAGATTAGAATGGTGTACGACTCTACTCAAAAGAGGACTCCTCTAGTCTCTTGACTTATAGGAAGAAGCATTAGAATAAACTAGGATTTATCTGATAAAATCAAGAAGATATGATTGTCAAAACTATCAAACTAGAATTAGAAACAAATTAGGTTTCTATTCTAAAGAAGGTACTTGGGTTGCAAGTTTCCTTATTCCGTTAGGATAGCTTAAAAGAAAGTACAAAAAATAGAAGGTAGAATCTGGAGTCATATTAGGATAATGATCTAGCCAATTACTAGGGCTATAAATTCAAGGTGTTGGAAGTTACTCATCATAGATTCTACAACAGATTTTGGAGAAGAATGAGATCTATCGGGACATGCTGAAGGAGTGCAGAGTGCAGATACTCAGTTGAGGTATTGCACGTTAAAAGCCTTTCACCTTGTTTGAAAGATGATATTCTTTATTTTCATATTTTATTGATGTAATGTAGGTTATAGGATTATTGTGATGCTAGAGAGAAGTGTGAAACTCAGAAAATAAGATTTTGGATAAAGGGTAAAAAATAGTAATTCGGCTGAAAATGCGAAATTTCCTAGATCTCGGATGGCCAAGCCGGACTTCCGCAGTTGAAATCGTCTCGCTAAATTTAACTACCACGTCGAATTTGGTGGGTCGGGTGGTCGGGATTCACGTTTTTCGGCGTGGGGTGTCGGATGACACGCTATGGTAAGGTGGGGGGATGCCACATGGCATCCTAAGGAAACGACACCAGCAAAAGCCATGTGGTCCACTTGAAAGAATGGCTCACAATGAGCCATGTGTGGGAAAAGGAATTCCATGGCCCATATTGAGCCATGTGGTGGATGATGTCATAAAAAGGAAATAAAGAAATAAGGAATAAAGGTGGAAAAATGAGGGCCACCAATATGGTTTGAGGAAATGGGGAGGAAATTTCCTCCTTTTGACCGAATGAGTGGTTGCTCCAAAAAGGGAGAGAAAATTACCAAAGGAGAAGAGAAAATGAGGAGAAAATGAAAGGAAAATGAGAAAGGAGAAAAGAGAAAAAGAAAGAAAAGCAAAAGGGAAGGAATAAAGGAAAAGCATTAAGGAGGAAGAAAGGAGATCTGATGGCCAAACATGGAGAAACCACAGAGGAAACGTCGACTTCTCTTTAGAATATCGAGGCGTCCAGGCGTCGGCGGAGTCTTCGGGACAAGAAGGGAAACTGCTCTACGCGGAGAGGGCTTCGCGTGAGTGCCGGATTGAAGGAGTTTCCACAAACTCCAAGAGGTAGGATATTTTCCTACTTGGTTTACTTTTAGCCTAAAGGATTTATAATGGTAGGGGTTGCTTGTGGGAGGCCATGAGAGGCCATGTAAATTAGTTCCGAGTCTTGGGACTAAGGGGTATGAATTTCATGACCGGTTTCACGGACTGTGGGAGTTAGGGTTTCATTAGAAACTGAAAGTTTCTAGGTGTGGTGGTTTGTTGTTGTGATAATAATGCTTGGAACCGGATTGGTTCATGTTGTGAAGGGACGGTGAAGTGCCATTGAATGGTCTAATTTTGAGACCCTAGTTGTGTTATGGCTTGCTTGGAATAACATACGATTATTGGAAATGTGAAGTTGATGCATGCTATTTAATGTATTAACATGGTTTTACATGGAGGTGAGTGCTATGTATAAATTATAATTTTCCATGGGTTGTAAATGTTTCATGTAGTGCTCATTCATGCATGTAACATGAGGAAAATGCATTGGCATCATGCATTTCATATGCACGGTCACATCGCGTCGGTCGTTGTGGAGTGCGGGGTATGGATTTTATTTACAGTGTTGGTAAGTAGATTAGAGTGAACTCGAGGAAAAAATGGGACAAAGTCCAGGTAGAGATTCACGGGTGTGTAAGATGATCAAAATGATAAATTACATGTTTTGGGCGGAACAAGTTGGGGTAGATCCCCCGGGTGAAAGTCCCAAATGTTATTCACGGTTAGACATGAATCCCGGTGATGTAAGTTCGTGAAAATGTTGAAAAGGCGTGCGGCGTCTACGATTGTAAGCCGGAAATAAAGTGGCCCACAAAAGAAAGAGGAAAAGAAACAAAATCAGGTTTTGATAAATAAAAATTTGGAAGTCAATGGTTTGGTGTGGTGTCAAACACCCAGGTAATTTGGTTTGTTTCCACTTGGCATTCCAGGTGTGAGGGAGTCGGTTGGGACTCAAGTCGTGAGCATGAGGGTTTGCATCTCATGCATAATATAGACATTTCATATAATAGTAAATAATTGTATGGAATGTGATTGATTGTTTATATATGCCATTGCATATGCATTTTAGGTGGGGAGTAACCCTTATAGGAAACTTTCTGCGGGCTTTGCTCACCGTCGTGGGACCCCCTTTTAGGTACGAGGGGACTATCCGGGAGGCAGTGCGCGATGAGGTAGCTTTTTGAGAAGAAAGAAGCGAGGAAATGTGGCTTTTGAGTAAATATTGTAAATATGTACTCATCTTTTTGTAGAGCAGGCATGGAAACTATGAGAATATAGTTGATTATGTTGTTGTTTTGTAATTATGGATGTATGGGCCCATGTGGCTATTTTGCTCATGTTTGTGTCTCGTAACCACCCGAGGCGTGTGGGCTCAGTTGACGGGTAGTCAACAGACACCCCGGGTTTGGGGCGTCACAGGAATGAAGAGAGTTTATTTTGAATTCCACTATGAGTGATTAAGTTTCAAGAAGGGTCGTGGGTAGAGAAGGAGTTTCGTACCACATAGACTAATTGTATACCTTGAATCAGATCAATGAAAATCCTTGCATCTGGGTACAACCTCGTGGACGTAGGCAATTGTCGAACCGCGTAAAATATTATGTGTGCTTTTATTTTACTCCATATATTTTTTCTCCGGTCTGCACATTGACCGTCCCACACAAAATTCAGATAGATGCACAAAGTTTTTGGACTTCCAACACATTAGAGTCCGAACACACTAGGGATGGTGTCTAGGAACACGCATATATATGTCGTTTTGCATTCTTATTTTTCATATAATGAAATCAATAATTTGATTCCACTCCTAGTGTTTGTAATATTAGGAATTTGAATGAAAAAAAAAATGACAATAATACCATATCACATGATTTTAAATAAAAAATTTTATTTCATTTTGAGAGGAAAAGATTGTGTAAATCCTCTTACATTGATAGCCGTAAGTCCAATTTAGCTCTCTGAGTTTTTTTTTTTTTTTGGTTCACAACCACAGGTGCCCCGACTTTAGTGTCGTAGCTCATCCATATCCCCGTTGTCACAGATTTGCACATATGGACAAATGGGAGCTATCCATACGACGCTCCATCTTAATAGCGTTTTAACGCCTATATGTATCTATTATGTAAAGTTTATAAACTTAACGTGTATATAGAGATGGCCTAAATCTTAAATGTTAAGAGCTACTTATGAATAGAAAAAACACTCATTGATAAAAATTGGACATCTGCTTTGTAAGTCATGACAGTTTATACGCTATCCCTGTTTAAATAATGGCTTCCTTCTATAGTTTTTTACTAACTAATAAGATTAAACAATAATATATAATTTAAAATAACCATAAAAAATCACATATAACCTTTTATATACAAATATTTAATCATTCACTTTATACAAAAATTATATATATAAATTGTAAAAATTTTCTATTTTGAAAATTACAAATTAAAAAAAAGATTAAATTTTATATATTATTTAATAAGCATCATATCCAATGAAATTAAAAATATATCAATATTCCTTTAATTTGAACCATGTAAGTTGTAACCCTTCCCATTTTTTTGAGAGACTTGCATGCCCTTGACAAGTGGACGGCGGTTTTTCAATTTAATTTCAACAATTTACATATTAATTTATTTTTTTAATCTGGCATGTCCCTTCAGCTTCGGGTTCGATTTTTCTTTATAAGAATGACCATCACTACTGTCTTTTACGGATTAGGGTGACATATGTACTTGTTCTCTCCAACATTGACCCAGGTCAACTGGTGTCTGGTTTACACGTTACTATTCTATTCCTTTCCACCAATGAAGAATATTATGAAAAAAAAAATAAAAAAGCACCAAAGGGCAAAAATATGTGAAAATATTTTAAGTTAAAGGAAAGGGTTAAAATAAGAAAATTGTTTTAGTTTTTGAACGTAGCCACACGTCGCTTGGGTCTGATCAAGCCCACCAGGTTCAAGGCTCGTGAATTTGAATTTGTGGACCTTAAGAAATGCAAGTTTGATCGACCCCATTAGCAGATCAACCGGCCTATAGAGGCCCCGCGAATCAGGCACTTGGGCCCTATAATTTCTCCGATGCGGGTGGTGTGTTCTCGCTAAACGTGTATGAGTGGGTGGCTCGAGTTCGAGAGGCGGAACCTACGTGGTTGATCAAGCGATAAAGCAAGCCAGCTGTTTGAAAATCTTTCAAATCCAAAAACGCTTGAGTAAATAAAAGTCAACTAGACTTGGATTTCTAGCCTAGAATGATCTGCGGGGTTTCAGTTGTATATATGTAAACTAATAATAATATGTAAGATAATCGAGGCGAAACGAAAATCATCATGTGAGTTTAGAATATTCAATTTAATTACTAATCTAATACTTAGCAGTTAGATATTACCTTGTGAATTTGCGATATGCACTGAAGCATGAATCTTAAACTACTCCCTTCGAGGTGATGGAGCAGCGTGTGGGGCGCTTGAATCACTAAGAAATGATTGCTTTTTCTCTGGCTATTCTCCTCTTGATTCAGATTCAGATCTAGATCTAGATCTAGGGTTGTATTATCTTACTCTATTTATAGAGTACAAACCCTAGAATACTTAATAGCCATTTGGGCGCAATGCTAGTGACCACATTAATACCCAGCCAGACCCATTTAGTGTTTTTAAGCAACTTGGACTTGCTTGTATAGCAAAAATTCAGCAATCTCCCACTTCTTGCAAAAACAAGTCCGGGTTCCTTTCTTATGGCGCGATATCGGGTTCCACCATTAATCTGAGCTAGTTTGGGGATCTACGGTTATCATTAATCAAGGCTCCTCATAATTGCCAGAGAAATTATCTAATCGGTCCTTGTTATTCCTAAAATCCGCGGTGAACTCAGAAATTAATAATATTGTCAATGTATTATTTTTCTCCTTTGTAAATATCAATAATTAATTGATAAAATTTTCCTGTCAATCATTGATTATTTATTCTCGCGATTTATCGGTTTACCACAATGGATAAAATGCAACGCGGTGACTTCGCATCAAGTCTTTGAAACATATTAAAGAGGATGTTTCAGCACAGAATTTATATTTGTTTATTTCATAAATATCGACAATTAAATAATCTTGCTCCCCAAATCATCAGATGATGGTCATTGAATAAAGGCCTCCCTTATTGACCTTTCAAAGAAAGAGCGATAATCATTTAAATACCTATCTATAATAAACTCGGGATTAAGAGAAGAATAATAACGAAATATTGCTTGAGATTTATTTTCTTTTACAGAAATTTAACTTTAAATAAATCTGACTTTGATCCTATCAATGCAAGCATAATTTGCACCAATATTTTATAACCAAGACATATTATTTCATAAAATATTGCAGTCTAAATAAAGAGCCCAACTTTGTTTTGATGTTGTGTCTTGATAGATTAATTATGAAAACCTATGATCATGTCTTCTATGAACGTATTCATATGATCATATACTCTACAATTAATCCGGACCTTATACGCAAAATATCAGTGTGCACAATAATATGAAGGAAGTACTGTATTGTATTAAGGAATAGAGAAGCTCTCCCAGAAAATATAATAGCATATGTCTTGTTCTAAAAAAAAACACAAATAAACTCCCATTTGCCTTAAAACAAGTGCGGTAGACTCTTAACGCCCGCATGTCTACATGTTTCTTGGCTCGAGCAATTACATTGTCTTTGTAAAAAAATGGGTCTGCTAAATTTTCCTCTGTTCTTGAATCAATATCCCCTTGGAAATCTGAGTCTGTATAACCAATAGTTTCCAGACTCCCACTAGAATATACTAGCATATAATCTCTTGTTCTCCTTAGATATTTGGGAATATGCTTCAATGATCCAATGTTATTACTTCTCCTGGATCGGATTGATCACAGGCAACTATTCCCAGCATTGTAGCGGATATCTGGCCTGGTACACATAAACAGGACTACCCTGCTGTAGAAGCAAGGTATCTGCTCATACGTTCTTTTTGCTCGAGTTTTGATTGCTCCTTAGAAATATGAACTCCATGTCGAAGGGGTAAAGTTCCCTTCTTGGAATTTTCCATCTTGAACTTAGCTAAATTTTATCTATATATAAAAGCTTGAGATAATGCAGACACCTTATTCTTAGGTCTCGTAGAAGTTTGATTCAAGAGTATAGTTGGCTTCTCTAGTCTTTTCATATCAAATTGCTTTTGCAGCCATCCTTTTACACTTGATAACACCTCTATGTCGTTTAGATTAGTAAAATGTCATCACACGTAAAGGACTAAGGAAGAGTACTTTTGTACTTAGGATCCTTTTGTAAACACAAGGTTCATCAGGACTTTTCTCAAAAACATATAAAGTTATGGCTTGATCAAACCTAATGTTCCATGTTCTGGATGCTTGCTTTAGTCCATAAATGGACCTTGGCAACTTACATGCCATGTGTTCTTTCCCTCTAGTTATGAACCCTTCTGGTTGCTGCATGTAGATGTCCTCTTCTAAACTGCCATTCAAAATTGAATTAGTGGCTATTTAGTAGGGATTGTTTGCATCGTTAAGTCTATCACAGGAATTATTTTTGTTTGTTTTTATATATTTAGCTAGGATTGGTCCTAGCTAAAATAACAAGGACCAAATTAGAGTCGCTATTGGTGACCTTAAATTGCTATTATGCATGTGCATTTAGTTAGGGATTTTTCCTAGCTATTTAGCTAGGGATTGTGTCCGCGTCGTTAGTCGATGCGAATTATTTTTGTTTTGTTTTTATATATTCCAGCTAGAGTTGGTCCTAGCTAAAATAACAGGGACGAATCCGTCGCTATTTATGCCCATGCATTTAGCTAGGGATTTTTCCCTAGCTAGTTAGTTAGGGAATTTTCCCTATCTAGTTAGCTAGGGATAGTGTCCGTCGTTAAGTCTATAGCTAATAATTTTTTGTTTTGTTTTATATATTTAGCTAGGGATTGGTCCCTAGCTAAAATAGCTAGGGAAAATACCGTCGCTATTGGTATGATCAGTGGACCTTTCAGAGGGTTGCATCCCGAAACAGCAGAGAATGGACTGAATGCAGAAGAACGATGTCGATATAAGAAAGATAAATACTTTGGTGATTTAATGGCCTGGCACACAGGCTCCGCTCAGAAATAACTTGAGTAGGGTTTGGGGAGCTTCATACACCATAATCGGTGGAATTTAGGGTTTATGAGGCATTGCGAAGATGGAAGAAGGCGGGGAGGAAGAGAGAATGGAGGGCGTGTTCTCGTCATCCATTCAACAATCCTTGAGAAGAAGCTTGGGCTGGATAGCGGGTTTGGTCTTGGGCCCAATCACCAATCATTGGGCCTGGGCTTAGTGATTGGGCATTTCTTGAAAAGGCTTTGGGCATAGACATTTTTTGGGTTTCAGAAATCCAATTTTTTTTTACATCCATTCGCTAAATTACAATGTTGTAGTATTCTATTATAACGAAGACAAGTGTTTTAAAAATCGGTCGGATCAGTTTGAGCCCCAGTGAACTTTCAATCAAGTTTAATCGGGATTTAACCATCTAAATTGTGAATCGTTAAGCTTTCGATTTAGTCACCAGTGATTTTAAAACCCCGGTAGAGCCTCTGAACATGATTATTCCTTATGCTCCAACCTTTTAATCACTTAGACCCTCATTGGCAAATCCAAATTTTTATAAATTACATATTAATTAGAAACCGGTCATATGATATGAAAAAAATAGAAAATAGAGATTCGATAAAAATCTATGGCACTTCTTTCATTGGCATGTTATAATTTGGTGGTTTCGAGTTTGAGTTATGAGAATACAGTTATATTATGTGGTGGGGATTTACCGCTATTGTATTCCCTCTCGGCTTATATAAGGATTAGTTTTTGTGTGATACGACTTAAAAACAAGCCGTATAAGAGTTTTGAGCCCACTCACTAACATCTCTAGTTTGATAAAAAAACCTAACCAGATGTTATGCATTAAAATTATAATTATGACAACAATAACATGGTAGTATTTACAAATGCTTTACAAAATCAAATTAAATAAAAGCTTTAAATAATATTTTTATAACTATTTTGACTCATTTTTTTTTTACAACTACACACTTTAATTACAAATGTAACCAAGCTGTTCTCAAATCTAACAAATGAAACTGTTTAAATGTCACAAGAAAAGGAGTTTTCAAATAACTACAAATGATACCTAGCTAAATAAAAAAAATAAAAAAAAATAAAACTACCCCTATACTAATAAAATAGAAAAGATTTTTTTTAGAGAAAATAGAAAAGGTATTTAGAAATTTAGAATAGCTAGAAATATGGTAGTTTTTGAAAATTATTTATTTTTTTAAACAAGTATAACAGGGAAAATCATGTTTTTTATTTTTTTGTTTTGAAAAATAAGAAAATATTAAATTAAAAAACATAAAAATTATATTTTATGTGTTTCAAAAAGCCATTTTCAAGAATAGTTTTGAAAAATGGAAACTGATTAATAACATTACAAAGAGTAATTAGTTATAGATGTCGCATGCACGGCTTAAAAAAACAAGGAAAGAAAAAGGAAAAAGAAAAAAAGTAGAAAATTTGCAAAGCTGTGGAGGCCCGGCCTGAAACAAAAAAGGCAATTTGGGCGGAAGGTAGTGTGATTAGAATAACGTATACTTAGCGCAAACATGAGCTTAAACCTTATATTTTCTCTTACACGCCTTACCTAAATATCCGCATTCTCTCTCTCTCTCTCTCTCTCTCTCTCTACTCTCTCTCTCTCTCTATATATATATATATATATATATATATATATATATACTATATATATATCATTTCTGGAGAAGAAAAAGCCTAAGTCCCTCTTCTCCACACTTGGCTTGGCGCGAGACTCTTGCCGCTTTTGTTCACGAGTAATATGAATTTATTGATTTATTTTATATATTAGCTTTAATTCAATTTAGAGCTTTTTTTAAAGCGGCCGTGATCGAGTCTTTGTTGTTGGGTTCGTCGGTATAGTGGATTATGAAAGGCTTTGATTCTGAAATGTTTTTGTTTTGTATGCGATCACGCGCAAGCGGGCGGTGAAAGAATTATTGGATGTTGTATAGGGTTTCTCTCTCTTTTTATTTTTTTTCTCTTTGGGTGTGTTTTTGTTTATGATTCCTATTGTTGTTTTTATTTTTTCGCTAAAATGCTAGGAATACGCCAATTGCGGGAAGCTCCGTCACATCCTTGTTTCTGAACATACTTTCTATGATATGTTTCTTTAATTCCTTCTTTCAGAACCGACCCTTTCTTTTCTTAAGCCTTTGCTGTTTTTATTGAAATTTCTTCAGATCTATTTACATGCTTCTTGTCTCAGTCAGTTTTCTTTAGCAAGCTGTCTTTTGATTCTTGATTTTCGCATAAAATATTGTGCAATTCGTAATACGTGGTGTTCATATCACGTAATCAGTCCATATACGTAATGATAGGAATGCCTTGAGTGCGAAATTTTGCTTCCACATCTATGTTTTCTAGTTTAATACTTTCTATGATATGTTTCTTTAATTCCTTCTTTCAGAACTGACCCTTTCTTTTCTTAAGCCTTTTACTGTTTTTTATTGAAATTTACATATCTATTTACACATTCTTCTTTTGGTCTGAATTTCTCATGAAGATTCATTTTGCCAGGGTGCGAATTAGTTCTCATTCCATGTTTTTTTTTCTTGCCTATTTATTTGTAGATTCAAAGCTTGAGTTGGATCACAGTTGCTGAATTTTGGAGTGGACTTAATTCAATTCCTCCTTCATTTTCTTGTGGTAAGTTTCATTTGTTGTTCAGTTCTGCTTTTGTTTATTTGGTCCTTAATTTTCTGGTTGCTAGTACGAGGAAAAAGGATTGAAATTTAGATCTTTGATCTTCATTGAGTAGTGAAGCTTAGTCCGCCCCGAACTTTTGAGATTCCTTTCTTTTTCCTTCACTCTTGTCCTTTCACTTGGTTCTTGTGTTCTCCCTAATTTTGCCTTTTGTGTGGCTTGGATTGGTGCCTTTGGAAGAGCATGCTCCACCCCAAATCTAGCAACATGATTTTTCACCTTTAGGTTTTTCTTTTGGCGTTCATATTTTCCATTAATTCTAGTTTCGACCTTATAATGGTTTAGAACTCAAACTACACCTAGTCCATTTGAACCTTAAACTTTATATATAATGGACGAGTAACCAAAATTATTCCTTTTTCAATTTGTTAATTAAAGCTCTATTTCTTCATGCAGTTACGCAAGCGCATTGCCCTAGATATTCCATGATATTTTATCTCTGCATATTCATATGTAAGTCATTTTCTTTAATTAATAGTAATATTTGAAGTCATTGTATGTTTCATTCAGTATTATTATTCAAACTGAATAAGGTATAGTGGTAAAAAATTTGGTCCTTAATGGCAAACTCAAAATGGCCCTAGAACATAGTTGTAGGTATTTAACTGTGTATTTTCAATCAAAATTAGACTTGAACATCTGAATCAGAGCTTCATTCCCGCAAACAACCACCATAGGTTAATTGAAAAATTATGTTCAATGAGTTCAGATCGTCAGTGGATGTACAAAAGGTTTATGAATGGAATTCTGAATCAAGATTTTTTGAATGGGCTAGAAACTTTCATCAACTTTTCGTGATGTAAACACTGTTAGATACCATGTGGCTAAATATGGCTTTGTACCAAATTATTTTGTTTTTTGGATTAATCAGGGAAAATCTGATAGGCGTGGACAGTGACCAAAATAGGGTAATTAGAATGATATGTATGTAGTGAAAACCATCAAACACGCTACCATAGAATGGTCATAGAAGTTTGCTGTGATCGACTTCAATATGGATGACATGGATGAACCACCTAATCCTGAAGCTTAGAAATTTTAAGATATGCTAAAAGCTGCAGATAATGAGTTGTGGCCTGGTTGTAAAACGCATTCGCAATTGTCACTTGTGGCTTGACTTATGAGCATGAAGTCAGAAAATCATAAATCTGAGAAATTATTTGATTAGGTAGCGAGCTGATGAAAGAGATTGTTCCGGGATAACAATTTGGTCCTTTTGACAACTTTTCTGACACTAGAGATTTACTGCGGTATGGGTCTACCAGTGGAAAAGATTGATTGTTGTTTGATGGATGTATGTTATATTGGGGGTGCTGATAGTGACTTAGTGGCATGGGATTTTGTGATCATCCTCGGTTTAGAAGCCACACCTCGTGTTGCGAGCTTGACAGAGAAATGAAAGTTGCATATAAGAAGATGTATTACTTCCCTTTAATTCCTCGATTCACGGAAATTATATGCATCAAATGCTACAGCACATGATATGAGGTGGCGATGCGAGAATGAGGTTGAACAAGGGGTGATCGTCATCCATGCGAGGATTCACTTAGCAGCAGCATTTTAATCGGATACATCCGGATTTTTCTTGCTAAAGAAGTCGAAATGTGAGATTGGGTCTGCGCGATGGTTTTGAGCCATTTGGCGATCCCGGACAACATTCTACATAGCGATTGATAGTGACACCTTCTGATTTGCCTCCATGGTTGTGTATGAAGGAACAATATATGTTTTACGTCAATATTGGTTCGGGGGCCAAACCCAGACAAGTTGGATGTTTTCTTCTGACCTCTTATAAGCGAGTTAAGATCATTTGTGGGATGTTGGTGTGAATATATGACATCTCAAGAAGCAAAATTTCATGATGCGGGCGGCCCTTATGTGGACGATGCTTGATTTTCTGCATATTCAATGTTGTACGGTTGGAGTGCTGGGACGGGTGCGCTACCCATATTGCATGGACCGAAAAGTCACGATGCTTTTACTCTCAAATTCAGTGGTAAACAGTCGTGGTTTGATAACCACCGTAAGTTTCTACCTGCAAATCATCCATTCCGTGAATAGAGCTGTTCGAAAAGCCGCCGGTGGCAACGAGTTCCACGGGTTGTTCGTTCGAGGAGATGATATCTTGGCCAGAGATTCGAGTTTAGATGCGAAGAAGGTAAGCGAGAAATGGGCGCTCTTGAAACTAATGGACCAATATGCAAAACATGTGGTGGAGGAAACGCGGTATTTTGGGACTTGCCTATTGAGATCGATTTAATTCGTCATAACTTGGATGTAATGCATATTGAAAAAAAATGTGTTTGACAATGTTTTCAACACTGTCCTGAATGTAGATGGGAAAACAAAGGACACTTTTAAATCAAGACAAGAGTTGAATGATTATTGTCGGTGTCTGAATTGAACGGAATAGAGGCTACGGAAATACCCTAAAAAGCTTGTTACACACGCACTTGATAAGAAGGCAAGACAGACATTGTGTGAATGGGTTAAAAATTTGAAATTCCCTGATGGATATGTGTCAAATATGGGCAGATGTGTGGATATGAAGAAGATGAAGTTATTTGGAATGAAAAGTCATGACTATCATGTATTTATGCAGAGATTAATACCAATTGCTTTCCGTGATATACTTCCCCTAAATGTTTGGAAGGTCCTTACAGAACTTAGTTTGTTCTTCAAGAGCTAACCCATGACCACAATCAAAACAGATGACATGGTGAGACTGGAGAATGACATACCTCTCATTCTTTGTAAGCTTGAACGGATATTCCCACCAAGCTTTTTTGACTCAATGGAGCATTTGCCGGTCCATTTGGCTTATGAAGCAAGGATAGTCGGGCAAGTGCAATACAGGTGGATGTATCCTTTTGAGAGGTAAATAAATATAAGTAGGTGTGTTATATTATTTCAAGCATAAATTAATATTATAATTTGATTTAATTGAAGCGACATAATGGTTGTGAGTATCTTACGTAAGTTAAAAATTGAATGTTAGAAACAAGGCAAAAAGTTGAAGGTTTAATTTGCAATGCATATTTAGTAGAAGAAGCATCATCCCTTTTGTTAACGTATTTTGAGGACCATGTCAATACAAAGCATAGAAATGTGCCTCGGAATGATGATGGTCGTGTGCTGGTAGAAGATGAATCTGAGGACAAGCTATCTATCTTCAAGCACCCCGGAAGAGCATTTGGAAGAGCAAAGAAAAGATGTATGACAGATGAAGAGTACAAAGCAGCCCGAAGCTACGTTTTACTTAATTGTGAGGAGGTTGCACCATATATTGAGTATGTATACCCAAAATGGTTGCAGGTATAATCATAGGATCATTTGTCACAGACCAAGATAATTAAAAACTGATATCCATTGTCCCTACGTTTTATATTTGTGCGGAGTGTTTATGTTGAAGCGGGTTAAAACATAGGCAACCAACCATTCCCCCCCATGAGGTCGATTCTATGCTAGAAACTGAATTTGCAAATTGGTTCAAGAACTATGTGAGAATTATTAAGCCTTAATGTTTTGAATAATTTGATTTATTAGTATCTTACATTTTTTGACATCATTTGTTGAATATATGCAACGAGACAAATGATCCCTTGAATGGAATTCCAACACATTCATACAGAATCTAAGTAAAGGCCCGTTTAGATATGCGACTACCTATCCCGGGTATTTTGTCAATGGATATAAATTTCACACAATAGGGCATGGTTCTTCTAAAGCAACTATGAACAGTGGAGTATGCATTAAAGACTCAAATTATAGTTACGGGGATGAGGTAATTATTATGGTCAACTATCGGAGAGTTGTTGAGTTGGAATTATCTTGGACTCGAAAATAATAGGATTGTATTATTCAAATGTGAGAATTGTGGTTTTTTGATCCTGCACGAGAAATGTGGGTACAAAGATTCATTCGGATTATAAGCTAGTGGATGTTAACCATAAACGCAGATTTAATCGGTATGAGCCATTTATTATGGCAGTTCAAGCCACTCAAGTATATTATTGTACATATCAGAGTTTATCTCATGATAAGGTAGCTAGTGGAGCCGTTTGCAAAATCAAAGCTCGATCAAATATTGAAGTACCAACATCTCAACAAAGTAGTGCAAACTTAGCTATTGCACCGGCATTTCAAGAAGATGACATAAACAATATTGAGCATGTGCATGTAGATGAAGATCCAGAAAACTTATGTGACTCAAATGGTGGCCTAATAGAAATTGAAGATGATCATGTTCAATTTGAAGATGAGTTGGAACTTCCATCAAAATCGGATGAAATAATCGGAAGATCCATTAGAGGATGATAGTGATACCGATAATTAAACTTTTATAATTGTATTAGAATATTATAGTTTCAAAGACTTTCTATATTTTGTTACAATCCATTGGTGTGTGTTATTCTAATAGCCATGGTTGTTCATCATACAATATCAATTTATGTTTTCATTATATCTCTATTATATGTTCTATGTATTTACTTTGTGTACAGTAGATGGCGCATAAAGGACGTGGGCATGGTGGACAAGGACGTGGACGAGATGATGGATGTGGACGCGGACATGGACGAGATTCATCTAGTATTTTACGTCCTGTTGTACAGTGAGTACCATCTCCTACCCACCCCATCCAGACATCACCATCACCATCACCATCACCATCATTGACACCTGCACCATCACCTTTATCATATATAAGGCAGCGGCGAATTTGTCCCTCCTGCACACTTGATCCATCACCATCATCTACACCACATTCTATCATCGGATGTTGTTCCCACTTTTCTCGGCACCAGTGACATCATCATACATTGTTGGTTTCCTCTGAGAGCGTACTAAGTTAGTAATAGAGATTGTGGATGGGAGGTATAATATACGTACATATTACTTTAATAAAAATATGATGTCCACCCGTTAGTGGTTTGTTTTTATATATAGTTATGAATTGCTTATTTTCAATGTTGTATGTTTATTTTTACCGGTTTCTTTCCATCTCACAAGTGTTCGGCTCCTTATTACAAGTCTTTCTCAAGAAAATGGTTGATTCCAAAGCATTCTCATGGAAGAAAGTTTCTAAATAGAGCTAAAAAGAAGACTTGCTTTGGCGACTTTCGGGTATAACATGAAAAACTTAAAGCATTACCAGAGTAATTATCTAATTTGTTCCAGCTATTAAGTTGGTTACTATTCAAGCATAAAAGTATGATGTCCTTGTTATTAATACACTTTGTTTGTGTTTTTTTTTATATAAAGAATCAGTGTTCCTTTGGTTTTGATTTAATGAGCCAGGATAAAGGTCATTGTGGGAGAGTAAAGCTGCCGAACGGTACTCAAACTTTGTCCATAAATTGAAGATTGTAAGAGATAGACCTGATTTTATACACGAGGATGATGGCGGCGGAGTGAAGCTGATCTTGGGAGGGAGCGGAAGTGAAGAAAAATCGAGATAGCCGGCAAACTAGACGGATTTGGGGTAAATTTGGACCAAGAGTACGGGCATGTCTCGCCACACGGGAGGGGTCAAGTCGACCGTGAGAGCAGCTCGAGATTTGAAGTAACATTTTAACTTTAAAACATTTAAATATTTAGCAGTTGGCCTAATAGTCCAAAAAATTCAAACCTTTGCATGGTTTTACAATTTTGGCTAAAATTTTCTTTCCTTGTCATTTTTTTTAAATATGACTTAAAATTTTAGATAACACATTTTTATTAGTTATTAAGCCTTACAAATTTTAAATAATGTATTCCTCTAATTTTAACATATATTTATTTTGACTTAATAAATTCATACTTCCCAGGCTAGAGGGTGAATTCGAGATCCCAATTTTTATGAGATCTTCAGGAAGATGCATGTGAAGAAAGCAGATGGCCAGTTTGTTGACAACAAGTCTCAGATGATTGTTGTAAGTATCTCTTATATTAATAAACTATTTGACTACTGCAGTAAATGTTGAAAGTTAAGTGTGGCATGAAAAATATTAGAATATTTAATTTATTTATATCTAGCATTGTAATTTATTTTCTATTTTATCACGGGACCTCGTGGGAACGTGTGGCAGTACTTCTCGGCCCGAGTTG
This sequence comes from Tetrastigma voinierianum, assembly GCA_016808115.1. Lineage (NCBI taxonomy): Eukaryota > Viridiplantae > Streptophyta > Magnoliopsida > Vitales > Vitaceae > Tetrastigma > Tetrastigma voinierianum. The sequence goes on along the minus strand of JAEQBH010005880.1, from coordinate 37,637 downwards.
AGGTTCTATGGATCTTCAACCAATTGACTATGATCTATCTATTTGGAATACATAGGAGGTGAGAAGAAGCGGCGGCGAGTGTCACACATTTTATCAACTCGAAGGAGTGGATTTTGTTCTAGCAGTCATGCTTCCTAATTATACATCCACGGCGGCAGTGGATGAGGCGGTCGAGCAGCGAGTAATGGAAACAAATGAACGTATTGCAGTTATGGAGACATAAATGAAAGAGAAGGATCAGCAGATTACTCTTTTGAAGGATGAAATGCGTGAGCGGAAAGAGTGGATATCAATAGACTAGGAAAGAAATGAAGAATGCAATGCAACAGCAGATGACCAATATGCAGTCACAGTTAGCGGCCTTGATGCGACAGATGGGACACCGAGTTCCAGCAGAGCACCCACCCGCCGGACAGCCTACCACAGATCCACCAGCTAATGATGAGGATGACGATTTAGGTTTAGATGATTAGAGACCTATGTTATTATTTTTATTTTTACTATTGACACTATTGTATCAGATTAATTTCTGTCTTTGCACGACTTATAGTTAATTAAAAAAATTGATTTTTAGTATATGTTTTATTTCATTATTAATATAAAAATTTAAAAGTATGTATTCTAATTTTTAGAAAAATAAAATAGTGAAAATAGCTATGGAATGATCCCTAGCTATTATTGTAGTTATTTTCTTACAATTAAATGAAAATAGTGACGAAATTGTCCCTAGCTACCCTAGCTAAATTAGCTAGGGACAATTCCGTAGCTATTTCTTCAAAATTCGATAAGAATAGTGACGAATTTGTCCACCCAGCTAAATTAGCTAGGGACAATTCCAGCTCAACTTCTTCTTTAAAATTAGACAAGTATAGTGACGGAATTGTCCCTAGCTAAATTAGCTAGTTCTCTAAAATTAGACAAAAATAGTGACGGAATTTTCCCTAGCTAATTTAGCTAGGGACAATTCCGTCACTATTCAGTCGAAAAATATTAATTGGTTCTCTGAATTACGACCAAAATTAGCAAGGGAAAATATATAATTAGCTAGGAATTTTTAAAGTGGATTAAAAATAGCTAGGAAAATTTTTCTCGTTATTTTTCTGCGACAAACACTTGCACTAGCGAGGGCTTCCGTCGTAAATCGTCGTTATTCTATTTTAATGACAGGAATTTCTTGAATAGCTAGGGAATTTCCCTAATATTTGGCTTGTAGTGAATGAGATAACATTACTATGGATTTTGTGTCTAGTTTTCCCCTCACCCAAAAGAAACATGATTCAATTTGGATAATCGTTGACAAACTTACAAAGTCTACTCACTTCTTACCAGTCAGGCTAGACTATTATATGGATCGATTAGCAGAACTGTATGTGAATGAGATTGTCTGATTGCATGGGATTCCACTGTCAATAGTGTTTGACCGCGATCCATGGTTTACTTCAAGGTTTTGGAAAGAATTACAGTCAACCTTGGGTACTGTTTGTCTTTGTGAAGATATAGACTAAACCACTCAACTTAACACTATACGGGGACCTTTGCCAATTTTCACGCCATGTCAAATTGGACTAAAGTTTTCTTAAAATTGAATAAAACTGATTTAATGTTCTGGAATTATGAATAGGCTTAGTCTATGACACTGCAAGTGCACAGGTCATACAAGTAGTAAAAATTGGATGTAAGTCCAGATATCATTCCCACAAAGATTGACTTGGATTTTCAAAATCAACTACCCTAACTACTCAAGATCTATACTATCTTGATCTCTATGTGACAATTTCTCAGCTTAACTAGAAAATAATTGTTCTAGAGAATATATCTAAAAGTAAAAGAAAGTTGAATTTATGATAATAGAACAAATAACAAAACAAAATATCTTTGAATTTGAATCAATTCTACGAGGCATTGTGAAACAGCTTGATTTACACTATCAGGCATTGTTACTTTGTTTTGTGCTTGATTTGGAATTGTCTAAGATGCCTAACAATGCGGTTGGATTTTTCCATAATTCACTGACTAAAGGTGCCTTGCTCTCGAAATGAGATTACAACCGGTTACTTGTGCTTTGCACAATCTTAACAAGATCTGGGTATTTTTCTTTCTCAATACTTCATACCTATTTCTTGAGACTGCAGATTTCTTGCTTCCCAAGTAAAGGTTGTTGCAAAATTTCTACAACTTGATTGATGACTCATCCTTTAAATCCCAGTGGATATTTTAAAATTTCCCTTGATTGAGATCTCGGCTGGCTAACACAAGTTAAAGCTTTCCCGGCATATTAAGGTGAAATCTACGATTATTTAAATTGATAAATATTCCCCTCCATCAATTATGAGTGGCTGTAATTTGCTCCCAAGTGAGCTCTCGTAGGTACGATAGTTGCCCGATGATAGTCCCAACATACCCACGATTGAAGATGTTCCCGACTCGGGAATCTCGTCTACGTGACCACTGGGAGGATACTCACGAATCGGAAGCGAGGATACATACCTTGGAAGGGTATTCGATACTACTATTGAGAACTGATCCATTCAATAACACATCAACCAAATAAATTCCAATCCAGGTAATTCTCTCTCTAATTTATGCAAAAAGATTGTAGCTAACAATAAATTCAATCTAGTGAAGTTGTGCTTCTTAATTTACAGAATCCTGATCTGATGAGTGTTGATCAGAACATCCGCAATTATAATTCCGGAAGACACCGTTCCAAAATTGTGAACTTCATTGATTAATTCCAGGCCGTAATTGGAAAAGAGAATAAAAATTAAATCCAGCTTTTACATTCTAATAGGTTACTGGTTCATATCCAAAAAAAGGAAAGAAAAGAAAGAAAAGAAAAAAAAAATCTATTCTAAAATATACAGTGAGTCTTCCTCCTCCTCCTCCCAGACAATGGGTTTTAGAAAAAATGGAAGCTACTTTACTAAAACTGTATACGCCTATTTATAACCTTCAGAAATTGGGCCTGATTCCAAGGCTCTAGGTGGATTTCCCTAAATTCAATGGCCCAGCTCACTGTTTTAGGTCGCGACCTTAGAAGCTTGTCGCGACATAAAATCCTGGTCTTGTTTGTCATGTCGGTCGTGACCTCAGGAAACTGGTCGCAACTTCTTTCACTTTGTTCTTGCAATTGTTGAGCTGCGACTTGATGTTTTCTGTTGCGACTTGTTTCTTCAGTTGTATTTGATTAGTGGTCGCAACATGAATTCTTTGTCGTGACATGTTGGTTGTCGGCGGTGAGAACTTCCCAGTTTGCGATCTCATTTTCTTGTTTCAGAATTGCGTCGCGACCAATTTGATGTCACCTTTACTCGTTGTCACTTTTGCTTGGTCACCGCCTCCTCTTTCGCTGCCAAGGATGTCATTCCGGGCTTGTCTCAGCCTTCGCTGGTGCTCACCAACTTTGCCGGGTCCGCGATTTTCTTGTCACGACGCGGGTCATCAAAGTCGCAACACTAAGTAGTTTTTAATCAATGCAATCTCTGCCGCAACCCCGTGCGCATGCTTCAGCAACCTTACCGCTTTTCTTTGCCGAATATATGTTGCAACCTCAATTCCATGTCGCAACCTCATTTGTTTCGCGGCAGTTTTCATATTGATCTTTGTCGCGACCACGTCGACCATTTACTGAATTCTTATGTCGCAACCCGAGTTCCATGCCGCGCACCTAGTCACTTTGCTGTCCATCGCGATGCGGCGTCGCTAATTTCAATTTGATGTCGCAACCTCATTTCTTTTGTCGTAAGAATCTGATTCTCGTCACAACTCCCTTTTCATGTCGCTAATTTTTTAAAACCGCTTTGTCTCTTCATTGTCTGTCACACGTGGGATTTAGGTCGCGACTCAATCGCTTCTTTCCTTGTTAAAAATTTGTCACGACCTCAAAAGCATGTCGACATCATTTCTCCCATCCTGCCGCAACCTTACTCGTACTAGTCACAATCAGCTTCTCAATTCGGCCATCGTCGCAACTCAGAAAGTGTGCTGGCGACCGAAGCAGTGGCCCTTCTTACTTTGTTTTTGTTGCAGTGTCCCAAACTTAGTTGCAACATGGGTTAACTATTCAGCTCAGTGTTATGTCGCGACATGAATTCCTGGTCGCGACCTTGATTGGAGTCTTCAACTTATACTCGTCGCAACCTCACCGGGCTCGGGTAGACCTTGCAAGTCCCTTTCAAAGATTCCTTCCCCGGGTCACGATTATTCCTTATCCGCTTCGACCAACAACGCCTTCTTTTGTGTCGCGACCTCGCAAACGATGTCGCGACCTCAAATGATGTCGCGATACGATCTTCCTTGGAAGTTCCTTCCTGCCTTGGTCTCAAGAGTCGCATCGTCGCGAACAACTTTGTCACGAGCATTCACTACCGCGGACCTAAATTCTCCGTCGTGACTTTAAACTGATAAAGCATCGAATTACTTTGTCGCACCTCAAGAATCTGTTGCAACCATAATTGTCCTTCTTTGGTGTCGCGACCTTAGAATGGTGTCGCGATCTAGAATTCTTCCTCGAAGCCCTTTTTCTCGTTCTCAAAGAATCCTTTTGTCGCAATTTTTCATATCTCAAAGATAGTATGACTTCCTGTAGCAAACTTCGATTCTCCGTCGCGACCTCACCGGGGCTATTGATTTGTTTCTACTCTCTGATTCTCAGCTGAATTTTCATTTCCGCTTATCAAGCAAAATATAAATTTGGTAACAAGACATATTTCGCATAAAAACAAAGAATATATTGTAAATAACATCGTAAAAATGGACTAAAATTCAATGAGTTTTTACTCATCGTGCACTAACTGACTTAAGTAATACCTTTCATCCACAAACAGATGGACAACTGAAAAGAGTGATTCAAGTATTAAAGGACATGCTTAGTGGTCAGGTGCCAGATTTTCCCTAAGTCGATGTGTATATTCCTTATGGAATTTGCCTATAACAATAGTTATCAGACAAGTATTGGTATGGCTCCCTATGAAGCCTTGTATGGCAGGAAATGTAGAACCCTTATAAACTGGACAGACCTGAATGAGCATAAAGTAATTGGTCTTGACATAGTGAAAGAGATAAAAGAAAAAGTTCAAGTCATTCAACAAAGGTTAAAAGCTGCTAGTGATAGAAAAAAGTCGTATGCAGATCTGAAAAGAAAAGACATAGAGTACGAAGTCGGAGATAAGGTCTTCTTGAAAGTATCCCCATGGAGGAAGATTCTCCGATTCGGAAAGAAAGGAAAACTGAGTCCAAGGTTTATTAAACCTTATGAGATTTTAGAAAGAATTGGACTAGTAGCTTATCGCTTTGCTCTCCCTCCGGAGTTGGCCAAATTACATAATGTATTCCATGTGTCAATGCTTCAAAAATACTGATCTGATGAATCACACATCTTGCCAGTACAAGATGTACAAGTGCAATCAAAGCCACGAGATGAAAAGCTAAAAGCCATTCTAGCACGTGAAGTGAAACAATTGCGGAACAAACAAGTTCCTCTAGTAAAGGTGCTTTGGCAACACCACAGTATGGAGGAAGCAACTTGGGAACCGGAATCCACAATGAGGACACAAGATCTAATCTCTTCAATCTGTATTAATTTAGAGGACAAATTTTCGTGTGAGAGTCAGGAATATCCAACTATACTCTAGTAGTTTTATGACATGTGTAGGTGATAATAAAGTTAAATTCGTATTTTTCTAAAATTTGCTTAAAATGTGAAAAATGACATAATCGGGATTTTTAAAGAATCTAAAGGTAAATTGGTAAATGTCAAAATAAGGACTTAAATGACATAAGATAAGAAGATTGTGTTAAGATGTAATTTTGATAAGTCGACTCAGAAATCGAGAATGTATTTAAGGACTAAAATGCAAGGGCCAAAAATATGAGTCAAAAGATGAGTGAGACAAACTTGTCTCTAGAAGGAAAATATCTCATTTTGTTAGCTTTGGTTTTGGGAGCTAGGGCATACGGGTTTTGGGAGAGAAGAATCCATTTTGGGTTGTATTTCTCCATCTTTAGAGCTCCACTTGAATCATGCAACGAGAAGGAAAGGAAGAAGTGAAGTAAAGGAATAGTTAGTTTAAGTGTCTAAGAAATCAAGGTTAGGAAATTCTTCAACCTCCTTTCTTATTACGTGTGTGTTAGGAAAAATATCCTAACTCCCCCCTTTGTTTTTTTTTTTGTTGGGTGTGTTGTTGTTTTGGTTGTGACCTCTAATGAGAAACAATTTGTGTGAAAAAGGTAAGTAGGGTTCTATGGGGAGATTATGTTAAATTTTTCCCATACCCTATGTTCTTTGGCCATATGGCCCACCTTAAATTGAATGAAATTATAGTTTTAAAAGAAAAGAAATTTAAGACCCCTTAGCTACATTTTTCAAGGAGAGAACTAGATCGAATTCCTATCCTAAGACCCGTGAAATTGAGTTTGAAGTCAGGCTATTGAAACAGTCCCTTGAATTGGAGTAATTCCGGTCGTTTGAATCATAACTTGAGTTTTGTTGATCCAAATAGTGTGATTCAAATTTCTGTACAAACTAGATATCTGGTAGAACAACTTTTGTGAAGGAAGTATAGCCAAATTTAGTCCCCATTGTTATCAGAAATTTGTCAAAGTAAGGGAATAATTCTGTCCACGCGAAACTTGTGCAGAACTGGTCGAATGTTGGGATACATATCTTGAGAGTTATACTGATCCAAATGAGGTGAATCAAAATTCTACTTAAACTAGACACCTAGGAAAGTAACTTTCATGAGAAAGTATGGTCAAATTACGTCCCTATCATTTCCAGAAAATTTTCAAATATAGGACACAATTCCAGATTTTGTTCTTGGAAACTGTCTAGGAGCAGTTCGGAATGTTTAGTCCATACGTACCTCCTAATTTAATGTCCAAATAACCTGATTCAAGAGCCTTTAGAAACTTAAGACATAGGTGAACATTTTGTCTAAAAACCTCTCGTTTCCTAGGTCAAAATTGTAGTTGAAACATCTATTTGTTCTCATTTGCTTCGATTACACCAGATCTTGGTCAATAAATCTTAAGGGGTGATAGGCATAAAATTTGGCTAAGAGTATAACATGAATGTTAATAAGGACAAAATAAAATGCTCTAAAACATATATAATTGTAGGACTGCTTAAGATCGGATAGTGAATGAATAGACGTTTGTTTAGTGCTTCGACACTCCTGTCTAGTGCTATGACACTTCTGTTTCGTGTGACAGGCATGTCTACGATAGTCTTTATGACACTCTACGTAGTCTTCTGACACTCTGTTGTTTCATGTTGTGAGCACGTTTGTTCGGTGTTTCAACGCCACAGTAGGTAGTATCTTGTGCAACCGGGTACACTGTTGTGTTGCGTCCTCTCATTCATTTATTTTGTCTATCTTGACAAACATTTATATGAAAAGTATCTGAATAAAATGATGTGTGAAACATTTATATGAAAAGTATATGAATAAAATGAAGTGTGAAACATTTATATGATAAGTATCTGAACAGGAAACATAAGAAAATATAAGTGTCGGCTACGATGCTAAGGCATGGTCGATTCGAGTTCTATAGTGTGCCTACTGCGGTAAGAATTTTACATTATGTCTTTCCTACGGGAGCAAATACTATAGTATGAATTATGTTAAATGTATACTTTGGTGAGGATCCTTTGCAAGTAGTTATATATGTTATCTGTTTTCCACTAAATTTATAAGCTTATGCCGTGTTTCATCCATGTAGGGTGATCTGAAAGTGGAAGTCGAGACATCTGCACGTGCCGGGCCAACACGACGTGGGAGTCCACCTTATGTAAGGTTTTTATTTTGTTTTGAAATATAAATGCAATATTTTTTGTAATAGTGGAACTTGTAAATACAAGTAGTGGATATTTCGAGCATATATGTTCGGGACAGATTTAAAACACCACACCACTACGGTGGTAGTTTTACAAGTTTTTTGTCATTATGAATTTATGATTGAAATGGGCCCACTAATGACTGGAAATCAGCTTTATAAGTCTCAATCCTATGTGGCGTTCCCTCTCCTGCTGTGGCTAGGGGAAGGGGTGTCACAGTGCGACTTTGTTGGACTTCATCCAATGGTACTGAGCCCACTCATCAATCACCAAATGTGGTATTTGATATCAAAAATGCACTCTCACCCATGAAATGCGATGTTCTGGTGCATATGCAATATAATGCACCATTACATGTCAATGTCATGTCCCATATGTAATGAGTGTCATATGGACATTTAATTCATACAATTCATCATGCATCATGGACAATTATATCACATGCATATAATCTCTAATGAAACACTCACACCAATGTCAATACATTAAAACACATATATTAACATTTTATCAAACAACAACAACCAAGTATGTTATCACAAAATCAAGCAATAACACACTTAACCCTTAAGGCAAAGTGTGGCTTGTAACATGCCCACAAAATAGCCCATTAACCGTGCATAAAAACTGGTCAAACAGGCCCTTAAGTTGGCCATAAAACTGGACAAACAAGCCCTTAATAGTCCGAATTTTTCTCTTCATCCAAACAGCCCCTAAAAACAATTTTTTAGACATTCCACAAACAATCACAAACCAGCTCACAAAGCCGACCACAAAGCAAATATAGCTGACCATAAAAGGTTTTAAGCAGTCCCAACGACCGGAAGATGAAAATAGGAGTCCATGACCACTGGCTTCTTTGAACATACCACAAAGAATCCCAAACCAGCACACAAAGCCAGCCACGAACGAGCCTTAAAACATGTCACAAAACGTGCCAAACAGCCCTTTAAACAAGAGAAAAATCAGTCAAACAACCCCTTATGGCAGAAAATAGAGTCAAATAGCCCCTAAGAGGGTGGAAATAGAGCCAAATAGCCCTTAAGGATGGAAATAATTAAAAGTGGAAAGAATCTCTACCTCTTATAGCGTAGTAGAATGGTAGGAGGTCTCGAGAACACTTCCTAAACCGAAAACTTTGATTTCTCCAAATCTCCTCTTTTGGATATTTGGTTAAATCTCTCATTTTTGGTATGTGCGCATAGCCCTCGTCGAGGCAATGAACTTTAGTTCTTGTCTTGACGAATTCCGACCAATGGAACTCCGTGGATCGTCGAAATAAGTCTTAGACTTTTCTTCCTTTTCCTCTCTTTCTCTCCCACAGTTTCCAAGCAGAAAATGTGATATTTTCTTTTGTCCTAAGCCTCTCATTTTAATGTTTAAATGGTTGGCTCACGTCGCGCCATATGTCCACGATTTGTCCCGGTTCGTTTCTGCCCTGAAATAGTTTAAATCGCCCCGGTTTAAGTTCAAATTAATTTATATGAACTTTATCTAGATTATTTCCCAACTTTCAAGATTTTCTAAAAAATCTCGTTTTTTTTGTTCACTAGACACATGTCGCCTCCTAAAACATGAAAATTTCGATTATCTCGGAATCTGATGAAACTCGTCTGGGTAACTAGATTTTGTGAGACGAACCCATCTGTAATATCCGTTTCATTATCTGAGATCTAGAAAATTTCATGTTTGCAGCATATACTGTAGCGATAATTTACCGTTTTGTCATTTTTCGGAAAAATTCAAATTTGTCCGGGTTTTACAGAGTTAGAAAAGCGTGAAAGCCATTGACTCTTGTCCAAAATTGGGTTCAAACTTTTTCTTTGATCGAAGTATTTGTTGTTAAATTTAAATTAAATTTTGCGTAAAAGAGGGGAAAAGGAGAAGCTTCTTCTTCATACTCATGTTTTGTAAGTTGTTTTGGGTAAGAACAAACCACAAAAACAAATTATTTTTATTTTCCATTTCACGACCCCCACTCCTTGTTATCTAATGATTTAAATATTAAGCCAATAACTAATAAAAGAGCCTAAATTCATGCCACTTAGTTACATGGCAAAGCGATGACTCCTAAATTATGGGCTAGTCCTTTTTATTATCTCTAATTTTAAACAATAAAATATAACTAATTGGCAAGACCCACGTTTTACTAGAATAAGTCCACAATGATGGACATGCACAAATAATCTTCGGCCATCATTTTTTCCCATCATCTTCTTAGCCTAACAAACTCTGCCAAATCAATGGGTCTCTATCAACCTTCCTTTCCATTCAAAAAATAATGTTTATGAAATGTTGATGTTAGAAAAATCTTAATCCCAAAAAGATTGGAGCAAATAGATATGATTAACAAAAGTTCTTATCCAAATGAAGTTTTCTATTTACCCTCTTCAGTTTTATATATGTACAACTTAAGTGAGTGCTAAGAACTTTTTGAATGACATACTGACTTGAGTGGAAATTCCACTCCTTCAGCGATGGAGAAAGGTAATTCCGGTCTTCTATCCGGAGTTCGCCGGCAGAGTATATATATATATATATATATATATATATATATATTTAACTGATCCGGCAACACAAAAATCGTTTCTCCACGTCTAGTCGCAAACTAAGCAACATAGTCATTATGGGATTGGACATGGCTTTTCTAGGGTATTTACATCTTGACCATCACTATGTTGTCTAATTATATGAGATTCTTAAGTTAATGATCGAATAAATCCTCAAATAATTTTAAGAGACTCGAATTAGTGATCGTTAGAGAATAAACCCATGATCGAACTAATTGAGCTACCACTCAAAGTTTATGTCATAACCATATATGGCATGATATAGTCTCATTTATTCATATTTTATGAAACTACAGCTACATATAATTTTTCAAATTGATTAGAGTTATAATCTGAATGTACCAATGGTTAAAAAAAATAATTAATAATGAGGGTTGAAATGAATGGTGTATCTAATCACCATGATTGTATTAGTGATTGATTGATTATATAGGTAAAAGGTGGGAAATCAGCAACGAAAAACTGACAGTTGGTGTGAGGGGCTCTCAACTACATGAAGAAGCCATGAAATATTAGTGTTTGTAGTTGGAGGCTTTTTTAATCAATATTGGTGTTGTCAATGTAACACTTCACTTACTATTACTGCGGTTGTTGGCTTTATGAAATAAAAAAAAGTAAATAAATATTTGTCAACAAGTTTGTGCATGCATATCATGCATGGTTTCCAATATTAAATACATATAATTATAGTACTGCAGCATTTATTATTAATAATCTTTCGTCGGACTGTCATATGGTCAATGTTTAATTTAGTGGTAGAGGACACAATTCTTGCATTTGAAGTACTTTATTGGGTACTAATAAGGATTTACAAAATAACATCACAATAAAGTCCATACTACGGATTTAAGATTGGCTTCCAAATTGATACACCTTTCATGAACAGTCCTGTTAAATAAAATTTCACAATAATAATAAAGATAATCTGAGATTTATAATCTTTTCGTAAATATTATTTATATTTCAAAGTCACCTTCCACCTTGTAATCGCATAATCTTTTTAAAATCATTACAAAACAACCATCAAACCACAAACAGAAAACCCATGTCAGTATGTGACTGATTACACTGAAGTGGACAAGTGAGAAAAAAAAAAATCATGAATGATAGGTTGAAATATCCTCTGCCGCACAAATAAAAATTAAATTAATTGGTTTTTAGTATGTACGGATAGCTATAAAAGTATCATATTCATTTACTGTTAATTTTGTAAAGTAATGAAAGCAAACCAGCAAATCTTTCGTATGCAAAAATATATGACATATAAAATTAATAAATAGAAAAATTCCATTTATTAAGGGATTGAACTTTGTTTCACTTTTTCCTTTTTCTTCCTATTTTTTCATAGGTTCTTTTTCTACCTTTCCCAACGTCTTTAAATTTTGATGGTTTTAAGTAGTTGTTCTAAACATGAAGTGGTAAATGTGAAGAGAGTAAGACACCAAGACCAAAATTCACAAGTCCATGCCCATAGTTAATCCATAAAAAAAAAAAGAAACAAAGAAGAGAAGCAAGAAGTAAGAAAGAGAAGAAAATCCAAAGTTTACAGGTTGTTTGTTGGACAAACAAGCTAATAGGAATTAACAACCCGCACCATATTTAATTCGGTAATAAACATGTTATAAGGGAAATAAACATTATCCTAATTGCATAAAAAACATACTAGCCATAGTCCTACTTACACAAAAAAAACATGTAACTCTTCGAATCTCTAATTCATCGGAGATATCTCGGATTGAGTAGACATAGCTCCTACGAGCACGTCGAGATATCTCTGATAATCACATCGGGATATTTTCAATGAGTACAGAGGAGATATCTCCGACATGATCAAGCTCATCCTTCATTTATGTCCGTTAAAAATAACAACGGACAAACACAATCTTACCAACACCTCCCCTTCCATTAAAGCCTTCGATCTTCTCATCAAATATCCCAAGCTCTTTGATGAATAATCTCATCAATAAATGTAAGTTTATAACTACAGTGACAAAGCCGAGAGAGTTGGAGATCCACACTGATAGGGGTTCAGAAGTGGTAGCGAAACCAAGGGAGAACAATCGAGGGAGTAACACATGAGCAGTATAATCGGAGATCGGATGGTTGATGCATAGGCGAGAGAAGATGTGATAGTTAGTAGTCGCCGTCGATACAATTACAAACCTGGCCGGGACTGGGACTGGGACTGGGAATGGGACGGCAGTGGCCATCAGAAAAAACAGCCGTCGATGCATAGGAAGAAATGTGGAGAGTTAAGAATAAGAAGCGAAGGCTCTTTTTGCAAAAAGGATAGGGATTTGAGGGTTTTATTCCCTTTAGGGCGGGCGAATAAGAAAGATAAGATATGCTCTTTATAGTTTATACAGGCTAAACCCCTTCCCAAAAAACTGAAAAAGACGTAAGAAGGCTTGAATATTTATAGGAAAAATATTACTCTTATTTAAAGGAATTGAGGCACAAAAGTTAATTTATATTTGTGTGAACCCTATGGTATACTATGAATGTTTGTTTACCAACTCTCTGCAGGCTGCAGACTGCAGGGCATTAATAAAGCTGGCGGGCCCACAGCAGTGAGACCTGGCATGCACATGGTCAGTTTTGAAAAACTGAAACCCTCTCTCTCCATATCAAATTCAGACGTGAATCAGTCAAATTCAGACGTGACAGACACACAGAGAGTGTGGACTGGACCCCATAGAAGAAGACAGGGAAAAGTATGCTTCTGAGACAAAATAAGTGTGGATCGATCAAGTTAAAAGGGAAAAAAACAGAAGCAATGGAAATAAAATTGAACATAACAACTCATCAAGAGAATGAGTTGGATTTTAGGAGGTGGTGACTGGTGAGTACATGCGTTAAAAATGTATTTATCGTTTGGTTAAAAGTAAATGATTCTCAAAAAATTCTCCCAACTACCCCTCATTTATTCCACGTGATATGAAAAAAAAAATTGAAACTTTGGCTTGTTTCCTCGTCTTCTCCATGGCTCGGCAACTATTTTTCGACCCTCACCCGTCACCTTTGATAAAATAAAAACTTTTTGTTTATTGTCATAAATAAAAACATGTGAACCTAGCAAACACATGAACAAACACACAAGAGATTCATCACAACATTCACCCAAGCCTATTTTCGTGGGGTTGAACCTAGATGTAAACAATCCCATTGTATCTCAATCGTGTTGCATTTGATCTATGAGACAAGGTTTTCCCCTTTTTCTAATGCTTTTTTTTTTTTTACCTAATTCTCTCATATAATAAGATTATCTCATTCCACCAATAACATCTAAAATCTCACAAATCTAAAAACATCATTCAACAAAATAGATAAAACCTCTCTAATATTAAGAAAGTCGGACAAAACCTTCCCAACATTAAGAGAGTTAGATAAGGGGTGGACCTATCTTTAGTCCATATGCCCTACTCAATTTTTTTTACAAAAAAAATCTTACTTGTAATCGATTGGATACGAACCCTCACCCTTAATTATGTCCCCTGAATCAATAAAATCTTATACCACTAGGATTTCATTCAAAGTCTTTTAACATATGCCCCTCCTCAACCAAATTTCTAGGTTCGTCGGTCAAATAATATTTACTATTTAGCCTCCAAAAAACATATTCTTGTTTTTCTACATCTCTCTTGTGGTCATTTTTCTTCAAAACTCGTGTCTCCTATTTAATATCCTTTTAAGGGATCCTCGTCAATACTTCAGAGGATCTTCATATTTTTCTAATCAGTCTCAAATACGATAGTTGTAAGATCCTCATTTTATTTCATATTCATCATAATGAAATATCTTTCCTCCCATAGAAATCTCACTAAATATGATCCAATATTTCATATTTGATTCGCCCAATATCACCTTCTACTCTTCCTTATCCGATCTTAGAGAATATAAATTTTTTATTTATAAAATATTAACTCCAGATTTGTAGAATATTGGCCCAAAATTTGTGTTGACAAAATATGGTAAGTAGTGTCAACAGTAGTGGTATTAAGATTTGTTGTTGGAAAACATGTGATTCATTTTTGCTTAAGATTATGACAATAAATATATCAAACAAGCTTTATTTTTGCCTAAGCTAGGTTTTTGAATTATTTTATTTTCTTATTTTCTAGTTAACTGACCGAGATCAAATTTAAAATTTTGGTTAATTGAACTAATTGATTCGATTTTGGTTTTGTTTCGATATAAATCATTGCCATGAAACTACAACCAAAAACAATATTTCCCTATTTATGTGAATCGTAACTTATTCCTAGTTTCTTCAATTATGTGGATGTACTATAATAATAATTTTTTTTGGTTGGCAAGTTAACTAATATTTTGATATAGTGTTTACTTGAAATTAGAGGAAGACATTATATACCATTTTCATAGTTATATACTTGTATTAGTAGTATTGGAACAATAATATATAATATATATTAATTTTTGGATCAATTCAATCTTGCTAAACCCAAAGTATATAGGCTTAGATTTTGCTTATTAGTTAGGTATTTTGTTTATATAAATACAAATTGAAACTAAATGATTTTTTTTATGGCACGGGATTGGCTAACAACCATGCCCAATTTACACTTTCAACTTGCATTTTTAATTAAAATTTCAAATGGGTTTTAAATTGAATAATTTTAGTGGGAATAATTGTTTCCATTTCATTTTTTTTTCAGACACGTAGTTGGAAATTTATACATTTATTTTAATACAGTTTAAATAAGATTAAATAAAATCGTTTGAACATTTTTAATCTTATATTGAATAAGCAACTAAGATGATAAATTAATTTCCAATTTAACCGATAAATAATATGATCTTTACATGCTCATCTAGATTAAGAGGAATTATGGAAAAACATAAAACAATAATAAAAAAATAGAATAATTCAAAATATAAAGCATGTGGAGGAATCCAATTAAATATAGAAATTATTCCTTCAAACAACTTCAACAATTCAATATTTTTCTACACAGATTATTACTTCGATAAGATCAGAACAGAATTTTGAGTCATTCCATATAGCTAATGTAATCCCAGGAAGACTTGAACTTCAAATGCAGCTCATGACTTACCAGTAAGCAAATTCAGATCAGGAAATAAATAGGCGAAGAAATAAAAAAACAAAAGGGGGGGTGTTTTAGTTGCAATGATAAGTAGCATTAATGAGTATTAATGCAATGATAAGTATCATTAATGAGTACTGTTATTCCTGGTTTCTTGGACTACATGAATAATGTTGACTCTTGCCCAAATTTGGGTTCAGACTTTTTCTTTGATCAAAGTATTTGTTGTTGAATTTAAATTTAATTTTGCATAAGAGAGGAGGGAAAAGGAGAAAGATTCTTCTTCACTCATGTTTTGTGTTGTGACACTATCCCTATCTACAATAACCAAAGCTCTTGCAATTTTGACTCCGTCAAATTAATGGGTCTCTATCAAGTATCAACCTTCTTTTCCATTCAAAAACATAATGTTTATAAAATGTCCATGTTAGAATTTTCCTAATCCCTAAAAGATTGGAGCAAATAGATATGATTGGAGCAAAAAGGGTTGGTTAAAATATTCAATTTTGTCCCAAAATCAGATTTTTCTTTTTTTTTTTTTTTTTTTTACTGTCAGTGTGATTTTTTATTTTTAATTTTTTTTGCTTGCATCCCAACCATGCATGGAATAAAACGAAATTAAAAAAAAAAACTGTCCATGCAGGTTCCCATACATGATGGTAATCAAATAAATGAATAAAAAGGAAATATTCCAAAAGAATCCTTAAATCTTAAACAAATAAAACAAGATTTCATGATTGAAATCTTAATATGTATTAGTTCATGTTACTATATTGTATATCTTATAAGATTTCCATGATAGAAATCTTAATAAAAACAAATAAATCTATATTTTTCCTTTTTTCTTTTGATTTATGTTACTGGCCATCAATTGTTAATCAAATAAAGCAAAAATTGTCGTTCTTTTATAGACATCACAAAAGTCAAATTCGTAAACCAATTTGCAGAGACAAAAATATATGTTTAGATGGTTTTGAATTCTGACTGAACACGAGAACAGAAAAGAAAAAAAAGGCCTAGAAATCAGAAAACATATTTGACAGTTTCAATATCAATTAAAGTTGTTTTGATACTAATTGTTAGATTATTTATAAAATCAAGAGTATTTATTGAGCCCAAAAACAATTGATCAACTATCAAAAGACTTAATAAATACATTACAAAATAATAACTTTATTTAACAAACAAGCATATCAATTCATATTGGATAGAAAAACATATATGGTATGGATCAAGAATTGTTGGCTACCATTAGTCTCCCAAATTTTATAAGAGATGAGATAAAAAAAATTAGGTTAAGATAGTTATTTTTTTTTTTCCCTAAAGTGTGTTATACCAAACCCTTGTATAATTCTATAACTCATATATATATATATATATATATATATATATATATATATATATATATATATATATATATATATATATATATGTGAGTTATAAAATTATATAAGGGAGAAGAAGATAGAACCATACCCATAACTAATTAATATTAAATCATCTCATAAATGACTCATAATTAAACATGCATAATAATACAATTAAAATTGTAATATGATTATACTTAGTCCATAATTAATAATTAATCTAACATGTTTTTTCCCCCCTTCCACAGGCTGATATCATTTTCTAGGGTTTTTTGATGCAGTCTAAACACAAACTATGGTGTTTAACTTGATTTGTAGTCTTTGTTGCCTGGATTTTCTTATATATTGAATGTTCTATTTGAATTCTCATGCTTGTTAAATTTTGACTTATCACCATTAACATGATTTGTGCCCCAATTTGAGTTGAAAAACAATAATCAGGTTAGACCGTAAATGAAATGTCTTGTTTCACCATAGAATAGAGATATTTGTAGGTTACATGTGGTTTAATGCTTAATGAATCATTAGTTATGATGGTTTGAGGCAGAAATACAATATAACCTTTTCCAATGATAGATTGATAGTGCTTTGGTGAAATCTGCTATTAATATATGATTTAAACATCATTGGGATTTATGATTTAGACATCATTGAATCTCCCCATAGAAATTTATTAGATGAAATCAAACTTCAGCTTTGTAATTACATTTTTTTGCATGTTTGATGTCTTCTGCTTAGGGCTTCTTTAGGTTAGTTTGTTTTTCTATTTCTTTTCACCTTTGTGTTAATTCAAATATTACTTAAGGCGACGTGTGCACTTACATACATAAGCGCATATAATTTTAGAGACACGTTTTGGCAAATTTCTTAACGCACCTCACAAACTCCAGC
This sequence comes from Tetrastigma voinierianum, assembly GCA_016808115.1. Classification (NCBI taxonomy): domain Eukaryota; kingdom Viridiplantae; phylum Streptophyta; class Magnoliopsida; order Vitales; family Vitaceae; genus Tetrastigma; species Tetrastigma voinierianum. The sequence continues at coordinate 19,906 of JAEQBH010005880.1, read as the reverse complement.
CTAGATATCTTGTCCTTCCGCAATAAGCCTTGCTTATTGAGTTCATGAAGGTCTCTTTCACTTACATGAGCAAGCCTCATGTGCCACAGCTTGGTGTTATCTGCTAATGAACATGCAGTTGAGGAGACGTTGCCACATATTGTATTGCCAACCAGAATATATGAACCACTTTCAAGGACTCCTCTCATGATGGTCATGCCCCATTCGAAATCTTCATCTCCCTCTTGTAACCTTGATGGTATATCCAGATTTGTTAAGACACCAATGAAGGCGCATACCTCACCTCATAAAGAGCTCTTGAACAACCATCATGCATTTTTATTGAAATCTTACCAATTCCTTGAACCCTGTAAGCCTTGTTATTGCCCAAGAGAATCTGCCCTCCATTGCACTTTTTAAAGCCATGAAACCAGTCTTTGCAAGGACTCATATGATAGGAGCATCCAGAATCCAAGATCCACTGATCAAGAGAACTGGCAGTGGATGCAACAAGAACATCTGATGAGTCGTAATCCTCAGCAGCTATGGAGGCATCACTCTTCTCAGTTCCTTTTTCGGCCATCTTCTTTTTCCTTTCAAGACAATCTTTTCTAATATGCCCTTCCTTATGACAATGGTAACATTTCTTGCCATTTCTGGATTTGGATCTTGATTTATATTGCCCTTGTCTATCATTCCTTTTCAGATTTCTTCCCCTTGCCATGAGACTTTACTCTTCACTTCATCTCAACCTTTGATGTTCCTGAGTTCAGCAGATTTCATCTCTGACATGGTAAAAATCTGCTTACCATATAACATAGTGTCAACAAAATGCTCGTATGGTTTTGGTAGGGAGCTCAAGAGGATTATGGCTTGATCCTCTTCGTCAATCTTGGCTCCTATGTTGGTAAGGTCAAGCATTACCTTATTGAACTCATCCAAATGTTTCCTTAAATCATTCCCTTCTTCCATATGCAACGTATACAATTTCTTTTTAAGGTGCAACCGATTTGCAAGGGATTTTTTCATATACAAGACTTGCAATTTTTCCCAAACGGGTAGGGTTTGAGTCTCACCTGACACTTCCCTCAAAACATCGTCACCAAGACTAAGGAGAATGGCACTATGAGCCTTCGCCTCAATGTCCTGAGCCTTCTCCAGATCAGTTTGCTTCAGCTTAGCCATGGCCTCCTCATCAATGGCAGACGAAAGTCCCTGTTGAACCAAGAGTGCTTTTATCTTGATTCTCCATAAGGAGAAGTCATTTTCTCCTGTAAATTTATCTACTTCAAACCTCATTGTAGCCATTTGAGAGATCCTTCCCTCTTATTCTCTCTTGTTCTTCAAGATTCTTCAAACAGACATTTCATCAAACATCTGAAGATCTCTGTTGCAAAGACTATCTGGTTCTTCAAATCATTAAAAAGATTTTTCCACCAATCTGAACGTAGTCGCGTGTTGGTTGATCCACGTTCACCACACCACTTGTTACGGATCAGACCTTGCAAGCAGCTTCTTTAAACTGATACAAGACTATCCATGGTGCCAAAACAAAGAAAAAAAGGGGAGAGAAATGGCAGAATTTTATTCAACCAGAAAATAACATCCGCGCATACAAGAACAGACCATGCACCAAGCTAGGGCACGGGTCTCTCTCAATCTCTGATCCCTCTCTTAATCTTCTGATCAGATCAATCCTTCCAAGAGTCCTCACAACAAGAAAAAAAACTCTCAGACCTAACAACCTACCAGCATATGTATATTAGAAAACAAGAATCTGTTACAGAAAGCTGTTATGTACATTAACTTTTTTGATCCTTCATTATATAATTCCCTTAAAGTATCACTTTATTTTTATCATTCCATTATTGAAAACAAATTGCTTCCTAGATTATGAGTGCTGGATATCCATCATCGCAGGTACGCCACAAGGCCGGGTTTTAGACGACCACGTAAGTGCCTCGTAACGAATAACGGCTGCAGCAAATCTTGGTCAACCGTGAAGGAAGAGATTTATAACTTGCGCTTGTAACTTTTTTTAGAAATTGGAAGGCCTTGTTAGAAACTGGTATATTATGTTCGGCTTGATGGTCTGGTTCTTGTGTTTTCTTTTTTTCCCTTTTTTATTTACAACTTGTTATAAAAAGAACAAACAATTTATCGATATTAAGATTCCTTAAAAATTGTATTTATTGTCAAACTAAAACTTCTTCAAAAGTTTGAGACAAAATTTGAAGTATTTAATAAAGTATTTTCTGGATAAAGGAAAATCTGCATCCAAATATTTTGGAAACATACAAAGAAAAATCAAAATAAATGCAAACACATGGTTTGGTAGTAACTATGAGTACTGTATGCGTACATTAGAAAACCCCATTATAATATTGTAAAATCAAGAGTTTTGCTAGGATATTTTCTTTGTCATGTAAAAATAATCACAAAATAGAAATCCTCTTAAATTAATTTCAATTTCATGCGCTCACCAATTAAAGGTAAGGAACTACTTAAGATGACCAAGTATAATACATATATCACTAAAAAGTGGTACTAAATGATAAAAGGTAGTATTTTTATGTGAAAGAAAAAGACACAAAAAACTAATTATTTTTAGATAACTACTTGAAATATGATTTTATCTTTACCTTTACTGAAATTTGGATTCATTTCCATGGTGGTAACAACCACCACTAACGTGTTTTTAAAAAATATGCATGCAATTATTTGTTCCAATATCAAGATATATTTTGCTTTCTCTTCACTTTCCCCTTTATAAGTCAACAATGCAATAGAATTATTTTACACTTTCTTTTTAGCATAGATGATTTGTTCTTCATTAATATTATTAGTCGAACTTCAAGATTCATGTAAGCATAATGACCATATTTGTTAATACTGTAATATCGATCAATTTGAAATTTATCAAAATTGGCTCTTCGATTCCACAGACTTTATAAAAATAGTGATTCCTTAAACTATATTGTCTATGCTTTCCTTGCGGAATCAAAATTCATCAATCCTGGACTGTTTTTCCCTAGCCCCACTGTTGTGACTATTGAAGCTTTGATGTAGATAATAATATATAAATAAAAAAAATATCACACAAAGATGCATGAGGTTTGAACGTGGTTTGGCCAACTATGCTTACATCCATGATTGAGAGAAAATCTATCCACTATACAATAGAAAATATTATAAAAGTGAAACAAAATACAATTGGGTTTCTGAAACATCTCATGTTTCCCCATTCCTGCGAAATCTCTCACTCCATCAAGTATCCCATCCTTCCTCACATCTCTACTCACCCCGTATAACATTTACAATTTCATCTCTCTCATAACTTTTTCCTTTCATAACCCATAATATTTATAGTTATATTATTAACTACTTTCCTTGTTCTACAAAGAGAAACCTAATATTAAAATAATATAACAACTTAAAAATTATCCTATAAAATATTCTTTATAAATAGAAATTAATAATTTAAGACATATTACAAACACCCAATCTCAGTTGTATTGCCTTTCTTCCACCAACAACCACTCTTTTAGAAAATAAGTGGTCAAGCTTCACTCTCCATGCCAGTGCTATATTTATATTTTTTGACTTTTGGTGAATGTTTCTTCTATATCAGATGACTTGACCTTATGTACCAAATGTTTCTTCTACATAGACTTCTATTTTCATGAATTAGAGCCATACTAATTTAAACCACGCACTGTCTGAAATTGTTTCCCAAATCACTTGCTTTCGTTTATTTATTTATTTTTAAATGATAAAAGTGTTTCTAAGGGGCGACTGACAAACAAAAGCTTTGCAAATCGCAAATACTCCTAATTAACAGCACTCCATGAAACTTGTTGCAGGGTTACGGAGTCTTAATTTAAAACAAAGAAAGAACAATGACTGCACTTTTCTGGTTATTAAAAATTATGTTCGTTGTTAATACAATGGGAAAACGAAAAGACGCAGTGACTCAGACCCTAAAATTCATGAGTTTTCTTTTCTAACCAGATCTTTGTTAATATGTAGCTCTGTTTTTGTCTTTGCAATGCATGGAAGACCTTAGTCAAGCTTTGTCTTTTTTAATCCTTTAATAGATTTGCTCCACTGATTTTTCCGCATGGATTAGAGCTGCAATATGAGTTAAGTTTGATGGATCCAACCCCAGCCTAATTTTTTGAAGGTTGACTATAAAATTTAAAAACTGTAATAAAACCCTGGCCAAACTGACGACTGCTTTTGGTCGCAGCCCATGGTGTTTTGTCCCGAAGGACCCGATTAGGCTCGAAATTTTTATTTAATTTTTCAAGCAACTATCTTAATAATTGAGATTTTTAAGGATTTATTTATAAATTCGATATTTTCTAGCTTAACCCTAAGTCAAATCTCTCGTTTTTGTAGCTTAAAGGTTTTAAAAATAATAATAATTATTATTATAATATATGATTAATATATTAAATTGTTTTTTTTTTAAACTATTTTATTTTCACTTTAAATGTAACTTTTAATATAATTATATGATAATTTAATATTTAAAAATCTTGTATGAAAATTATAGGATTTATTTGAATGAAATAAATTACAGTTTTAATATTGAAATATATTTTCAATTATCTTATTAATCATATTTTAAATGTTTATAATTTCATTTTTTTGTATTTATCATTTAAATTTTATTTAATCATATATGTTTTTTTTTATAAAAATGAAGTTGTAGTGGTTTATAAATTAAATTAAATTTAATAACTAAATTTTTAGTATATTTTAATAGTTTTATTACTTAAACTAGTGTTAATAAATAAAATATTATTATTTTAAAATACTAACAAAAATTATACACTTATTTCTTTTCTTAATGTGATTATATCTTCAAGCAAGATGATTTTTCAAAAACAATAGGCGGTTTCATTATTATACTATTGAGATGCATTTTTGGAAAAAAATTTATTCCAAATATAAATGAAATTTATATCATTAACATTATAAAATTAATTAATAGATGATGATGACTCAACCAATATAAATGATGTACATCTTTATAATATAGAGTCATGTTATTATTGGATATAAATGAAGGGTGGTGATCACAATTAGAGATATATGAGATTTACTTAATACTTTGAAATTTTTTTTTCATAAATGTTAAGTTGTTATTTTATTTGTTTAATACTATTTAACTAGTTAGTTTGGTACTTTGATATAAATGTTGTTCAATCATTATTTATTTATTTAAGTTTATTTAATATTATTATATTGTTTAAACTCAATTATTTTATATATTAATTATTATTGTATATTTATATATTATTTATTTTTATTTGAAAAATAATAAATTTTGTAAAATGATTTATTTTTAGCATTTTTAAGGTTTTGATCCGTTTTATCTCGTTTTGACCCGTAATCCGAATGAGTTGGGTTAGGTTGATCGAAAGCTAGTCCAAATTGAAATCATCGATTAACCCAACCCGTTTAGCCCGTGACCCAAATGGGTAGGCCCGACCGCTTACCCGCTCTAGCATGGACACTCTACCACTCGACCCCGTGAGAACACAACAAAAATTTCCACCAAAATAAATAAATAAATAACAATAATTTTTTAGTCATTTGATCGAGGATAGTAAAGTTTCATCTTTTAGCTCTTTTAGGGTCAAGTGCGATTTACTAGCATAATGCACTCAAATTTTTTGGAAATTTTATTGTATTGAAGGGTATTTGAACTCGAAATGCTATACTTACCCTCACCGAAATATTGTAAAATCACTTAATTCGCCTCTATCGAATTGGGTCCTAGTCTCACATTGTTGTAGCCTTTTCTTTCTAATGTCTCATGCATCTTGATACCTTAATTATTATAATTATGTTTGTTAAGTTTGGGAATTTAAAATAAATACATCTTACCACCTTATCATACAACCTAGATAGTTGAAACACAGGTTAAAAGAAAACACAAACAAGTATAAAGGAAAATAAAAATGAGGGAGAATTAAAGGACATACTATATTTTTCTAACGATATCTCTAATTCGAATTTTATATAATATCTTATACATGGATAAAATGTTCAATGTAATAAAGAAACCTTTATGTATTCTTCACAACAAACATGATACTCATATTGAACGCAAATCTTGCAAATTTGAATTTTTATGAAAATTTGTAGTTTATGATATTGAGTATGGTTTGACGTAAGATCGTGAATTTGAGTCACCTTATAATTTGAATATTTTGTTCCTAACTTGATATGCAAGAAGATCCATGATCTTAGAGGCATCTCTCCTCATTGTTAGAGTACCTTTTGAAAACATGAGAGTAACAACCCATTAGGAGGTGTTTAATTTATGAAACTTGTTTAAAATTTTATTTCGCAATACTATGTTTGCATGATCTTTTTAAAAATAATTTTTTTAAAAGTAAAAAGCAAAAGATTCTATTTGTATGAAAATTTTATATTCTTAAAATTATTGAATTTATTAGTGAATTTAGTGCATTAAGTCAAATTTAATTTGAGTTCATTTACTAGTGAAAAATATGAAGAGTTGATGATTTTATGTTGAGGAGAAATAAATAGAGTTATTTTAAATCACTTTTTGTTCTCAAATCATCTAGTGTTTATAAGTCTATTATTGAGTTTTAAATGATTTTTTTTACAAATAATAAACTTTTAAATGAATGCAATTATTAGGCTTTATTTAATTATAAATAATTTATCAAATGAAATTGGAAAATAATTATTTTACATAAAAGAGAAATAATATCATTTCTAACTTATTTCTTTATCTATTCTTTGTATTGATTGAATCTCTATTTGAGTTTTAAGTTATATTAATTTATAATTACTAATTTCATTAATCAATTCAACACATTAATCCTTATTTAACTTGAAGTTCATTTCTCTAATGAAAAAAAAAAAAAAAATAATATAATGATTTTATATACATGTATGTTTCTTTTGTTCTTAAAATGCAGAAAATAGTTTCTACTTGTTACTTAAAAGTTATTCTCTATTTTATTTGAGCTTAAAAAAATTGCAAACAGAGAATAGTGGCCTTTTTAAAAACCTTTTTCTGTTTGGAAAAACAAAAAACTAGTCTTTAATCGGTTGCCAAACTTTATAAAATAAAAATTGGGAGTCCTTAGACCAGATCGTCTAGAGTCCTCTACGCTCTGACTGCTTTCCTCCCTTTGCCCCAGTCGCAGTGCTTGTATTTGGCCTTTTCCACCAAAGTTGGTAGCGGCAACCACTTTTGGAAAAGAAGTCGCCAAGTCATTCTCCATGTTAGGATACTTTTAGTTTTTTATTTTATTTTTTATTTTTGATAATTGTGGGTGTCCAAGTCAGGTTAGACTGATCCCATGAGATCTGTTTGTATGAATCAGAGTCATACTAAACCATCTGTTCCAAATTGTTTTCTTAGTAATTAAGATGAGGACGTTATGTGTTTCTTAGAGAGAACTTGCTGACAAAAAAAAATATTAAAAATATATATATATAGAAAATAGATGACTTATAAATTAAAGCATGCTTTCGGTTATTTATTTATTTTTAAATGATAATAGATGACTTGATGCAGGGTTACTGATCGAGTTGTAATTTAAAAGAAAGAAAGAAAAGACTGCATTTCTCTGGTTATTAAAAAATTATGTTTGCTCTTTCATAAAAAAAAAAATTATGTTTGTTGTTGATTTAATGGGAAAACGACAAGACAGCACTGACTCAAACCCTAAAATGAGTTTTCTTTTCTCACCAGATGATCTTCTGTTCTCACCGGAAGACCTTAGTCAAGTTTTGTCTTTTTGAATCCTTTAACAGGTTAGCTCCACTGCTTTTTCCGACAACACAACAAAAATTTCCACAAAAATGAATAAATAAGTAAATAAAATATAGCGTCTCTTCCGTTATCACAATCTCTCTATTCTTTCATTGAACAGGCTTGGTCAATGGTGGGCTGCTCTTTCTGGACACTGCTTTGCTTTACGCGGAGAGAGAGCACAACAAAAAGTTTCCAGAAAAAAAAAGAAATGAAGAAAGTTTGATACGAGTCTACGCGGGCGGAACCCAACAGTTAACACTCCAGCATCGGAATTGTGTATATATATATACACATAAATGGCCAAAGAAGTGAACCAATTATCATATCTTACAAGCAAAGAGCTCTGAATAATCAAGAATATTGCTGTCTTAGCGGGTAATAATGATTGAAAAGAAGGCTTATTTATTGTTTCTCTGCGTCCTCCTAATATCAGTCCTCTTCCCGTTACGAACAACTGCTGGAAGAGTAATACTACTGCAGACGGGTATGTACAGCAAACTCCAATCTCATGATTTATGGTTAGAATCTGATCCAGGACCAGGATTCTACCAACCAATTGTGTGGTGAAAACTGAAAACTGAAAACTGCTGTTTTTATTTTTTTATTATTGTACATGATTATGAATTATGATTTATATTGATTCATGATATTTTTTTTTCCCAAAGAAGGTGGGAGTGGAAACCGTGGCAATGATGGGAATAAAATGAGAGTACATGGTAGTCACTCGAATCCAGCCCACTCCCGCACTGACCACTCATCTCCCTCCCGCGCAACCCCATCCAATAAACCTGGTAATACTGGTACGTAATTTTCATCAGCACCCCTTCTTAATTTCGAGTTTCCACTGCTAGTCATCCTTATGAATAGGGATGGCAATTCTAGTCCATGTGTCATGTTGGGGTCGTCTCAATATATAAGTATTTTATTGTATTTGCTAATTCGGATCAAACATGACATGAATAATAATTATATCAAAATTAACAAATTCAAACATTATCCGATTAGTAATTTAGGTAACACAATTCCAATAATCTATGACCTTTTTATTAATTTAATCATTTAAATTAATATGAATTATAATTAACACATTAATATTTAACATAAATAACATATTTAATCGGTTAATATGGGTTAAATATTAATTTACATTAATAATTAAAAATATCAATATCGTGTTACGTAGATTAACATAAATATAACTTGTTTATTAAATAGGTTATGTTGTCAATACGAAGTTGATATAAACATGATTATATCCAATTTAAATACGATTATATTCAACCTAAACATGTAAAACATGAACTTGATGTCTCGAGTTCGTATCAAGTCTTCGAATCAAGTCTAGGTTCATGTCAAATTTTGTCTAATCTAATTGTCGGTCATATATAAGCACCACTTCCTTTTCTTCCCAATATTTGTCCCTATGAACCAGTAGTAGGCTTCTCAGTTTCTGTACCTCCAGTACTTTCTGGGTTTTATCATTTTTTTGTTCTTTAATAATATAAATTATGAAAAAATACAATTTAACTTATTTTATATCCTAAACATATTATAAAAATCAATAGATTATTTTTTGTATGCTACACATACTACGCTTAATTCCACATGATGAACACACATCAAGGATACCAAGAAATTAGCATCGCTTCAAATTTATATAAATATATCCATATGGACTTCCTTTAAAACCAAGGAATCATTTTATTAAAATAAATCAAACATCCATTTCCAATCTTAAAAGTAAAACTCCAATAACAAGTTTTAATACAAAAACTAAATTTCTCAAAGTGAAGGTACATAGAGAGTTTGTAATAGATCCATGATGAACCGTATTTGTAAAATAAGACGATAAGTCCCCATGCCTTCAATTGGTGCCTTCATTCGACTACCCATGAATAAGAAATTGTCATTTAGGCTTGTGCTCTGGAATGTAAGGAATCCCTGCATCGTATTGGAAACATGAGTAGTGGCACTAGAATCCAACCACCAAGTATTAGAAGGAACTTCAAATAAGTTTGATTCGAAATATACAAAAGCATTGAATATACCTTTTTTTTCGAACCATGCTTTACGTTTTGCAATCTTTCCTCGAAAATGTGTCATTCCTTCTTACATAAAATGACATTTATCTACCTTTCTTCTTCATCATTAGCACCCAGTAATTTTAGCAGATCCTTTTTTCTTAAATGTCTAGGATTTTGGCTTGAAAACTTTACCAGCTCTTTGACCCACTAGGTTTACTGAATGAACTCCTTGTGTTCTTAGTCTTGTTTCCTCTTGAGTAAGCTTACTGGCCAATTCATTAACATCCCATTACCCTTCATAGTGCTATAAATATGATACGTCCATCAAATACCAAAATCAATGGCTAAGACTTATTTCACTATTAAATAGGAGCAGTTATTTCACTATTAAATAGTGGAAGTTATTCCGTTATTAAATAGGAGCAGTTAACCAAATAGAAAACTTAATTAAATTAGTAAAACTAATTTAAATGTTAAAATATGGCTTTTGAGTTTCAGACCATATTCTAACACCCTTCCCATTAACAACTTCTGGAAGAGTACCCCTAATTGCCACACATCAAAAAGGTATGTATAATGTAATACTCAAACTCCAATCTCATCATTTGTGGCTAGCTATGATCTCCACCATACTACCAACCCAGTGATGAAACCACCTTTTTTTTTTTTTGTCTATGATTATGAATCATGATTTATATTGATTTATTATTATTATGAGAAGATGTGAGGGGAAGCCACGGAATGCTAGAATAAATGAGAGCCTAGAGTACTCAGTTAGCCCTCTCGCACTGACCACTCATCTCCTCCAATGCAAACCCATCCAGATGCCCGGCTACTATCCATGTTATAGGTAGGCTGGCACCCAGCCTGAGCCTCTGAGCTTCAGCTTTTGAACATTTCGAGGTAGGCTTGTTAATTTATGAGTTTAGTTCAGGCTCGAGCCGAGCTTTTTGAACGAGCTTAAAATCAGGCTCAAGCTTGACTTTGATTTTAAAAAAAAGGCTGAGCCTCATTAGGCTCGTTTTCCATATGAACGAGCTCGAGCTTAACCTCAAGCTCAAGCCCAATCCCGAGCCTATACAAGTTTGTATTGTAATCAACTCAAGCTCGCCTATACTTTTTAACTTTTGTAATCAATCCGACAACAAATACATCACCATGAAATAATTTTCGGGATTTGTTTTACCTTAGTTGATTTAGCAATTGCTAAAGTTGTTAAAGCCACCTCCTTCAACATTTGTTTCCCTTCGATTACTTAGAATTTCACCAATAAAACAAATTTGCAACCGAAAAATTATGAAATATAATTAAACAAGTAGAAATTGCAGAGTGAAGAAATAAGATACCTGAAATCATTAAATAAGAAACATGATTGGTTTTAATCAATTATCTAAATAAAGAAATAATATATCAACAAGATCTGCTAAGCAAACTCATTAGTAACAATAGAAACTATTTGGCAATATATCACGCATTACGGTTAAGTTGGCCACTACCCTCCTCGATCACCGTCGCGCATGATTAATTTCAAGAACCATAGCTTCACCATCACGGACCGAGATCCTGCATCTGCCCACTAAGTGTCGAACCGGTCGCCCAAATTTTCATACCTAGTACCGACGGTAATTCCCTACTGCTACATCGGGCTCTGCTCGCGCCCCTGCATGTCGGCCTGCTTCTCTACGAAACCCCCCACCCCACGCATCACCCTGATGCCTTTACCCATACCCACGCCTAGATGCGAAGTGGGTTAAGTCCAAAGACGCATCCAAAGGCCCCAATAATTCCCAAATTTGAGATTGATCCTGTTCATCGCCGAATTGATCGTATCGCGTCCTGCAGATCGCTCTCAATGCTACTCAAGATCTAAGAACCTTGTCTAAGCTCACGCCATCAAATATAAGCCTACAAGAGTTCCCAATACCCCATATTTGTAATCGGATTCTTGTACACCAGGATCGACCGATCGTACTAGTGGGTCATACCCAACATCCATGTCCTTCCCCGACGCCCTTTGTCACGCAGAACTTCTAATGCGCCATCCGGCACCGAACATATCGCCGCCACACCTTCGCTGCTTATCGTGTACCGATTTCCGCTACCAGCAGATCCGGGAGATCTAGGTACACTCCCGCCACCACTACGCGATCGCTCAGTCTACCGCCTTTCGCGGGTCGCCTCCTTAATCTGGGCCATGAGATCACGACGCGCATCCATGCCGATCGGACGGACTCGGCAGATCCACATCGATATCCGACACAGACCAAGATTTACCCGCTCGAAGCCGGATCGCACCGAGAAGACCAGATCCGCCACTGGAGACCGTAGGCAAAAGCCTGCCTCAGCCACGGATGGGTCCGCGCCCGAGCCGAAGCCGAGCCGAGCCCGAGCCGTGCCCGAGCCGGCGCCCGAGATTTATCAAGCCCAATATGCGCTCAAGCTCTACGCTTAGCTCACAAGTCGGTACTCGGAGTAGCCGGCGCTACTGCACTCTCTAGTTATAGGTACGTAATTGCAATGTATCCGTAATTTGCAGCCAGCAAAGTCCGTCGCCAAAGTAAATTATAGTGGATCAACTTTATCTAATTTTTCTTGTAATGCCACTGCTAGTCATCCTTATGCCTGGAATTCTTTATATCAAAGGTGTATCCACTGGGATTTGGGCGCGGAAAATTTCTGGATTATTTCACACTATTGCTACCAATTCAGCTTAATTTATCTCCTGGCTACATGTCTTGAGTTAAATATCAATTTTTTATTTTTTCTTTCATCATAAATTAAAAACAAATTAACTTCCTAGATTAATTTACTGTTCGACAATCGTTCGGCTTAATTAATTTTGCTTTTTTCTAACAGCTTCACAAATGGTAGCTGTCGTTTGTCGCCCAAATCAAAGCAGGATGCAACCTAGGGTACGACTTCCCCTGAAAGAAGAAGAGATTTATAATTTACGCTAAATTGTAACTTTGTTCAGAAATTGGAAGGCCTTACAAGAAACTGGTTTTGTGCCTTGTGGTATTATATTCGGCTTGATGTTCTGGTTTGATTCGTGTTTTTTGTTTATGTTATGATCAATGATGCAATAATTAAATACGAAAATAAAGAAAAAAATATCATATTTACGTGAAAACTCTTGGAGGAAAAAAATTATGGGCAAAAAAGAAAGTTTCACTATGAATATGAAAAAAATACATAATACAATAAAATAGAGAAAATAAATGATAATATGTTAATTTTGATGAAAATATCATAACAGAAAGGTCCACTACTAGGTCACTCTGGAATCAGTTGTAGGCTATAGGGAGCTGGGCTCCTTTTTTTTTTTTTCAATTTTTTCTTTTTACAAAAGTCATATTGCAGGCTTTCAGGTCGAACATAAGGCCAAAACCAAATTCCGGTCACAAAATCAATAATTTTTCTTTTATGTTTTTTTTTAACTTTGTTTATTTGTTACTTTCGCCCTGCTTCTTATGAATATGTTAATAATAAATAATGATTTGGATCATTCACCTAATTGTTAGAATTACCAAAGCAGCTTAATAACATGGAGTTTGTATAGTTTTTAACACGTAGATTTCCCACAATAAGATAAGAATTTAATAGAAGTAATTTTAGGATTGGGGCCTTAAGTTAAAAATATTTTTTATTAGAAAGAACAATCATTTTAAACTTTTTTAAAAATTAATTAAAAAAAAAATCTATCTTCCAATTACCATATGAGAAAAATAATATATTACCACTTAAAAAATAAAAAATAAAGAAATTAATAAAGATTTTCATCAGTAATTTTTTATATTAATGTAGAAATGATCTTTACTTAATTTGAAACAAGGGTTTTAGCATTATGTTATCGAAATATGAGATAGAAAGTTTAACAATTTAATAAATTGGAAATTTTTTCCTCTTAAAGTAAAAGAAAATTGTCGCTAATTTTGCCTTGCTTCTAATGGAGATGATAATAATATTTCTGATTTTGGTGGTCTAATCGCTGCTAGAGGCTCTAACTCGCCTTAGCCACTTTTAGAACATGCAGCTAATTAACTTAAATTTTTTTAAAATTTTTAATTGAATATATTATATATTAGAGCAGAAAGGGAGTAAAATTGTGTTGTCACCTTTCTAAAGTGTAAGTATAAATAATATTCAAAGTTTGGGCATCCTTGAAAATTGAATTAATCATAAAACTGACACCCTGCTCTCCTAAACGAAGCTATATTCAGACACAAAATTCGTTATTATTTAATAAAATAATCATTTCATAAATAATTATTGCTATCAATATATTTTGGAAATAAACTTTTCGAGGTGATTACACTTAAAATCTTCTTCAAAAATAATTACATATTCTTCATAAATGATAGCGAGCTGTGGTTTTCATCTCTTTTAAAAAATGAATCATTTTGATTGAGGATAGCGAAGTTTCATCTTTTAGCTCTTTAGGGTCAGGGAGGATTTACCAAGTGTCCGGACTCAAATTTTTTTGAAATTTTTTTTTATTGTATCAAGCAGATTTCAACTCGTCATATACTTTATCCCATCAAATATCAGAAACTTATTTTTACTTAATCTCGTTTCTATCGAAACTAAATCCTAAATGCTAATATTTGTTCTTTTCTAACGCCCTTACATCTTGATACCTTAATTATTATAATTATCTGTTAAGTTTAATTTGAATAAATACATCTACACCTTATCATACAACCTAGATAGTTGGAATGATAGGGTTAAAAAGAAAACACAAACAAGTATAAAGGAAAATAAAAATGAGGGAGAATTAAAGGACATACTATATTTTTCTATGATGTTCTAATTTAAATTTTATATAATATCTTATACATGGATATCCAAATAAAATGTTCACGTAATAAAGAAACCTTTATGTATTCTCTATAACAAGCATGATATCAGATTAAATGCAATTCTGCAAATTTAAATTTCAGGAAAATTTGTAGTTTAAGATATTGAGTATGGTTTGAAAGAAGACGTGAAGTTGAGCCACCTCTCTATAATATGAATTATTTGCCCACAAACTTGATATGTGCGAGATCCCTGATCTTAGAGGCATCTCCTCATTGTTAGAGTAATTCCTTGAAAACATGAGAGAGTAATAACCCATTTAGAGGTGTCGAATTTACAAAACTTGTTTAAAATTTATTTTCGCAATACTATGTTTTGCATGATCTTTAAAAATAATTTTTAAAGTAAAAACAAAAAATATTGTATGAAAATTTTATATTCTTAAAAAATATTGAATTTATTAGTGAATTTAATGCATTAAGTCTAATTTAATTTAAGTTCATTTACCTAGTGAAAAAAATTAAGAGTTGATGATTTTATGTTGAGGAGAAATAAATAGAGTTATTTTAAATCACTTTTTGTTCACAAATATCTAGTGTTTATAGTCTATTATTGAGTATTAAATTTATTTTTTTAAAGATAATAAACTTTTAAATGAATGCTATTATTAGGGCTTTATTTAATTATAAAATAATTTATCAAAATGAAAATTAGAAAATAATTATTTTATATAAAGAGAAATAATAGTCATTTTAAACTTATTTCTTTCATCTATTCTTTTGTATTGATTGGACCCTGTTTGAGTTTTAAGTTATATTAATTTATAATTACTAATTTCATTAATCCTTATTTAACTTGAAGTTCATTTCTAATGAAAATAAAAAATTAATATAATGATTTTATATACATGTATGTTTCTTTGTTCTTAAACAGAAAATAGTTTCTACTTGTTAATTAAAAGTTATTCTCTATTTTATTTCCAGCTAAAAAAATTGCAAACATAGAATAGTGGCCTTTTAGGAAACCTTCGTTTAAAAGAAAAAACTAGGTCTTAATCATACAAACTTGCAAAATTAAAATTGGGAGTCCTTAGACCAGATCACCAGTCCTTCTACGCTCTGACTGCTTTCCCCTTGCCTCAGTCTGTTAGGCTGCCTTTCCCACCAAAGTTATTGAAGAATGTAAAAACAAGAAGACAACACTGGACCCAAACCCCAACAGCTTTTCTTTTTTCTCACCAGATACTTTTCACTGGTTAATCTTAGTCAAAGCTTTATTCTTTTAAATCTCAACAGGATAGAAGGTGTTAGTTCACTGCTTTTCCACAATGCAATTTCCAGCAAAATAATAAGGCAATAATATAGTCTCTTCCGTTATCACAATCTTCTATTCTTCATTGAACAGGTTCATCACGTGGGATGCTTTTCTGGATCGCTTTGCTTTACGCGGAGAGAGAGCACAACAAAAAGTTTCCAGAGCAGAACAGCTCGCATACGAGCTCCAGCGCGGGAGGAACCCAACAGTCAACACTCCAGTACGCATTGTGTATATAGTATATACATATAATGGCCAAAAGAGTTAAACTGATTATCATATCCTATGCCAAAGAGCTCTGAATAATCAAGAATTTTGCTGTCTTAGTGGGTACAATGATTGAAAAGAAGGTTTATTCATGGTTTCTCTTGTCCTCCTGATATCATTCTCCTTCCTTACGGTCAGCTGCTGGAAGAGTAATACTACTGTGATGGGTATGTACAGCAAACTCAATCTCATGATTTATGATTAGAATCTGATCCAGGACACAGATTCCACAACCAATTGTAATGAAAACTGAAAACTGAAAACTGAAACTGAAAACTGCTGTTTTTTATTTTTTATAATTGTACATGATTAAGTGAATTATGATTTATATTGATTCATGATTTTTTTTCCCAAAGAAGTGGAGTAGTCCATGGTAATGATGGAATAAACATTAGTACATGGTAGTCAGTCGAATCGCTTCCTACTCCCTGCACTCGACTTCACTCTCATCTCCCTCCCCAGCAACCTCATCCAGGACAGCAGCTACGAATATTAATATACAATTTACCAAGCAACCCTTCTTAATTTCATGAGTTTTCCGCTGCTAGTCATCCCATGAGTAAGTGCCGCACCATATCCATGCACTACGTTATGACCTACCAATATTACGTGATTTTCAAATGGAATATCTGGGCTTCGATCGACAGATATCATAATATTAGATTTTATACTGATGAGATCATATATTTTTATATGAAATACAAATTTATTTAAAATCATATTAACATAGATAGTGGTTTTAATAATTATAAAATAAATAATACATTATATTTTTAAAGATATTTTTTAGTATCATAAGACATTTGTAATATAATTAATATAACTAAAGTAAAAATAAATAAATATATAGCAATTTTTCTATGCTCGTAGTCATTTATTTTCTTCAAAAAGGAAAATAATTTTTATTATATATTTAAATAATAATTTCTAAAATTTCACAAGACAACTTTTTTATCATGCTACTAATTTATTTAATCAATTAAATAAAATATAATATTAGTAATTTATTCATTAAATTAATATTAACTTATAAAATATAATAATCTTTATTATTATTATTATTATTATTATTATTATTATTATTATTATTATATATTTTACGTTGTTCTTTAAAATTCACTTTGAATATTTTAAAATATACAAAATTAAATAAAAGTAAAAGAATAAAATTGAAATTATCATAACTTTTAAAAATAATATAGTGAGATAATAAGTATATTACAACCATAATTTATCTTTCGTTTTAAAAAATCATAATTTATCTAATTAAAATGTATTTAATAAACTAAAAAATTAATATATTAAATTTATAGGAGTTTGAAAGTTGTTTTACCAAAATTTAAGGGGCTTTGAGAAGAAATTAAGGGAGTTGATATTTCTCTAACAAATTGATAATTTCTCAAAAAATCGATTATTTCCCTAAAAAGTTGATAATTCTAACAGTTGAAGTGCTTTAAAAAAGCATATGAAATCTCGACCATTGGATCATCCGTAGAAAGCGTTTCAAACATTGGATCATTTGATCAAACTGTTAAAGAGATCGATATTCTGAATATACCGCTGATTATATTCAACTAACACAGAAAACTTGAAGTTGATGTGTCGAATTTTGTCCAGTCTAATTGTCGGTCATATATATAGGCAATTCACTTTCCTTTTCATTCCCAATATTTGTCATTATGAACTAGTAGTAGGCTTCTTTAGTTTATGTGCTTCCAGTATCGTTCAGCTCTGATTATTTCTCAGTTTTAACTTTTATCCATCATTATATGTTTAAGTTAAAAATATCTTCTTCTTTTTATATATATTTATCATTCAGGTTTAAGAAACGAATCAACTTCATGTTATGAAATTATAATTTTATGAAATAGTACCGTTATGAAATAATTCTAGCTACATCAATAACTTGAAAATAGAATAATAACAAATTTATAAAATAATACATAAAATATAATATAATGGACAAAGAAACTTATATGGTAAACCCTCTAAATTGAGGAAGAATGAAACCCTTCAATTTTTGGAAGGAATGCTATAAGGAGTGTAAGACCCCTTTCATAATATAATAATGGAACTATATATATATATATATATATATATATATATATATATATATATATCTAGTTTTGTTTGTTTTTTTTTCTATGTAGGACAGTTTCAATCTTTATCATGACTTCCTAATGATTATTATAAATTTATAATTAGTGGAATAAACGATCGTTTTTAATTTCATTACTTTTTCTTTCATCTACTACAGTGATTTCGGCATGTGGTGCCGGACAACGTTTCTCGCAATGTCGGCCCATTTCTAATCGTTCTCGTTCTCGTTCATGCTCCAAAGTGTATGATCGCAACTGCATAAAAACCTGATGAAGTTGCAGAAAATCAATGGACAACCCAGAAACGGAAATATATATATGAAGAGATTTCTGAACTCATGCTTGTGTCTTTATTTATAAATTACAAGGCCTTATCAGTAACTGGTATTGTGGGCCTCCATCCTGCTTTGTGTTTGTTTTTTCTTTCTCCGTTTTTGGACAATTGTTATTATATTTGCATGGCTCTGTTATGGATACGTTGTTGGCAACAACTGTGGTAACTTGGATAATCTACTGTTGTTAAATGGATAATCTATCGCTGCAAAAACTCAACAAAGAGTGCCAAATGTGTTTAATGGAAATGATTGATTTTGGGTAACTTAAACTTTTCAATTTTTTTCCTTAGTATAAAGGATGAAAAAGTTAGGTCATGAATCAAAAGATGTTTAAAAAAATAGTACCCTAGAGGAAAGAAAACAAGCTTAAAGTTAATCAATTAATTATTTTTGTTTATTCAAACTTGTTTCACATTTATTTCTCTTTATTAGATAGGATTAACAATTTAAATATGCAAAAATTTTAAGAATTTTTGATTATATTCTTTTTTTTTTTTTTCACTATCAAATCAACATGGTAAAATTATTTTCTTAATATTTTTTCTTTTCACTTTCCTTAGTATTTCTAGTTTCTGTGTTCAAACCGAGCCTAAAAGAAAGTGTTTATTTCTTCAATATTTACATTCAAAATATAAAATTATTTAAAAAAAAACTTAAAGTCCTGGAATTTGATAGTACTTAATTCATACCATCTTTATGCAGCCTGTTAATCGTCATACTGCACTTCTCAGATTTTTAGCGTCCATGGTCCAATCTATGAGCCTTGTACTCGGTGGCTTAGCAAGCTCAAAACTAAAACAATTTTCTTTTATTTAACCCTTTCCTTTAACTTAAAACTAATCGCGTACTCAATTAAATTGCACATCTATTTGACTCAGATAACAAACTTTTAACAAAATACATATTATAACAGCTTAAAAAATAACATGCGACAAATGTACGCTTTATAAGGGACGAGACTTATGCCTCACAAACTTATTTTTACGAAAATGACATGCTTTAAGGCCAATCTGTCTGAACTTGGTTGAGACAGGGCCTCAACCAGGCCTCGGGTCCCAGGCTTTTGAGAGACTCCTGACTGAACATATCATTTGTGCATAAAATTTGAAGCGATTGTCATTTCGAGTTGGATTATTTCACATATTTACTGGGGTTTTATTTTTTTCAAAATATTCATTGGTGGAAAGGAATATGATAGCAACGTGGGAATGACACCAGTTTAATCTGGGCCAATGCTTTGGAGAGAACAAGTACATGTCACCCTAATCCGTAAAAGACAGT